>JAUMHM010000005.1:38176508-38196997 GCA_032362435.1 Melikaiella ostensackeni | reverse complement strand
CGCGGTAAAACACACCCCGCGCCCCGCCTCCCCCCCGAGAGCTGATATATATATATATATATATATATATATATATATATGGGCAATGCAGTAAAATATGTTTTTTTTTCTTGAAAAAAGAAAAATTGAAAAATAATGTATAGGCACAGGTTTCAGACTTTTTTTACGAACCCTACGTAGGAATTGGAACATTGGAACATTGGAATTGGAACTGAGGATTCCTACAAAAAGCCCCTGACTCCTACGAAGTACCATCTTTTACAAAGTATGTCATGATATCATTTTTTCATTTCAATTTTTGTCTGCCTTGAACGCTCGAACATTTTTTGAAATGTTTCATTTTCAGACAGTTGATTTCTGTTCTAATTTTACAGAATTGCTGTACAAGAAAGTTTTCGTGGTGCAGTACGAGCAATGCGAGTAAGAAAGATATCTGAGTATATGTATGAAAAAATTTACGATGTTATCAACAGAGTAAAGTAATGTGAAATATGGCGAACAAATTGGAATATATTAGTTTAAATATAATTTTTCCTTTGATATGAAATGATTTTTTACATCGTAAGACGATTTCGAAAATTGTTTTTAAGTTCAAAGAAACTTTTGAAAAACCATTACTTATTTTTGCTGTGTTCCTCGTCTGGAGAGTTGATTACAAAATGTTTGAATCTCCGCCTTTACATTAAGTTATTTTGTTCGACGGTAAAATGTTCTGTTTTTAGAATTTTTTTTTCTTGACGGGGCTAAGAGGAACAGTGTGAATAAAAGCGGAACACCTAGAATTTCACATTTTGTGGCATGATTTCTATTCTTCTGGATAATTAAGTCTGATAAAATGTGGTATCAAAATAGTTTCCACCTCGTTTCCCTTCTTTCGAGTTAAAGTTTCAAAAAAGCACATTGCAAAGTTTTGATAAACTTAGAGGATGCTTCGCGGTGGCAGGAGATGGGTGATAAAGCCCGTTTTCATTTAAGAAAGGAAATATCAGTCCTGAAATGGTAAAATCACCATTTTTACTCTGGCATTTAGGAGAAGATATTTTTTCTTTTTCGAAAAACGTACTTCGTCAGCCATGTACTGCCACCGTGAAGTTCCTTAAGTTAAATGAAATTTTGATAAGTGCCTTTTAAAATTTTAATTCTAAAGAAGGGAAGAAAGGTAAACATATTTTTTGTACCCCGCTCCTTAACGAGTATACCTCTGCACCATACATCCTGTTTAGCCCCCATTAGGATTCCTAAACAACTTTGTTCCTGTAAAAATTTGTCTGTTTTTCTTGATTAAGAAAATATTCTGCGAGTTTTCAATAAAGTTCTCTGAACCAAAAATTCTGAAAGTTTCATTATTTTTTAATGTCCATTAATTTTACTCTCTGTTTACGGAAAACTCCATACCAGGTCTACATCGTCGGCGTAATTTTGAAAGTTTTAAAATTTTGCAAGTCTTATTATTTTTTAATGTTTTTAAAATTAATTTTTTAATTATTCATTTGAAAAAAATTCTGCCTCGTAAACGGTGTCGTGTACGATGTCTAATTTTTCGATAGTGAACTAGTATAATTTCTCATTATCCTCATAAATGTAAACACAGGCATCTGAGATAAATGGTTTCATATTTAATTCTTTCAGCTTTAGGTCCAATTTCTTATATCATTGGCGTCCCGATTCCTTTAGTCCGTCAATGATTTTTTGCAACAAGCCTACTTTATTCTCATGATTTTCTTGAAAATTAACGTTGCTGTCTTCCAAAATTGTTTTTAGTTCTTCTGGGATTTTCATATAAATCTTTTCTTCGACTTCACCGTTAAGGTAGGCACTGACGAAATCCAGTTGATGCAAATCCATCTGTAGTTCTGCTGCTAAAGCCATTAAAAAACGAATTGAGCCGGGTTTGCTAACTGGTGCAAAAGTTTTATGAAAATCGACATCAGATTCTTGTGCGAAACCCTTTGCTACAGCTCTAGCTTCCTTCGTTCGAGTGATCCATCTTTGTTGAATTTTTTACGTAAGACCCATTAAGAAACAATTACCTTGCGATCTTTTAGGTGATTCACCAAAATTCAGGTTTTGTTCTTCATTAAAGCTCGGTATTCAGCATACATGGCTTCTTTCCATTCGCTGGCTACAGGCGCTGAAAAGGCTTCATCAGCTGTTTTTGGATCTATTTCTTGGACAAGACCGGCATATTCGGCAGCATAAAAAAATTCGTCTTCTTCATCGTTTTCAGATAGATGTATTTCTGCAGGTATAAATATATTTACCTCATCGGGATCAACGGGGACCATGTGTGGTTACTTCCCTGGGCGACCTTTTCTTCCGGAGTAAAGTTTTCTGGGACGTGCTCTGCTAATTTTCATAGCTGGTATTTCGGGTTCAACTGATAAGTTTATCTCAGGAGGAAAATTCTTATCTTAATTCAATTCAGATGCTGAGCTTGATTGATTTTCTTCTTCTTGATTATTTTTTTCTTGATTATTTTTGTTTAATTTCTGGATTTTCTTGCTGTAGATCTATAAAAACTTCAATTTCATTCATGGACTTTTCGTCTCCTGTAGTGATTAAATTTTTCACTTCAAAGATTTTTTTCAGTGATCGCAGCAAAATCTTGTCATCAATGAAACTTTCATCTTCTGTACTTGACTAACATTTAGTCACAAAACTTACATCTCGACTTCGACAAATTGTCCTCGTTTTCGGATCCCAGAGACCCTAGGCTTCAGATTCCGTTGAATATCCAACAAAAATACATTTGATTGTTTTCGAATCATATTTGCCTTTGCCTGTCTTGTCTAGCATATATGCTGTGGAATCAAAAGTTTGGAAGTAATTTACGGTTGGTATTTTCCCAGTCTGAGCGTGATAAGGAATTTCACCACTGACACTTCGAGATGGATATGTACTTCTAATGTATGCTGCAGTTAGGATAGCTTCTGCCCAAAAATTCTTGAAAAGTCCTGATTTGAGAAGCATACATCGAGCCATTTCTACGAGTGTATTTAACAGCGTTCGCCTACACCGTTTTGTTCAGGTGCGTATTCAGCTCTGAGTTGATGTTGAGTACCTTCTTCTGTTAAAAAATCTTCGAGTTTCTAAGGTCGATATTCTTTTGAGTTGTCTGACCTGACGATCTTGATATTCCTTTCAGTTTGATTTTCTACTTTATACTTAAATTCTTTAAATTTTTCAAAGATTTCACTTTTGTGTTATAGAAAAACAACTTCACAAAATCTTGTTCTTACATCAATGAAGGTTGCAGAATATTTAGAACCATTCAATGATTCTACTCGCATTGGACCACAAATGTCTGTATGAACCACTTCAAAAAGTTGCGAAGTTCACGATGCTTCCCTCGGGAACGGTGACCGTGCTTTCTTACCTTGAATATAAATTTCTCACGTTGGCAAATTTTCTCTGCCCTTAATATTTATTCCATGAACCTTCTGGTGATGAATCATATATTTCAGATCCTACACCGAGAGAAAATCCATGCGTTTGGTGTGTGAAGAAGCAATGAATTTGAAGTTCGAACTAATTAAACTTCGATAGCATAAAAATGATATTTGAATCGCTCGGTACTCTTAGTAGAAACGCACACTATAATCTCTAAACCAGAAGCATTTGGCTTTTGCTTGAATAGCAAGGATTTTTAGTTTAAATTGCATGGGCCCGGTCCACGTTCTTACATGAGACTTATGATGCATTTCATGCTCATAACGCTCGAACGACCATACCTCTCGGGTATGGGAGAACCGAGCATTTGCTCGTATGCTCCTCTCATTTTTCTCGCGCTCGTTTTCGAAAAACGATGATCGAAGTATATCGAATATCGATGCGTGTCATTTTTTAGAGGTTATGTTCCTATAGCCCCTGTAACTTGTGCATTCAAGCAATTTCGTTTTGAGCAATTTCGACCTGGTATGTCCCAAATCAGGACCAGTACAAATGGTAAGTACTGTATTAAAGCTTCCTACAACAAATACCTATATTTATTATTTATTTCTGCTTCAATTGTTAAGAACGCTTAGTTTTTGATAAGATTTATTCATAGTAGATCGTCGCGAGTACTTTCATATACAATATTTGCTGTCTTGATTTATGTAACCATAAAAAAAAGTTTTACACTTCGATTTTCACGGATAATACATAGAAACCAGAAAACGATTACATAATATTCAAGTGTTGGTTATAGAAAAGGGACACTATTTAAATTTGATTATTCGTCGATCAGAGCATGACTTTCGGTAATAACAATATATGTTACCGAATCATCAAAATAAAATAAGTTGAAATATGTTATTGGAAAAAAAATTATAAAACTGATTTTAATTTTACAACTTCATTCAATATGTTTCGATTCCCAAAGTTAGACTTTTATAAGCAGATTACTAAATGAAAAAGTGTTATTTGCTATACTAACACCCAAATCAGATCAAATTGATTTCCATTTATCAGTTTCTCCTCAGCACTAAAGAAATTTTAGATTTCTGTCCACCGGAACTTTCCCAGCGCCGGAAAACACTACCATTTTGTTAGGAAGCTTGAAATTACACTTTTTCAAGCTGAATAATTTCTGTTCACAGGTCATCTTGACATTTAAGCCCTCATTCTTCTCCAATACATGTTTCGCAAGATAACGAAACAAACTGCGAGAAGTAAATCTGGCCCAAGGACGCCCATAAAAACAGAAATCCTTACTTCTTTCATTTATCATCTCGAGGTAATTATTCCTTATTACTAAGTGTATATAATGATGTTTGTTTACATTCATGGATCGTTTATTCTTACCCTTCTAGAAACTATAATGATTGAACATTTTAAGAAACTCTGATCTCAGTTTCAAACAACGAAGAGTGTGTTTGATGAGTTTTGACACGAATAGTGAATCTATACTGAAACAAAAGAATACCACACAAACATAATAAAATGGATAAAGTTATAAATAAAGAAATGTATACAAGTAAAAAAATTCAACAAATCCTTTCTTTCCTGAAAGAATATAAAAAAAATTATAACATTGATCAAATTAATATTAAATGAATATTGTATGCTTATCGATTATGGATCGTAAAATCTTTCTCGTGAACTTGGATATTGCACTTTTCAAGACATCAAAATTTTTCACATTTTCACAGGACCATTTGTTGTGATCAACGGACCAACCCTCGAAAGCATCACATCTTCCTATGTTATCATGAGAGATATTACGTACCAAGTTGTGAGCCCGATCGCAGCGGTTGAAATTTGTTTCCAGAGCGTGAAAGTACTTTACAAAAAATTTTCATCCATAAGTAACCACGTTTGGCAATTCATTAAAAAGTGGGTTTATGGTTTTGACGTTCCTAACGTTTACGCTCATGTAACTACGCTCATTGACCAAATTAATAACTAGACAAAGTAGAAAAACGATTCATATTCAATACTCGACTGTAAATCATAGTTTACTTACCGGACGATTTTCTCAGCCAATTTTATCGACTTCGATAGTTGTAATGTTTTTTTTCTACTAAGTCCACTATGACTTCCATTTCTTCGGAAACGTGATTTTTTAATGAAATTTCGGTTAACACGGACTACTTTTTGTCTACCATTTTACTGTGTCTACATTTTAATTTCTGGCCAAAAGCTGCTGCTTCACAACCCTTGTATATGCAATTAAAAGTCACAATGTCAAGTAATCCTTCGTTTTGTAACTTATTCTCTTTCAACAAACAACTCGATGGAAAATTCATGGAATTTTCACTTTTTTTTATATGATTATCCCTCTTTGCCACGAAAAGCAGTCGACGACATTATTGCACGAGTTAACGATCTTGTATCTGCTTCTTTAATTCCATTTATTCAATATCAAATGGAATGCGAACTTCGACCAATAGTAACGTCAGAAACCTTCAACAAAGTCTAATTTATTTTAGAGAGAAATAAAAATCCGTTTGACAAGTTTCTAACAGAGCATTCCAGATTCAAAATTTATAAAGAAGAGAGTTTATTCATACCTCCCGAAACTTTCCCAATCGGAGATGAAAACATTTTTGTTGCGAATGATAATGGATACATTGAGGTTCATTCGAAAATAATTTACGCGGAGCATGTTTCATTACGTAGAACTTTAAAGAATGTTTTATCGCTTCCTGGGGTCTTTGATGAAATACAAAAATATGTCACTTTTCTATCTGAAAAAACAAATAAATTGTCGAATTTCATGCAAGCAAATTTGTGGCAAGAAAAATACAAGAATAGTGAAAAAATGGTTTTGCCTTTATGGCTATTCTTTGACGACTTCGAGACCAGAAACGCATTGGGAAGTCACGCAGGGTAGAGTTCACATTTCTCTTGCTTGTCTGCCTCCAAAATTTGCCGCGAAAATGCATAATATCTATTTATCGACCATTCTTCGGTCAACGCATTTGAAAGAATTTGGCAATGAGACAGTTTTCAGCAAAACAATTGAAGAATTAAATATTCTATCTCGAGAGGGATTATCGATTTATATTAGAGGAGATCTTACACTGTATTTCTTGACTGTGTTCAAATACTGGGAGATAATTTGGGACTTAAATGCATTTGTGGGTTTGCAGAAGGATTCAAATCAGAACGCTTCTGTAGAATTTGTTCAAACTGTGACGATATAAATCAAATTATGGCTTACGAAGATCAATGTTTTTTAAGGCCCCCCAATCTCATGAGATTGATGTTTTAAAACGAGATTTCGCTTCAAACGGGATCAAGGAAAATTGCGTTTTCAACAAAATTGACAAATTCCACATTTCAGAAAACATTACAGTCGACATCATGCATGATGTTATTGAAGGGAAAGCTGTTTATACAGTGAGTTATATTATTCAAGCACTGATAAAGGAAAAAGTTATTTCTTTGGAATTAATCAATAAAAGGATAGAATCTTTTCCGTACCGTGACACTGAAAAAGCAAATAAACCAAGACCGTTGTATTTCATTTAAGCAAAAGGGGGACAACAATTGAAAATCAATTAATCCCTATCTACAATGCTCTGTTTGACTCGATACTTGGGTTTAATGACAGACGATGAGACTCTGGCGAAAAACAAATTTTGGAAATTATATCGATGTCTTCGACACATTGTTGGCATGCTCATGGCTCCAAAATTGTCCAAGGGTGTTATAGCTCAAGTCCAGGAACTCATGCAAAAGCACAACGCTTTGTACGTTGAACTTTTCGGAAAATTGAAGCCAAAAATGCACATTTTGCTTCATTATGGTCGAGTTATAATTCTCAATGGACTAGTTATGCATTTTTCGTCAATGGAATTCAAAAGAAAGAACAAACAATTGAAAGAAGTCGCATCAGGAATTTCGTCAAACATCAATTTGCCATTGACAATATTCGCAAAAAGACTTTACGCCAGGACAAATTGACAAAAAAAATGCTTTCATTTTCATGAGATTGAAAATAATTTTTCCGAACATCGATAATAAGATGACAGTTCAAACGTTGACAAATGTGTTAATTTTCGGCAAGATCTTCTCCCGAAACACAATTCTAATTTCTCAATTAATTAGCGATGGCGGTCCGAAATTCGGGAAAATTGAGGATATCTTTTATTGCAATGAGACAGAAATCTATTTCCTTGTGCGAGAGTACGAAACCTTATACTTCAATCATTTTCACCATGCGTATTGTGTTTCCTCGAATGTGAAGCCGGCTATTTGTATAAATGTCAAATTAATTCCTTCGTTACCGCCGTGTTTGCATGTTATTAAAAATGATGAAGAATTTGTAGCAACGAGATATGATTTTTAAAAATGATCTCATAGTAGTAGGAAATGTTATTATCTTTAAATAAACTAAAACAAATTCTTCGAGTGACAATGCTTTTCTTCTATATTCTACCAAAATGTATGTTTAAAATTTTCGTTCAATCTTGATAATCAACCGCTAATTATCTTTAAAGTTATAATCCCAGCCAAAAATATGTTGCTAGAAATAGTTTAAAAAGTCTGTAGCGTTAAATTAAGAAATAAATTCGATTTGACATGAAAAACTTGTGAAGATTATGGTAATAATAATAATAATAATACAATAAAATTATATTCCCTCAAATGATTGACTGAAAAAATTTCCAACTAGAATAAAATCAAATAATTTAACGATTGTTTCATGTATTAACAAATTATTCTCATCTCTTATTTTTGAATGAACGTTAAAAAATTATTATCAATGGTAACTCGAAAATATAGGAATCAGAATATCTATTTTTGAATAAGCAGTCAAATACCTCTCAGGCACGTTGATTTTGGTTAATAATTTTTTTGTGTATTTGTATTTCTTTTTTAAATTTATAGAAATGTAAGAAGTGATTGTGAAAATTTATAAAAATGTTCAAAAGTTGAAGTAGAATAGAAATATTTGAAATAGGCGAAATGGTGGGATCAACTGTCTCATTTAGTCATTTTTACTATTTCAATTAGTGAAATTTTACTGATTGAGATAGTTGAAACCTTGAAAAAACTAATTAAAATAGTAAAAATTGACTGTTTAATAGTGACTCACTTTTCACTTTTTCGAATAGTGAAAATTGACTGTTTGAGATTTAGAGAGCTCAAAGAATTTTCTGTCGATTTGAATTTTGTTTGATTATATCAAAAAATTATTAAAAGTGAAACGATTATGATTATTTTATGGTAAAACGACATTCCTTTTGAAACAAAAAGAAACCCAGCTGAAAAAATCCAGCTGGATTACTACGCCAATTTTTCAACTGGGAAATCCAGTTAGATTTTCAGCTAGTTTTACCAACTAGTTTTTTTTCCTACTGGTTTGAAAAAATTGAGTTTTTTCAAGGTGCCTCTATTTTTATAATTAAAAAGTAGGAAGCCTTCCAAAAAACATAAACATTTTGTTATCTAAAACCACCTGGAAATCCAACTGGATTTCTCAGTTGAAGAATTGGCGCAATAATCCAGCTGTGAATTGTTTTAGAAACTAAGAAAATCGTTTTAAAGTTAAACGATATATCCGTGAAGCTTTCGTAGTTTTACGACACAACGATTATTGTTTGAACATTACGTTAAAACTGAAATTTTTTTCCAGTCTAAACGATTTTCTCTCATTGTACGCGCTTTTTCCGAGTGACTACTGAGTGGGCGTGGCCTAAATGTCAAAACGCTCGGTCTGCCATACCAAAGTGGTATGGTCTCTCTAGCGTTTGAGTGTGCGTCTGTTGCGTGTAGTCCTTACTATCAAACCATGTAGTACATGCGTTAAAAGCACGGAATGAGTGCATATATAGTACATGCTAATGTAATATGATTGTTTACTATACTCGAAGAGCATCATTTTAATGCATCGGAAGTTCGACTTCGTGCTAACTTCAAAAGTAGGAGTCAGTACCATACACTCAAAGCATGGATTTTTTCTCGGTGTGGGATTTTATGCGATTTTGAAGAGTTAAACCAACTTCAAGGAATTTCGTGGAATTTCTGGACATTTCAAGAGATTTTTCAAAAGAATTTACAGAAATGTTAGGGACTGGAAAATATTTCACACAATTTTGGGGTCCATATCAATTCACATGCGGTATGTTCCCCTGTGACATCTCCCTAGCGGCATGTCTTCTATGCGGCATGTCTTCCCTTCGGCATCTCTCCCCATCAGATTGCCAATTTTGCAGCAAGCCTTCCGAATACAATTGTCACACCTGCGGCTTATTTTCCCAGTCACCAGCAACCTCTCTGCGGCATCTCTCCTCCAATAAAATTTTAAGTCTTCTCCCAAAGTGGCAAAAGTGCGGCAAGTCTCCCAAACTCAATTTGCCACATCTGCGTCTTGTCTCTCCAGCCGCAAGTCTCCTGCAGCATCTCTCAACCAAGAAAAATTTGAGTCTTTCTTCAAAGCCGCAGATGTGACAATTTGGTTTGAAAGACTTGTCGCTCTTATGCCACTTTGGAGGAAGACTTCTATTTTTTGTTCAAGAGAGAGATGCCGCAGGGACACTTGCGACTGGGGAGACAAACCGCAGGTGTGCCAATTGAGTTCGGGAGGCTTGCCGAAAAGCAATCCGCTGGGAAAAGACGCCACAGGGAAGACATGCTGCAGGAACGCATGCCGAAAGGAAGACATGAATTAAAAAAAAAATTTTTAAATTAAGGGATTTCAAAAGAAGTCAACAGATTTCAAGGCTTTTTCGAAGGATTTCTATAAGAATTTCTAGGGATTTCTGAGGTCTTCAAAGGTTTTCACGGATAGTAAAAAATGGCAAGGGATTTAAGGGGAATTCAAAATATTTCAAGGGATTTCGAAGGACTTCATGGGATTTGGCAGAATTTCATCTTCAACCTCTCGAATAATCATCTAATATTTGAATTTGACCTCATACTGAAGATGTTCTATTTGAGAGAATGTGCCAGATCGTCACGTGACCGGCTTTATTATTCGAATAATGTAAATATTGTGCTGAAATTTTGGGGAATGGTTCAAAACATATCAGGGCGCGTCTGTTTGACTTATTTGAGTTTTTTTAGGGTGCGGTTAGCGTTCGGATGGATGAGCGTTCGTGATTCTCGCTTAGTTGTGTTTTTTCACTGCATTTAACTAGTGTCGAGCGGGAAGTTTGACGCCGAGGTAACCGAATGCGCGCTCGAGATATGTTTTCTGCAGTTTTCCTCTCCCTTGGTCAAAAGTCCAAGCAAATGCAAGCTCTTCTACTATATTAAAACTTTGACTCAAGATGGTAGGGAATACTTATGTAGTAAGAATGGGTTTACTAAAATGGAAGTGTCCAAAAAGGATGTATATATGAGTAATAAAATAAAAAAATAATAACACGTAATTGGTCACGTGACACTCTGGCACATACCCTTAATAGATTTTCATTCCTGACTATACAAAGTATGCCGCGGTACAGATCAATTTAGAACCTGAAGGGTAGTATAGCTTCAACTAGAAGAAGAACGGGAACAAAAGGGGGAAGCGCCGCCGGAGCTGATATACAGGGATTCACTCTAGATGAGGGGTAAACACGATTTACGCTAGGACGACTATCAGCCTCGTCCGCTTGCTCGTCGTGGCGCGCTTCAGAGCCCCGAAGTAGGGGATGTTTGTCGTACGCGTTATTTGCCCAATAAAACCACGTGGTGCCACCCCCGCTTTTATCAGAGTAGCAAGACTCTGGCTACGCCCCCGCGGCTTATCCACGGTTGCGCGTTCCGCCTATCGCGCACGTTTTCATATCCCGAGAGCGACAGCCCGCGACACAGATCACCATCGGACCGAGTCCGATTCACTGTCCTCGGTACGCCGGATACGGTCATCGGTGACTTACCGGCGCGTCAAACCCGCTCATGTGAACCCTCAACCCATTCATAAAAAAACCCGGGAAAAAAGACAAAAAATTAATTCATTTCGTAAGGTTATAAGTTTCCAATAACCTTAAGGTGTTCACGACAGTGATTTACTCATTCGAACTTAAAATCGACCTCCTGATTTAAGAATCAACCTTGTCATTAAAAACTCTCCCCCGTGCAATAAAAAGGAAATAATAGAGTTAACGTGAAAAATCGCGTATCTGCTATTTGTGTGGAAAAAGGAAATAACTAATGAATTTTTATGATTATAGAGGTCCTTTTATGTGCCTACATCCTTTGATCTGAAAGAATTTTTTAAAGTTACTGTCATATGAAGGTGGTTATTGGTTTTCTTTGAAGTGATATAAAATTAATCCTTCCGCGAAGTTTTATGATGCGGCCAGGTTTCATAATTCCAAGGTAAAGTTCCAAAGCTGAATTAGATCATAAAGTATTTCGAAGACGTTTAATAAATATTTGATGAGTGGTATAACTGGCAACTGATAATAAGAGGGTTAAGTTGATCAGCTGAGAGGCGAACGAACAGGTCGCAAGATCAGTGTTTGCAACTTTTGGAACTTGATTGTGACTGCGATCAATTTAAAGAGGTCCGCTAAAGGCGGAGGAAATCGGTAAAGTGTTGTTCAGCCACGAGTCCAGGATTCTTACCCCTGGAGGCGGCAGCGTCTCGCCCGGGGGCGCAGGGCCTCCAGCGAGCCCTTCTTCGGTACACTATCGTCCATCAACTCATAGTCCACCCCTGGTCAAGGTAAATTGATTGGTAGTTATATTTTATTAGGTTTAAGGAGGTCTTTGAGGTGTTTTAATTGTTCATGGGAGAAAGCAGGTATAAGATTGGACGCACATCAGATTCAGATGCCCTAATCAACTCTGAAATAATATTGATAAAAGTTTTTGTTATTAGCTAAGGTCAAAGTAGTTTCAAAAGTAGCTATCTGATGAAGTAGTTGAAGCAGATTTTGAGATCATTCCGATGATTTTGAAACCAATAAGTCAATTTTATGAGGTCTTTAAAATCAGCTAGATTTTCTAATGAGCTAGAACTGTCCTAATCGGATGAACTTGGTCCAATAATCTAAACTCATTATTTATAAAGATAAATCTTAAATGAGGTATATCATAGATTTATTTTAGATTCCTCCAAATACAAGACTTTTAGAATATAGTCACCAAAAATAAATTCTAATACAGGAATTACGCTTGATTCCTTGATTGAGTTTCGAATTCCACGAGAGGATGATAGATCTTCAATTGTCAACCTAGAATATTAATGTTATAAGATGTTGCCTGATTGTGAATGAAGATGTCGGACAGCTGATTCATGTTGTTATGATAATTTTCTTCTTCTGTTGGCTGCTTGTTTTTATCACCTGGGAAGCTAGAATTAATAAAACAGATCTGCTGAATTGAAAATAAATATCATAAAACCTAATGGATATTCTATAACGGATGTTCTAAAGAATGTTCTCTAAAATTTGTTGATATATAAATGTGACAGTTAGATATTCAGATGAACACTTAGTGATCTTTATGTTTAATTTGATAAAAGTTTGTTTACAATCTTGCAAAAATTCACAGGAATTTTTTTTACAAATATTTTCTAGTACTAAGAACAAGAAGCTAAAGCCACAACATTAAGAATTATTTGCATTAGCAGCTGATTTATCATTTATCACTTAGGTAAAAGATTGACATATATTTTAAAAAGATTCTTAAAACAGGAATTGTTTTAAAGAATCTTCATTAGAATTATTAAGTTGTTTCATTGTCACTTAATTAATAGAGCTTGTGGATCTGATTCTAAAAATACCTAATCTAATCATCTGATAAAATGCCCTTGAAAATTTCTTCGTTTAAAAATTGTTAAAGTTTTATCGTCTCTAGATCTGATTAAAATTCCACAGCAGTAAGAGCTAAAATTGAACATTTCGGAATGACATCATAGCATCTTCAGATGAATTATGCAACCAATTAAATGAAAATGATTTCCTCAGAAAAAAATAAAATTAAGATCCTGGAACTTGGCACATAAAGCTGGAAGGGGAGTAAATGTTCTGAAGTAATTTTATAAGAGATGTTCTAATAGATATCCTTTGAAAAATGGATGTTCAAATTATAGGGTATTTTATATAATACCATAAAATTAATTTTTCAGAAAAAAAGGAAATTTTTCCTTTTTAATCACTTGTTCAGTTTTACGTTCCAGCCATTTCATGAGAAAAAATTTTAAAATTCAGCTGCTTAAAATGATAAAACTTATCGTCAGAAATAGATTCCAAATTAATTCGAAATTAGCGCGATTTTTTAAATGGAAATTTTTTACTTATCCCATGTGGAAACTGTTTAATTGTAAACCTTCATAATTAAAAAATGTACAACATTGTTCAAATTTCAGTTTGAATTTTTTGACTTTCTGACAATGCCGATAACAAATTTGTTGGATTTCGATTTCAAACGGTACCCATTTTTAAGATTTTAAAATTTTCGGATTTTTAATCCTTTTCATTAAAAATTACTTTTTTTAAATGCTTCAAACTTGAAATCGTTTGCTTTCTCGAGAATTCAATAAAATATTTATAACTATTTCAAATGGATATTTTCAACTTTAAACGTTTTGTTCTAAAATTTGGTAATTTTGAGGACTTCTAGTGTTTTCATTTCAAATTGTGTTATCTTTTATAAAATTAATTCAAACTAAGATTTCTTTAATTTTTTATTTTCTAATATTGAAGTTTGAAAATATTTCATTGTAATTCGTTACATTTTTGAAGCTAAAAGTGAGTATATTTAATGTTCAAGGCGTGCTAGTTTTGAATTTTGCAATTTCAAATTTACTTAAAACTTATGGGTTTCTAGCGAGCGCTTTGATATTAAAAATTATTAAATTTGAAGCATTTAATACACGAAATTATATGCTTACACATACTTATATACATACACATACTTATTTTCCAATTCTGAGCCCTCGCTCCATATATTTATCCGCTTGGCCACATGGAATTTGAGTTTTCTTGTTCGATCACCGAAGTTAAGCAACGCTTGACTCGGATGTATTCGAATCGGGGCCGTCATATTAAATGAGCACTCTCGATCTGAAAATAATGTTTTCATCAATAAATTTATATAAATTGATCGATTGTGACAATAATAATAATGATGATAATGATGATCATTCAATACGATTAGCTTTGTATTAACTTTTTAATCAATAAAATTTTTAATGCTGCCATGCAAACAAGAAACGACGTATGTGCATGACAGATACCAAAATGTTCCTTTTTCCATCAATTTTCAAATTTTGATTGTTTGAGACGAAAGCGATTTGCGAAAAAACGAGTAATTTAAAAAGGTAGTTGAGTAACATGACCAAAAAAACTTGTTATTTCTTTAACTTACCGAAAACGAGATTCAAATACTATTTTTGTATGAAATAGAATTTCAACACTATTATTCTATCCCTTATTTACTCAGTTCGTGCGTAAATAAGTTTAAATGTTCAAGAAAAAAGTACAAATCGTATCTACATACAAATACGATTTTTCGCTCTAGCTCGAAATCACCCAAAGTGCGGATACGTCCCTTAAAGATCGAAATAAAATCTATTTTCTTATGGAAATTTTTCGTGTACTGAAAAAGAACACCCAAAAAGTTCACAATTAGAAAATAGACTTTGAGACTACCTGCTTTTTTGGCTTGATTTATAGGATAACTACAGTTATGGATAATGAAACATATATTAATTGTGTATCTGTACATGGTAGCTTTTCTTTTTATTCTTGTTTGCACGGCAGAATATCTTTAAAAGATTAATTATGATATTTTTTAGGTTTAAAAACTTCCAATTGTATAATTTGAAATTCTATGACTACTAATGCTTCAAATTTATAATTAAGATTTGTTAAATTTTGAAAGCTTGAAAGTTTAGGACTTTTGAATATCAAAAACCAAAAATTGTACATTTAATTAATTTCGAACGGTTTGAAATTGAACATGTGTAATGTATCATTTTCAATATGTTATTTCCAATTTCTTTAATTACTCAATACACATTCTGTGTAAAATTGCTCAATTTGGAACGTTGTCATTACTTAATATTGAAACTTTGAATCCCCTAACTTTTGCCATTGTTTAATCATTTTCGAAACTCCTCATTTGATATTCATAAATTATTTTCAAGTCTTGAAATTGACAATGCTTGAATTTTGAATCAATACACTTTTTAATTATTCAATCTTTCTGATCTTCAAGTGGGAAAGTAAATATTGAAAAGATCATGTAACAGATGTTCCAAAGGATCTCCTCTAAAGAATGTTGTACTACATCAATCTGATTTCACCTAATTTTGCCTATAACATTAATCACATTTGTCAAAGCACTAAAAGAGGTGATATACTTGATTCGAAGGGCGATAGATTCTCATCAGGGTATTTATGTGTCTTCTAATAAGTGGAAGAGAAGCGGAAGCTTTAAGGGGTGCAAAAAGGGAGAGAATGAGAAGAACTGGGAAAGTGGTTGGGTCGACGATGATGGGTATAAGGGCGGCTGTCAGTGTTCGTTTTCGTCAGCTACCAGCGAGAATCCCTCCAGGGACCGCGGCAGCTGTCTGCGGCTAAGCTCTCGCCAGAAAGCTCGTCAGAACTTTCCAAGCGCGATTTCGAGGCTTCTACTTTTTTTAAACCCTTCTCCCTTCAGAAAAAGGAAAAAAACATCGAAAAATGGGCTTTAAATGCTCGTAGAAAATGTTCTTTACCAGAAGAAAAAGGGCACAATATCCGAACCTAGCTTACAATAGTATATTATGCATCTAGGGATAAAATACACCTGCTTCATTCCGTGGTGCATACGATATTTTCTTCAACGCATGGTGGAAAATCGCGGATTCGAGTCATGTGAAGGGGAAATAGTTCGTGACAGGTGGAAAATAAATCGGACGTGCTGTCTCCAAGTTTTTTTCTTCTGTCAGGAGTTTTTTTCGCAGTCAGAAATTTCTTTCCCGGTCAGTAACTGTTGCACTAACTTTGTTATTTGTAACGAATTGGCTTAAAACACTGATCGGGAGTGAATTTGTTAAATATTGTAATGATGGGTCCAATGGACACATGATTCTCGGAAATAATGTTTTGCGGCCCTGCGGGTGGATTCAACACGCGCCCGACACTTTCGTTCTGATTAAGCTTAATTCATTCCAACGAGAGTAAGAAGCAGTAGAAGACAGTAAAGTAGTAACGTGGTGGCTGGCGGCTCGCGCTGTCTGCCGTCCAATCCTGCCAAGTTAACCTCATTAATAAATTAATTAGATATTATTGTGTTGGCAGTCAGGGCGGCAGCTGCGGGTCTTCTCCTCGTTGTCCACCCTTTGCCCCTCTCGGTGAAGAAGAGGATGACGGCGGCGACGAATGACCCGCAGATGATGCTTAGAAATATACATGTATATCGTATATTGTACATAACGCATAAACGGGGGTCAAGACCCATGGCGTCACTCTCTGACACTACTCTTCTCGTTCAGCCAGTAATCTCATACCATCTTCAATTCTTCACCATACAACTTGCTGAAACCCGCACGATTTTTTAGCTCATCTCTGAAATACCATCTGCTGTATTCTATCGGAATTTCTCATTTTTAATCATTTGGGGAGAGGAATATTTGAAAGAGGATGAGTAAGGGCTAGAAGCTTCAGATAGGGATTAATTAAATTCAAAGTGCTGAATTAAACCGAATTACTTAATTACGTTGCAATTAAGTAACTCCATCTCATATCCGAGTGTAGGTCGCAAAATATTCAAAATACTAAGAGTTAGTTGAAAACGAATTTTTAGTCAAATTTAACTAATTCCGATTTAGAGAGATTATAATTCAAATGTGTGATTCAAATTTTGGCTTTTAATAATTAGACATTTTCATACAATAATTAAAAAGAAAACCTGCATAACGTTTAAGGGAGCGTATACACGTACCGAAAAAATGCGGCTATTTGTCCCGAAAGTTCGGTACAAATAGCCTCTTCTCCTAGTCCCGATATTGATACCGAAGAAATCCGGTTATTTCGGGACAAATAGCCTCTTTTCCTTGTTCCGCTATTCATACTGAAAAAATCCGGCTATTCATACAGAAATTTCGGTACACGTAGCCATGACCTAATTTCAAAGACAATTTCATACACTTTTATTGCACATTTTTCCAGGATTTATGTTGTATACCTCTGCTAAACATTTGCAATGTCTGATTTTTAACCTGAAGTATCAAGATGAAGAAGTCTTATACGACTTACATCTTATACAAATTATTTTCAAACGAAAATTTGTATTCTCAAACGATTTATTTCTATTTGTATTCTCTCATTAGATCTTTGATTAATAATTTTTTGAATGGAAATTCGGAATTGCCAATTTCCCTCTGCAAAAAACACATTATGCCGCAAATTGGTTAAAAATAATTTCCACTTTACTTAGAGTGCTGCTAAATGAAATAAATTTTAATATGATATATTTGATTATAATTAAAGTTCACATGTCAACAATGTTAACATTTATTGTGTGAAGAGAATTCTGGAAATTTGTTAATTAAATTCTCCATGTGCTTTCCACGTGCTTTAATAAATCCTATATTTAAGCTTTTATTGAAATTATTATTGGTTTTACGTTATATAAATGTGGTTTTAGACATTTCTTGTAATATGTTCATTGTTTAAGTGTGCTAAATTTAAGTTTTATAAGAGAACATCTTGGACTAATTAAAATAAATCACAAGGCGATTATCATAAGTAAATATCATTTTAAGGAATATTATTTTATTCTCCAACAAGGTTCCTACTGTTTTTTATATAATAGTAATCTCTTTATACATTAAATTCAATAGAAAATCAACACATCAGATAAAATAGTAGCATATTATGTACGAAGGAGGAGAAGGGGGACTTATTCGACGAGTACTGAAAAAATACAAAAGTCGTAAAAAGTACCCTCCGCCTTGGTGCATACGATACTTTTTATAACAAATGCATGATTTCAGACACGATTGGAACACAACCATGATTTTTGCTCATATGGCGGAATTTTTGAAACGTTATTTTCATTTTAATATGAATTTAGGAAATTTCTGAAAAGTGAAAAATTCTTTAAAATTTTGCAAAATTTGAAAATTTCTATATTAAATTTTTGTTTGAAACTTTGAGAAATTCACCGAAATTCAGAGTATCCAAAAATTTCAAAAATTATCAGTAATTTATTGTAATTTATGGTAAATTATGGTAATTTACCAATATTTTATGGTAAATCATCTCTTCAGACTGGTCAATCTGTCAAACAATCTTTCAACGCGATCAGCTGATCGCTTGATAATTTTAATTATTTACCTCTGACGTCACTCTTTACTCTCCAGGGACTGAAAAGTAGAACTTTAGCCCCGCTTCATAGGCAATGAAAAGGGCTCAAATTATGCATGTGTTATAAAAAATACTTTTACCAACATTTAAAAAATCTACGTTTACGTAATATATCAAAATATGAAGTATATCTCACGATTTCAAAATTATCTTTAGAAAACGCTACAAAATTGCAGGCCTTAATAAAAGTAAAAACTTCAAAAGAGAAATTTCCACTATTTGTTCATAATTCTGTCCAAGTAACAATAATTAAATTATTCATTTTAATGGTAAAGCATTACATATTTAGCCTCAAAGGGAAGAAAGGCTCATTTATAAATTTTTAAGCATATTTACATTAATGTCTTTCCATGAATATTTTTAAATTAAAAAAATGCAAATTCGAAGCACCTAAAGATGCCCATATTCGATTCAAAGTCTCGAATTGTTTATGTGAATGTTTTGAATAGTTGAAAAAAATTCTTGATTTTAATTGTATGAACATATCATGAAATTTTGAAGAAGATTATGTATGTAATATCCATTGCCCTCGATTTGTGATTATGCTGTTCCATTAAATGACAATATTGACAATGTTCGTCAAATGGTATTATTTCAATCAGCCAATTCACGATCGTTACGATATCAAGATTAACTTTCTTGGTCAAACCTCTTGTGTCAAGTAAACTGACCTGAGTGTGATGGCGGTGAATATATGCCTCCACGGAAAAACACAATTATTTGGAGTTATCCTTTATAACATCTTGTTTTATTAACTATCAATTTACACTAATGTAGGTTTCAGTTCTGAACAAGATTGCGATAACTATAAGGTCATCTTGAGGAAACAGCTGTCAGAATTTCTAAACAAATTTCACTGTACATATCTTATATTTATTTAACATGTTTCAACATTTCCGCATGAATATTCTTAGAAAGAAGATAAAGGTTAGAAGCTTAAACTTGATATGATATGCCTAATTTGGTTTTAACATTTCCATTTATTTATTTATTTTGAAAAACGAATGGTGAAACAACTGTTTTGATGCTCAACTTCGAACTTAGGATAAGGAGGTGTCACGCCTCGTGGCGGTAATTAATTATTAACCAAATAATAGTAAATCAAATTTGATCATTAAAATCCATGAAGAATGACAAATGGGTTTACGAAATGAGAGTTTTTATAGTGAGTACGATTGGATTCTGAGAAATTAGGGTGAGGAAATTTGGAAATAAGAGTGAAGTGAAATGTTTGGAGTCCCTCTGAAATGTATCCTATTGTCCTAAGGCGCGTATGGTGCTCATTATGGTGAATAGCAGCTGGTAATGACAAAAAGCACATGCAGTATTATCATTGCGGAGTGTGTGGCATTAAGCTGTAGGGGGCCAGGATTAGGATGTCGGCCATTACCGCGCGTCACTGACCGTTTATTCTGTGCTGTGCGCGGTGTGGTGACTTCCTCTAGACGGGAATATGTGCCTACATAACCGGAGGATGAGGCTGAGGACGTTCGCCAAGTTGTCCAGTTGTCCTTCCTCTCCGCCTCCGAGTAAATATCCGCCGCGAGCACATGTCACTACACGTAAAAGAACGCTAATTGGATTTACGGAAGCAAAATATGACCTACACCAAAAAAATTGAGAGTCTCTAAACCTAGACATTTCATATTTGATGTTATAGTGATCTTGTATCAATATTTTTTACATATTATTTTGGAATTTTTGGTGATCGAATTGGCTTTAGGGTCCAATAATTGAATACAATTTAAATTGATTCAGACGTTT
>JAUMHM010000005.1:38087393-38106139 GCA_032362435.1 Melikaiella ostensackeni | reverse complement strand
AATAAAGTACGTTTATGTACGTCATTCAAGTATAATTGATGTAAAAAAAAATTTCCTGCTAAGTGTTGACCGGCGAAACTGTGCGTCGGAGCTTCGGAAATATTTTTTTCCAAAATTCCGACTCAAATGAAGTACATAAACGTAGCTTATTGTCTTCTGATGCAATTTCCAGACTTTCAGTCTGATACTCTATTTTGAAAAAAAGTTCTATGGTTCAAAAGAAAAAATTTGGTACACCAAAAAAAAAAAAGGTCGGTAATATAGGAATTTGACTGTGTCACATGCCCTTAAGAAACTATTGAAAGTTGAAATTTAAGTAACAATGAATGGGAGGAACCAACCTAAACTATTGTGCGCATTTGATTCGCAAAGGAACAGTATTTCGGAAAAATAAGTCGTCTGCGTACAAAATTTAAGAATAACTGTTATAACTAGGATAGCCCTTGAAATCGAATTTAAATTGTTGAAAAAGTTTATAAATCTCTGCTCGTCGTTCTTTTTTAGCCTTCTGTGACTGTGCTTCCTGAACGAACATGGATTTACTAATTTATAGCAAATACATTTTTTCCGTAACGGTCGACGTTATAAAAATTATTTTAAAAAAATTTATTCAACCTGAAGTTTTTAATTCAAAAATCTCGAGTGACGTCATAGAAGAAAACTGTCATACTCTTGGTCACAAATTCAAATAGTTATAAAGATTAGTCTAGAGATTAGCTTCCTTCAACGATGAATCCTTGTACAAATAAATTGATCCTGCTGAATGACACCCAAATGTTTTTAAATAAAAATGAGATCCGATAGATCGTTTTCTTTCACATAATTCAATATTTTTGTCATTTATTTTTTTATTGAAAAGTAAAACGTTCCAGACATATGCCCATATCTTGAACTAAAGGATTCTTTAAAACCTAATATACTTTTTGAATCCGCATTATAGTAGAAAAATAAACCCTTTCACAATAGTAGATCCAGATAGGAAAAAATTGTCATGTGACAGATGTTTAATAAATCCTCTCATTACATAATTTTACTCATGATCTCTTAAATACGTAAAAAGTTATAGATATCCCGTTGCACGAAATAGTCTCATCGTTATTACTCCATAGGCACCTATATATTTTGGATTAAATTCACATTCAGAAAAAAATGAGTACAGCAGAAACGGTGGAAAATGTGGTAGAAGGAGAAGGGGGGGATTTGATTCTACGGATAGTCCCAGGGGAACGAAGGCTTTGTTCCCAGCTATTACTCGCCCCCGCAACCCTTAGGATATTATTATATCTTCCCGTCTGCCAGCGGTCTTTTTACCCCTCTCCATCACTTCTGTGCCCATTTCTGGCCTCCAAAACCACCGCAACGGAAGCCAAGCTCATCGTATTTATTTTATTAAACCATTTTCCAGAGGTACTTCTTTCCCTTTTTTACCCAAGAGCTTGGATTCGTCAATGTCTCTCGATTTGTGGAAATATCTCCGGATGTTTTCGAAATCCGACTCAATGGTTTTCTAGTAGAGGAGGGTGCTTCCTGTTTAAAAGAGATCAAATCGATCCGTTATTGTATTTGCTTTATTTGATTATTATTTACTTTATATTCCTTTTCCAATATTGAGGTTATAACTCTGATTTTAAAATAAAGATTTAGTAATGGGTTTTGAGAGTAAATCCCTTTTCCAGCTTCCAAGAGTTAAATATAATTTATTTCGAAAATTGTCTGAGAAACAATTGAAAATAGATTTCTATTCGGAAGTTATAGAATTTTAAGAATGACCAACGTCATTTCAAACCATGCAGAAATGTCCAGCTTAGGGTCTTAGAATGATATGGAATTCAGATATATCATTGTATGATGAAAATAAAGAAACATATATCACACAGTTTGATGAAAAAACTTTTTTTTGATTTGTTACAATCATTCGGAGATTACCTACGAATTCTTGAAAACCCCACTTTTAGAATTTTTTTTATTTTGTTGAGAAATAGACGGTAAAATTTACTATAAATTTTCTAAATTTGTTTCTTGGTAAACCACTGCTTCAAGTTTAAAAAAGATTGTTTTTGAAAAATCGAATTTTCGCATTTTTCTCGGAAACAACGGGAGGCACACAAAATGTTCAGATAAAAGTTTCCACATCTAGATAAGTTCTACAAAAAAATACCTCTTGCTGTTTTGTGATATTTTGCATCGTTTACGAGAATAAATAAAAAATTATTGGAAAAAATAAAAAAGGTGGGGTTTTCCTGAAAATCTTCTTTTCATGTTTTCAAGATTCGATGAAAAAAATAAAGAAGATTTTCTGGAAAGGCCAACTTCTTTTATTTTTCTCCCATATTTGTTTACAATTTCTGCTTATATAAGGAAGGAATCCTATCATTTTCAAGTGTGCTAAACCATTTTTGAGGCCAGAAATTTTTTTTTTTTAAACATAATTTTTTATTTTTACGACGGAAGCTATCACAAAAGAGCAAGAGGTATTTTTTGTAGAACTTTTCTAGGTGCGTAAACTTTTATATGAACAATTTTTTATACCTTTCGTTGTCTCTCAGAAAAATGCGAAAATTATACTTTTCAAAAATAATTCTTTTCAGTGTGAAGCAGTGGTTTACCAAGAACGAAACTCATGAGATATGTAGTAAATATTAGCATCTATTTCTCAAAAAAAAATTTCAAGTGGAATCTTTGAGAAAATCCATTTTCAAGAATTTTAGAAAAACAGTCTGCATCTTGTCATTTTTCAAAATTTTTTTATTTTGTTTGGGATCAATTGAGAAAACGAGAACTGTCCCGTCAAATAAGGAAAGGAAATCCCGAATATTTACGCCTGTCAGCAAAATACTGCATTTTGAAAATACACTGAAAGTCCCATGTAAGCCAGTTCGCAATATGTTATTCCGAGAATTTCGTTCGAGGATCAGGGGAGCAAGACGTGCAGAGAGCTTGACTCTCAAGCCAGCAAACTCGTGCAGTACCGTACTAACAAGGATTGGTTCCAATGTGCAGGGTTGCCTATTTATAATAAAGATTTCTTTTAACTGAGGTTTAAAAGTTTGACTCAATTTACCAAAAGATATCTATTTTACTCAAAATTTTTTTGAAGAAGAAATAAAATTTTCTTCAAATTAGCAATTCTTAGAAATGTGTTATTTGTTCGGATTTTCACCTTTTTCACTTGAAAAATTGAAAAATCTGAACAGATTGGTTCTAAATCAACCTTTGAAGCGGGCTATATCACAAGCGCGTAGTTTCGTCAGTTCACACGATCCGCAATTCTCTTCATTCGCTTTCAGTGTTTACGTTATGTGTTACAAAAATGTCGCACGAAAATAAGAGGTAGCATTTATCCTTCAAAACAAAGAAACATTTAAAGAAATTTAATTAATATTTATTACTGCGAATGAAAGTCACATAGAAATGGTTCATACGGACCTGATTGTTGACGTTGGAGTCGGTGCGCTATATGTCCAAGGCCATTTACGGCAAGAACCAAAGTCGGACTTATATGGAACTTTCAGTGTAATTTCTGTCAATTTTTGAAAATTCGCAGCTAATCTTCGAATGATCGTAAAAAGTAAAAAAAGATTTTTGATCAAACTGTGAATTACGTGCTCCTTTATTTGCACTATGGAATGATATATTCAAATACTAAATCATTCCAACACCATGATCTAGATTTTTTTGTAAACTACGGTATAACACGCAAAAATAGTCACAGTTAGAAAGCCCTACATTTTTATCGACATTATAAATCATTTTAATTACTGAATTTTTATGTGCGGTATAAGAAAATAAATATCCTTAACACATTATTTTGAAATGAACAATTATCGCCAATATTCAGGACGAAATTCCACTCTGATGTGAGTTTGTGCGAAAAAACCTTGTTGCTATTTTTTATGAGATTAAGGCGATAACAAAAATGAAATTAGGAGTCGCGTATCATTTGATTATTTTGAAAAAAACGAGCGTGTGATTATTTATGTGGTGCTATAGCAGAACGAGGTCCAAAAACCCAGGAGACTACTGGGTTATAATAAAGTCTATTTCAGCTGGCATTATGTCAAGTTAGCCTCGTTAGCGAAACTCGAGCTTTTTAAAATACACTCGAGGACAGTGGTTGCTGCCGGCTCGTTGAACATGCACGCCAACCCCTCGTTGCTCCTTGCTACTTTGTTCTGTATGCAATTATCGTGGCATGCCTACGCGTTTGCTGATGACCGACCTGCGTACCTAACAGTTCTAGTTTCACTTTGCACCTCTGGAATGCCTAATTTTCCCTTTAGGGACTTCATATACATTCTACAAACGTAGACTACTCTCTAAAGCAGACAATCTAGCTTTGTTTGAAAAAGGCACTTACTAAGTAGAATTCAAGTTTTAACATTTGTTTCAATTTAAAAATAATTTCGTATAGTCATTTTTAGGATTTCATAGACTATTCCAGCTAGAATGTTGCCCTGGCCCCTGACACCTGATCTTTCACCCCTAATCTCTCATCGGTGACAATTGACCTTTGAACTTTGCCCTCTGACCTCAAACCTTTGAGCTCTCACTTCTGATATTTGACCTCTGACTCGTGCCGTTTGACCCTTCATATTTGACATTTGACGCCCGACCTGTGTCCTTTGCCCTCTGACCTTTGGTCTTTAGCCTTTAACCTCTGAAGATAGCCGTAGTCTGAGAATTTTTTCTTGAGGCTGCTTGCAGACCTTTTTTCGAACTAATTTTGGTTTTTTTAAAACATTGTGTATTCTCTTCCGGCATATTTTTCTCTTTCAGAGAGAGGAGTACCAAACCTCATTTCGTCAACAGTGATCACAGGATTATATGCAAGAGAGCAAATAGGCAGGCCCGACGAGAGGGGGGATCAGGGGTGTTTCCCCCAGGCCCGGAGTTTTCAAGGGAGCCCGGATTCTCCCCGAAATCTCTAAATCCGATAAAACATGAGAATGCATCTGAAAATTGTTGTTAAAAATAGACATATATATGAGGGGGGCGTAGGTTACTACCCCCGGGCCCCGATTTTCTCTCCACTGCCATGCAAAAAGGGATTGTCATATTCCTTCCCGGGTCGAATCCCAAACCCTTTTCCAGGAGGAAAAGTGCCGAAGCACCAAGTTACCGAGATAACATACTCTTGTTGACGAAATAAGGTTAGGTACTTAATAGGCGCGTCCTTTAATTTGATGTTCCGGCATACGTTGCCACAGATGAATTTTTAAACTTGTCGGAATGAACCTAGAATTCTGTGGAGCTCTATAGAATCCTACCGACGAAGAAATGACGTTGACGATAAAATATGCCAGAAGAGATAATTGGAATCAGGCATGTTTCACCAGAAGACAATACTCGACCTTTTTAAAAAGGCCTTTCTGCTTTTGAAGATAATATTGTAGAATTTCTTCGAAATATTCTGCATTTTCAAACCATTTAAAATTTAAAACATTCCTGATTGCAGAGCGTTTTAAATTTGAAAGCACTTTATTTAAAGCTTTCTTTTTTTTGAGGGATACACTTTTCTGAGCAAAAAAATTTTTTGAATATTCAAAATGAAGATTCTCTGTTTGCATGAACAACAATTTAAAAATGAATACAAACCTAAAAGCGTTCCAGCTCCAAAAAACATTACACTTATTTCAAAATTTAACTGCGATACAAAATTAGTGTTTCAAGTTTTGAAATTTCGCAAACAGTCATGATTTACATGGTTTCAATAGGTATTTTTACTAAAAGAGAATTATCACTGATTTAATTACACTTTCTTGTCAACGTTGCTCAATTGCCAAATTTAAAAAATGCTAATATTATATATCAATTGTGTATAGTTTTGTGAATAAGTAACATATTTTTTTTAACAAAAAATAACTAAGGAAAAACGTCACCATTTATTACTCAGATTTTATTTTCTATATAATGAAATTGAATCAACCGAAAAACAGTATCTAGAATAATGCTTCTGAATTCGAACTAAAATAATGTTTAATTTGAAATACGGTCCAGTTTTAAACGAAGTCCAAGTTCAAAAGAGCCAAAGATTTATAATATTTCTACTTTTCAAAATAATCCAAATTAGGAAGCATCCCAATTTGAATATAGGGTAAAGGAACCAAATGTGGAGGAAATAGGCAACCTCAAACTTTGCTTTCCTCTTTCTTACAAACGAAAACTCTTACAACTTTGAAGCTTATTTGTTCAGATGGTAAATTTATCGAACTTCTGATTTCTGCATATCTTTTCTTTTAGAAATTTATAATGCTAAACAAAAAGTTTGATAAAAATGAAATGTGTCAAAAACACCATTTCTAGAGGTGCAGTTACCAATCGCTTGAATGCTAGACCCATTTGTCGAGTGCCTTACCTCTCAGCACGTTGAACATAAAATCATTAACTGTTATTAACATAATGTACCAAATCTGATATTTATATACATATCGACAAATGGAGCATGAACGAGTTAATCGAAATCTCCATTTCTCGAGGTGGCTCATCGAAATATATGGAGCTTTGCCAAAAATTGTCCCCAATTAACTGATGATCTATTTAAATAAATACTAAAAGCAATTTTTCCAAATAATATAATTACGCGAAAAGAAGTTTTATTAATATTAATTACTATATTATAAATGAAATATAAAGAAAGAATCAAAAAGGAACAAAATTTGTGCCTCAAAATTACTGATTCAGCCAACCTAAAATATTAAGCAAATAGCGAATTTCCGTCAATTTCTTAAGCGACTCTATTACAGATAATAAATTCGGAATGAATTTGTTTTCTAAAAACATGGGGTTTTTTATAGCTTGTAGTTTAGAGAACCTGCATTATTATAATGTTGATTTTATTTTTATTTTTATTACAATTCACTATTTATCATAAGAAATATCTGTCATTCCTCGACAATTGGTGCACCCTCGGCAATTTGTTCCTTTATCCTATCTATTTTTAGAAGAAAATATTCTACATTTAAAAGCTTTAAATTATTTCAAAACCTCAACGTTATATACATTAAAAATTACCCCAAATTTTAAAGTATCCTAATTTCTCGGATTATAAACCAAAAGTTTTTAACTTAATCATAATTCGTTTACCTCAAGCCAATTTTGTTACATGATTTAATAGGGTACATTTTCTATTTCAAACATTAGCTCAAAAGTAATACTTTCCATAGAAATTAAAGTTTCAGCAAATTTCTCACAAAAGTCTATAAAATGTATAGACAATTGTGTATACATGTTTCAAATATCATTTATCAATGATTAAATAATTTTTTAAAATTGCACTTCCGATGTTATCCAAATTAAAAAATTGTCCTTTTGTACGAAATTGTTCTCCATTAGAAGCTTTTATAGCTTAGTTAAATGCATTTTACTTAATTAAGTTTAATGTCAAAATATTGTCTCGTTATCCATACCTAAATTATTGCCATGATTATTATCAATTTTACTCTAAGCGACAGATTATTTCATTAATATATTCAGTATCAAATTCTTCATAATCATCATTACCTTATTACTGAGATCATTATCAATTTGAAGCCATTCAAATGGTACGAAACGATCTAGGGGAGACTGAAGTCGTTAACGTGTCGTGATCAAGTTTCACTGAAGAGCAGCCAGGTTATCTGAAAACAAAGCATTATTTAATTATTTTAAAAATTGTATAATATATTCAAATTTTTTAAGTCTAGTTGTTTGTTTGTTTAAAATATTTAAAGCTGAAACTCTGTAGAATAAAATTGACTTCTTCTGAAAATTTCTAAAAATACTTCTTTGAACTTCACACCTGAAAAAATTGCACAAATAACCTTTTAGAAGCAAAATAGTCATTAATATTGTTCCCGTTTTTTCTCTCTTTTTCAAAATCCATTGAAAAATGTCAAGAATGCATTTTGCACAAAAAAAAAGAAGAGTAAGAGATGATACTTAGGCCCATTTTTATCTTATTCTGTCAGTGTTTTATAAATAGTATTGATTGATCGAGTAATTGAAGAGGGCGACAAAGCAAAACACAACTATACTTCTGGTACTTTGCTCTAAAATGAAGATCTAAATTCGCAACTACTAACCAGACTCTCCTGAATGAAAATAAACAATAAATTGATCATAATCCTACTTTTAAAATTGCAGGTCTGGTTCCAAAATCGAAGAGCCAAATGGCGAAAAAGCGAGCGCCTGAAAGAGGAGCAGAGAAAAAGAGATAATAGCGGAATGGATGGGGGCATTCCGCCAACTTCTTCTAGTGGTCCAAGTCCAACAAGCCACGATGCAGACGTTGGAAGTGCAGAAGGTGAAGATGTGGGCCCGGAAGGTGGAACGGCATCGAGAAGCCCAAGCACAACGTCGGCGTCCGTGAGTCCGAGACCCCAGCAGCCGCAGAGTCAGCCGTCCCTGGGATCAGGCGTCGCGACGCCACCGCCAAACTCCACACGAGCGCCGCCACCGCCGAGCACAGTGGGTGGCCTTGGACCTCCCGCAGAGAGGTAAGCTTTCAACTTCGTGCGTATTTACGTCTTTAGGAAATATCACCCCGACCTTACGAACCATCCCCAGGGCCCAGGACCGGAAGCCCGACACGCGCCATTAAACCACCCAACTCGTTCCGGCCGAAACTAACATAACCTTCCTCGTCCTTCATCTTTTTCTCACCCTGTTTCCCAGCATAATCATGATAATCGTTGCTTTTGCTCCATAAAGTGAGATTTTCACCCTGGTTGGTGTTTCGAAGGTTTTAGCTACAGGATATCATGAGGGAATTTTAAAGAAATTTTAAGAGAGTGGTGTTGGTCAACAGAGCCTTAGTTCGATCATGGCTATTACACTCTATAGTCGAATTTTGGGTGGGAGGTGTCACTACTTATGTTGGACTTAACACAGAAACTGCCTGATGATAGATTCCAGCTACCCTAAACTTTTAAGGGCAGTAAAGCGTCATCAAAATTCAAACCAGACTATATCTACTCCTGATCATATTCGAAACTAGACTCGAACCAGAGTTGCAGCAGATTTAAATCTCAAAACCCTAACCAAGCTGCATGATCACAACAACGCTAAGCCCAAATAGCATTTCCTCTAAGACCCATATTCTAACAAAGAACAATTTTGAGAAACACATAAAAGTCTCTCTGGTGGTGCAAAATGGAGAACCGGGAGCGGTAGAACTTACTCCTCCACCGTCTCCGCAGTTGTAATTTATTTAAAACTGCTCGCCGTAAATATATCTTCATTATTTATTCAGTCGCTCCTATCTCGGTTCGGGGTGAAGAGGGCGTGGGTGAAGGATAGAGCGAGCAGAGGGTTGGGAGAGAGGGAAGGGTAAGCTTTGCGTTCTCCTTGCTTTTCCGGGTAGCACGGGGTAGGTAATATGTACTACAACCCCGTTTGCAAATCCCTCGCCCCTTTCGGCCTGTACCACACACTGTATCAAGTAGGCAACCCTCCATACAAGTGCATCACAGTGTGCGTAACGTACTGCGACACTACCCAAGACTGAAGCCGTGTTCGCCTTGTAGTTTAATGTCATTGAATTTTAAATAAAGGCTTTAATGGATTGTCGTTACGTCCGGCAGTCTCAGACTCGACGTTGTGCTTCTTTCATACACCTAGCTTCTAAAATACGCTTATTTTATACAAAGCACTCTCTGCTTCGGTTAATCCCACAACAGTCGAAAAAGGTCTTTGAATGACATCCTTTTACTGCATTAGCTCCTGGTTGCTAAAATGATATTAATGGTATTATCACGTTGTTACCGAGTAGGTAATGTGCTTTAATTCGTAGTTAAGATCTCATAGAAACTTTAGGATTATGATTAGTGGAAAAACATTCTCTTCGCTTGGGGTTCTTAAATTAGGATCACTTAGAATTTGCTAAAATGAGAAACCAGCATCAAACTGCAATTCTCCTGACCGCATTAAAGTTTAGGATGTTTTCAGTGTGAATGATAACTATAGATCTTCAAAATTAACTAAAACAAGTTGATTAGTAGCAATATGGACACTGAAACCCTCATTGATCACTTGCAAAATATATCAACCGGCAATCTGATAGATAGATCCCTAGAGTTCTAAGTATCTAAGCCGATATTTATAGACCTACAGATAGAAAGCCTTAAGGATGTGTGCAATATAGATGAAGGGGCTGAGTTCATGTGAGCAAGGAACGCGGCTAATTGCTGCTAATTATCGCGCTTACCGCGGTTCAGAGAATTCTCCGCCTTCCTCAACTTCCCCTACAACTCTCAGGACCACCGCCATCCCTCTTTTCCTATCCTTTTCCTACCTCCAACCTTCTTGATGTCGATCTCACTCCTGAAATTTGTTTCTGGCCGAAGCCTCAGCTTTCATATCCCACCACACCACCTGACTCCTCCACCTGCAGCCACCACCATTAACCATGATGCCAGTTCGCTCGTTACATTAATTAAACAATATTTGCGATTAATATTTGAGATAATCATCAGCGCCTCAAAGCCGAAGCCAAGTCGTTCCTTACGGCCGCGGGGCAAGCGTCAAGCTAGTAATTGGGTTAACGCTTTCAGGTCTAGAGGAAGTAGTTTCAAGGTACACTTTAATTCAATTAATTTGTAGTGGGGATGATAAGTTTTGATGGAGGTGGGATTACCTGCTTGATTGAGGGTGATTAACTTTTGGAAGAATTTGGAATTCTATGAGGCTGGTGTTACAACTAATAGCTTTGGACAGTAGGTATGATAATCTTGATAACTCCCTGGCTAAAGTTGTGGTTTCAGGTTTCATGAACAAATGGAGAGGAATTGTGCATGTTCTCCATGAATTTATGATAATTCTAAACAAATCTTTAATTAATCAAAACCTAAACAGAATTATTTTTTTTATTTCAGCACACCAGGATCGGGAGCAGGCTTCAGGCCGGTGGAGACTCCAACGTCCCTCTTTTTCTCACCACACCTAGCAGCACAATTCTCACCACCTCTCTTTAACAACAAACTCATGAGTAGTACCGCCTCATCTTTAACATCTGCAACACCTTCACTATGGACTACGAGCGATCACCGACCCAGCAGCATCCAGGAAATGTTATCCTGGTCTCCAGCTGGATGGCCCGGATCCCTTTGTGGATGTTGCAAACCAGGAACAGGAGACCTTCACCGAAGTACTAGTTTAGCTGAGCTCAGAAGAAAGGCTCAAGAGCATTCGACTGCATCAGCTTTATTGGGAGGTCTAGCTGCTTTTCCGGGTGGACTACCATTGCCTTTACATCTGCCTCTTCTACCCCCCCTTCTGGGCCTCTCCAGGCGACCTGATCACCATCAGCATCATCTGCCAAGTGTGGTTCATCAGATACAGCCTGCCGCCAAAGAAGATCCCTAAAATTGATCAAATCCATTGCTGATCGTAAGAAAAATCTTCTACTGAGGATATACAATTTTTCTTTCGGAAGGATCAAGGCTGATGTCGCGAGGCTTGGGAGACACCTTGTCCTCCCACCGCTACTTCAATCACGTTGAGCATAGTTTACAAAGGCACAAGTTTCGTAGCAACTGAACACTATCTACTCCCAGAGGACCAGCTTGTGCCTGCTTGTACCGTGACAATAGCAATTTCATCCTCGAAAGGATGTTCTCATAGACAGACCTTAGGTCTAATTTTGGGAGGAGTGATTACCGGGTGGCGTCTAATCGAATTCTTAGGAATCCGAGGATAGGATTAATTGAGCAGAGATCAATAAAGGACCTGGAGCATGTCCGTTTCGTTGTTTCAGATCAAAAACCAAAGTTGTAAAAACCAAATACAACAACTGTAGAAACCTGTATATTGATTTCTAATTATTGTCACCGTTGATAATTCAAATAACTTAATGAAAGGTATATTACGTATAGTGAGTATGTAGAGTATAATGTGGTAGTGATATCGAATAAACTTGTTCTTGTGATGAGAAATGTTTTGCTGTTCTTTGAAGATCCTGAAATGATCCATCCATTTTAAATATAATTTCGAATTTTTCCATTACGTTCCCGATAAAATTTTAGATCATATCCTCAGAATCTTACAAAACTGACTATCTTGATAATGATGATAATTGGGTTATGAATACCATCTTCCAACCTCCAAATTGAATATGGTTATAAGGTGTGGATTCGAGATGATATAGATATGCTTAACAAGTGAGATCTGGATTTTCCCAAAATTTTGTTTTGCTTGCATATATTTTTCCTCTAGAACAAAGTCATCCTATAATTATTCCTCTCATAGATCATTTCAATTCCCTGATCAAAAAGCTCTCACAAATGGAACCTCTAATAAAATCATGACTACAACCCAACAAGAGAATTAACCTTCCATCATCGATGATGCAACTCTTATACAATTACACTAATAACCCCACCAATATTGATGCTAAACTAAATCAACTCTATGACTTTCAAATACCCTAAAGGCAATTACAAGGATCAATAAGAGATCCACAATGTGTTCTTATTCATCCATCGAAGCTATCTAAGCCAATCACAATAAGGTCGCCAGTCATCTAGATGGTAAGTAATTCACTCCGTGGACCATCTCGAATCTGATTTCAAATTCAAGTTCCGCATATGTGTAGGTAACTGCATATCAATCTAGTTCGACCTGAATGTGTATGGCAGAAACGATCAGAGATGGAAGAGGTCGTGGAAAAGGGAAGGGAATAGTTGGAAAAAGGAAGTGGGTAGTTGGGCAAGATGGGAGGGTAGTTGGATAGAGAGAAGAATACTAGAAGGGGTTGTTGGCAATCAATGCTCCTCGTAAGAAAAGCTCACCCTCTCTTATGGGATCAACCCTCTTTCTGGTTCCTGAGGGGTCGCAGAGCGACGCAAGGGGTTGGTCCCGGCTCGACCAACCAGAGACAAGACGCCATTGATCGGCACGTGGCTCCAGTTGGCCCGCGAGTGGTGGTTGAGAGGGCTGGTGGGGAGTCGTCGGAAAAGGTAGGGGGTAGGGGGCAGTCGTCGAGATGGTGGGGAGCAGACGCGTTCTACACACTCCGTTACACTTACTGGTAAACCGTATTAATCAACGACATCATGGTTTATCCCCCCATTCCTCCACCCTCAAGCGTCCTTTCTCCTTCTTTGCTAGCCGGACCGCCGCGTGTGCTCCGACATAACCTTACGAAACGCTCCCGTCATTCCAGCAGCGGAGATCAGGGGGTGAGGATGGTGTGGGTGTCGTAAGGGATGCGGAAGCGGGATGAAGATAGAAATATATATAGAGAGATAAGAAGCGAGAGGCTAAAGAAGAGCAGAAAGCAGGCGCCAGGCCACTTTGAAAAGACGATCGACTCCTAACGATCCCTTTAGTTCCATGGAATTCAAAGGTTATGGTAGTGTTGTTCTCAAAAAATGATTCTTGTGAAGGTTTGTGGATATGGATGAAGCTGCTTAATGGAGGAAATGCTGATACATAGTGATGATCACCGAAAATAATTTTTTTTTGGAGATGTCCTCATCGAATTTGTTTTGTTGTAAGATGTCTTAAGAAATTTTTATTAGGTTCTAGATGTATTATTGTTATGAATCTCTTTATTATATATTTATTTGAGTATTAGATAACACCTGTCCTTATTATGCCATCCCTCTTGAAATCGATCTTCAACATTTAAATGAATTTGATTTGAGAGGAAAGGAAATAAAAGCTTCTGTTGTCAATAACGATCAGTTTTAAGATTCTTTTATGGAAAGCCTTCTTTCAATACAAATAAGGTGACAAGTTAATGCAATGGGAGAATATAAGGTAAGGGGGCAGAAGCAAGTGGATTCGAAAATTGAAAATCATTGCGGCCCTTGATCCTCTTACCTCGACGAGACATCGTCGATAAATTCTCCTTTCTTCGTGCCTAGCTCACAAAATCCTTTAAGACGCACTGCGGATCTTTTCCATCCTGTTTTTCGAGCTCTCGGATATATTCGTAAGGCTCGTATAGCTGGTTATTGGGTAGACTTTTATTTATCGGAAAAGCTGTTTTCCCATTTCACTTAACCTTTAATATATGTTAGATTGAAAAAATAAGAAAAGAAATAAGAGATTTTAAGGAAGATTTCCTACCAGACTAATTTCATCTCATGTAATGAAAGCATTTAGAGGGAAAAATAATGGTGAAAATAAGGAATGAGTAAACTAGCTGTAAATTCGTTCTCGGGTGTCTCCACTTTGTTTGCATCAATGATCTTTTTTTAAATATTCAAAATTAATAATAAATAAATAATACACCATAAAAATACAAAAAGATCAATCAGTTCCTTTAAAATCGAGGGGCCTTTTATATTCTTGCAGCAACTTTGAATTATGTTAATGCAAAAAGTTGTAAACTAAAACACCGATTTTTTAATTATTATCAATAATTATAACTACCTTACTCTTCAATAAAATTTTTTTATATTATATCTCAATCGATTCGTCTCGAATCAAGGAATCTTTTACATTCTTGCATCAACTTTGAATTATGTTGATGAAAAAATTTTTAAGATAGAAAGACCATTTTTTTATTATCATGAAGGTGCTAAAAAATTTGAAGGATATTCTTATAAATCCATGTGCCTTTGTGGTATTAGTGGCGAAAATAAGCTCTCCAAATTTGGCCAATTTAACTGCAACTATCGTCAAGTCTTAATGGGATCCCAGAGGGACTATTTTTACTCAGAATAGTCTTACAGTATTGACTTTAAAAAATACTATCTTGTTAGTCTTCATTTCCTTAAATGTTTAAATGTTTAATTATTTTCATAAATTTCAGAATATACTCTTATATCATTTAAATTAATAATGAAACGTATAAACGTATTCAGTGATATAAAAATATTTTAAAATACTGAAGATATTTCATAATTAAGCAAATTATCTTAGAAGGAAATGTCATATAACTTTGAATTTCAATCATTTTCCTTGTGTATTGTCAGTTATTTGCCTTACGATGACGAAATGCCAACAAAAGTTGTAGATATAAACCTTAAAAATAGTATTTAGGTCAGACATTTTTAGACACAATAAACTTGTTTGAAGAAAAACAGCTTTTTGCGGGGTCAGGTCAGGACGACTCCCGGCAAGTCACATTGAAGGCGAGTCACATTGCCGCGAATGTGAATTGCCGTAAATGTGACTCCTTGCTAATGTGATTTGCCGTGTTCTTAAGAGTTTTCTGTGGATTTCAAACTTTTCCAAATGAGAAATGTCACAATGTGACTTGCCAATTTTTCGTGGACTTTAAATATTTCTGAATGAGAGATGTCACAATATGACTTGCCGCAAATACGATTCGCCACAAATGTTACTTGCCGAAATTTTGCCAACTTTTGTGAACTGAGGAAAGTGTACTGACAGCAATATTATGCTGAAGAAATGCCGAATGGAAATCTTTAACTATTTGGATATTATATGTATATTAGAACGGAGTGAAAATGGTCAAATTAATCGAATCGTTTGAGCTAAGGGAAAATAATTTGTGGATCGACATCCGAAAAAAGTAAAAAAAATTATTTGAAATCGGTCAATATCTTGTGTTCCCTTTTCTGATTTGAAAATTCAAAAAAAATTTCCTATAGCTTTGAAAAATATGTCGAATTTTTTATATGTACAGTTTTTGCTAGTGAATAATAATAAAAAATTAGAAATTCAAAACCAAATTTTTTCCCCAATTTAGAATTTTTTGGAAATAGCAAAAAAAAAAAATGTTTTTTTGGATTGTATACTATGTCAAACCTGAAATTTCTTCAGCTTGAATCAAAGAAGTATGCTATAATTTTAAAAAAAATTGTCGTGGTGCTTCAAGCATTCAAAAATCGTCAATATAACCTTTTTTTGAGCGATTTTGACGACTTGGTAAAACTAAGCTTTCAGACATAAAAAATGATGGTGCTATCAGGGCAGAGAGATATTTTCCTAGAAATAAGGCAAGGGAATCATTGAAATACATAATATCCCCCCTCACCATCTCAGGTGGGGGAGAATGCGTGGGGAGGCATACTTGTCAATGTTATCCGGTTTTTCAGCAACCAACTAGTAAAGAGCTCATGGAAGAGTTTTCAGACTTACTTGGGGGGAGGGGGAATAAAATGTCTCTCAAATTATTGCCTTAGCTTATTTCTAGGAAAACATCGTTCTATCGTGATAGCACCATCATTCTTCATTTTTTTTTTAATTTCTTCCAAAATGTGTGTATAGGATTCAATCCAAAAACATGTTTTTTGGCCATTTTCAAAAATCCTAAATTGAGCACAAAATTTTTTTTTAATATTTCATTTTTTATTATTATTCACTAGCAAAATTCATATATATATATATATATATAAAATCACCATAATTTTCGTAGCAATAGGGAAAGTTTTTGAACTTTCATATCAAAAAAGGGAACAGGAGATATTAGCCGATTTCAAATTTTTTTCCTACCAGTTTTGAATATCAACCCACAAATTTTTTTCCCTCAGCTTAGACGGTTCGACTAATTTGATCATTTTCACTCCGCCCTAATGAATATAGACATCAAAAACACAAATAAAAAAATTGTTTCAGTTGTTTTCTTATGACTCTAGAACATTCAATAAATGATAGTGCGAATAATTTTTTATTCACTTGTTTCTACGAATCAAAAAATTCATTTGAAGAACATAATTTTTCAAATTCTCTCGTGTTTTTAACTCAAACATTTTTGAGGCAGCACTTACAATCAACTGGCCCGAGTAACGAACAAACACTCGGGTATCCGAGTACCCGGGTAATCAAGTAATACCCGGGTCCCGGGTATCCATGAGTGTTATCGACACTGAGAAGTCAGCAATATAAACAGATTTAATATGTATAAAAAAATGACGACCAACTTTTACTCGTGTCACTTATTTCTTTTTTTGGTTATTGAGTATCACTCATCAGAAACCGAGTACCCGGGGGCCCGAATATCCGAGTACCCGTTTGAAGTTCCTATCACTTCTTAGAACATTGTGCTAGACTTTTCTTAAAGATCGAAATCAAATCTATTTTCTTATGAAATTTTTTTTGTGAACTGAAAAAACACCCAAAAAGTTCATAATTCAAAAATAGACATTGAGACTACCTATTTTTTCGGCTCATTAGAGACAGATGTACAATAAATGTACACAACAGGAAGGAAAAAGAGGGACAAAAAAGAAAGTGTCAACCAAAACCATCCTCACACTGTTTCTTTTCTCCATCTTTTTATACTACTGGGGACCCAACATGCTTCAAAGCCAATTTAAACTTCGTCATCAGGGGTAATTTATAGGATAACTACAGTCATGGATAATGAAACATATAACAATTGTGTATATGCGCATGGCAGCTTTTTTTGTAACTAAAATTCAAATATATTTATTAAATTTATTGATATTCTCATTTAAAGTTACTTTGTTATCTTCTTTTGTTGAAGTCAAAACATATTTTTTTGTTAATATGAAATATCTGTTTTGGAAAAACCATGAAACATGCATTCATTCAATAATCCAATCTGTAATGCATCCAATTCAAGCTTTTTCCAACTAAATAAATTTATGTGATACTACTATATCTTTCATAAAATCACATTCCGCCAAATTTTTCTTTATCAATTATAGTGAAATATTATATTAGCAAAAACATAATAATAGGAAAAGATAAAATGATTTTAAAATATAACTTCGCCATGAGGTTTTACATACATTCATTAAATGAATTGATACCCTCGTTGCCTACAAAAAATGGTATTCTGAGGAAGATGCCATACGAAAAATATGTGCATATTATGTACCATTGAGTACTTTATTTACATTGTCTCTAATCTTATGATTTTTCACGGATATTCTTAATTTCAAATATATTTAATATATTTTTTTCAATTTAAATTAAATCTCATATTCTAATGTTTGAAGTATTTTACTATCTTATTATTGTCTCTTTGGAATAAATTCTGAATCTTGATATTTGGGACTAAGACTCTCTGTATAGTTCCCTAAAAGCTATTGGCATTCTTTAAACTGATGATTTTTACGAGGGTTTAAATTCTCTCTCTTGAGAAAACGTTTTTGTTTGTCCAAGTGGCTATATAGACAAGTCAGTTGAACAAATGCTCTCATTGAGTGAGGTCCATTTGATTTTCTTCCCGTGTGAAGAAATTTTATTTTAATTTGAAAAAAATTTAATTAAAAAAGATAATTTGTGCTTCTATCTTTAAAAAGAAAAAGAAAATAACATTTTTGAAAAATAATTGAAATTTTTGTTCTAATAATTGTGGTGGTGAAGTGTTTGCCGAACATTGGATTGCAAAATTTTGAAATTATACGCAGGAAGTTATATTTTAAAATTATTTCATCTTTTCTTATTTTTATGTTTTTGATAATATAATATTTCAGTATAATTGATAAAGAAAAATTTGGCGCAATGTGATTTTATGAATGATATAGTAGTATCACATGAATTTATTCAGTTGGAAAAAGCTTAGATTGGACACATCACAGATTGAAGTATTGAATGAATGCAAGTTTCATGGTTTTTCCAGAACAAATATTTCATATTTATAGGGAAATATGTTTTGACTTCAACAAAAAAAGTATAACAAAGTAACTTTGCATGAGAATATCAATAAAAATGAATAAATATATTTGAATTTTAGATACAAAAAAAGCTGCCATGCGCATATACACTATTATTATTATTATTATTATTATTATTATATAAAAAAAAAACTCGTTCGGTTCTGGTCTCGTTTCACTACTGGGGATGAAGGAATTTGTATGGTAAATTTGGGTACGGGATGTTTA
>JAUMHM010000005.1:38065556-38080712 GCA_032362435.1 Melikaiella ostensackeni | reverse complement strand
TTTTGATCTGTCGTCAGCTTTACTCTTCGATTTGAATCGTCCAAAGCTCTCCCCGCATCATAAACTGAACAAGTGATGGTCCATAGGTCGGACTCCTCCGAGAGATCTTCACGAAGGGCTGCTTTCATTTCAGCCAACTGGAAAGGTTTCGTCCATCCTTGCAGAGCCCCGCATGCAGGGGTAAGGCCGCATACTTTAGGAGGTCGCCCGGTATCGGTATCGCCCGTTAGTATATATAAAAAAATTCAAAATTAATGGTCTTTTGCTTAAATTTGGAAATTATTTACTTATTTTATTATTTTACTTTGAATTCGTCTTGTTTTAATTCTCTTAAATTTCCGTTTATAATGGTCCTTGAAAAAAACCTAAACTTTGCGGGAAAGAAAGAAAGAGAGGTCAGAATGCTCGAATTTGATGTGTTTTAGAGAATTTTTTTAATTCAAGGGAAAAAGGAGACGAATTGTGGGCCCTGCAATTTATAAAATTTTCCAGTTTTAAATTATAAAATTTTGAATGCATGCCTTATCCTGTAATCCGAATCCAGAAACGAAAATAGTGAATTGGCTCTAGGTTTTAGCAAAACGAGGTCAAAAGTGCCAAGAAAACGTGTTTTTGGCAATATTTGAAAATTCATTGCGAACGAACCCGATGCGCTAGAGACTTTGTAAAGGGCTTAAATTAATGCTCAAACCTTGTACTTTAAGGTAGTAATAACCAATATTGTATGAAAAATTTATTTTAAGTGCTGTTATTGTTTTTGGGAAATCATACTCGCACTCATGCGTTCGAAGGTTAGTTTTTAAAGCTTGAATTTAAAAAAAAAATAATTGTAGATTTTCAGTTGCAAATTGTACAGGGTTGGGGGCTTCTAGTTTGATATTGAACAATTCTGAGCACTTGAAGTAAAAAAATATTAAATTTCTAACGCCTTATTTTGAATTAGGTATGTTTTGTTTTGAAATAATGTCTAATTTTGAAATTCTTAGAATTAAACTTATTAAAATTAGAAGGTTTCCAAATTTTAATTGTCGAATATGAATTCTTGAGCGTTTGAATTTAAAATTGCTAAATTTTACATAAATATTCTATAGAGTTGACTAAGAACCGAACTTTTCAGAATGGAAACGAAGTCTAGGGCATAATGTCTCTGTTTAAAACTTTTAGAAAAGATCTTTAGAAACATAATCTCTAACAAAGTCATCTTGTTTAATAAATTATGCAAAGAGGCGTTTTTGTTGATGATTTTCGATTGTTTTTATAGATCTTTCTTAAAAAATGTATTTTAATATAAAATTTGAAATGCTTCGAATTCAGAAGAGTTCCACCTTGAATGCTTCAATTTGTAGCTTATTTTTAAATATTTCAGTTCGCAAATTTTTCAGCGTTGAAAGTTATGACATGCAAAAATATTTTCAAAACAGAAAAACAACGGGAAATGACGCCAAATTTTTTAGATCTTAGTGTCCAGTTGGTATTTTAAGCAGAAATGTTGATTGTTTTAACCAGAATTCTGGTTAAGACAAACAATATTTCTGCTTAAATATGAATTGGATATGCAATTTTACATTTATCAAGATTTAATGATTATTCCTTAGCCTTGATACCATTTATGGAAAGCGTTTCGTTTATGATGTAAGTCTACGCAGTCTCTTATGCACTTAACCATCCTAAAAATGTTCATATCATCTGCTTATATCAAAATTGGATAGGTGAGACCTGTCTCAACTTCAAGTAAAACACAATATACCAAAATTTGTCCATGTGGAAACCCAGACGTTGGTGTGCTTCTTATTCTTAATAGTACAAATTTAAGTTTTTTCGCAGTTGCAGCACTCAATGATAAGTTTCTTTAAATTTTACAGCAAACGAAACTTCTTGCCATGGGACTACAATTTTCGAGTGCAGAGAGTGACAGTGGGTCCCTAATTAATGCTATAACAGCGAACCAAATAGAAGTTGTCAGACAGCTCATAAGCAAGGGAATCGATGTAAATAAGTGCGATGACAAAGGCAATTACCCACTTTATACGGCATTCCGATTAAATAATATACCAATAATGGAACTCCTTTTACAAAGCGGAGCTGAAGCGACTTGGTGTGACTCAGATGGCACATCTTTACTGCAACTTGCTTTGTTATCAGGTAGACTACATACAGTACAACTTCTTTTAAAAAACGGAGCCGATACAAAAGCTCATACAGAAACTACCACATTTGAATCATACAACAACATAATCGATTTTCTGCTAAAGAGAGCACCAGACTTCAACATTGCTAAAACGAATTTTCCCACTGTTCTTCAGTTCGCGATGTTGCTTAACACAGATATGGCTGTAAAGCTATGCTTTCGTAAAGGCTTCTCCTTTGATCCAAATGCTCGTAATCCTGACGGTGACAATGTGCTCAAAAAAGCGGTAGATTCTAACAGTCTGAAAATTGTTTGGAAACTTATACGCTCAGGTGCTGATATTAATGCAACAAATTCAGAGGGAACCATACTGTATCAAGCTGTCAGAAAAGCAAATTTAGATATGGTGCGTCTTCTTTTAGACCGCGGAGCTTCCCCAAACTTTATAGCTTATGGGAAAATTTCATTGATTGCGGCCATTTCTTTTGGCCAAGTACGCATTGTGCAATTGTTATTGGAAAGAGGAGCAGATGCAAATGTTGAAGATCTTAAGGGAAACACTCCACTTGATTGGATTTTCTATAAAATTCGAAAGTTTGGCGAGAGACGTCGACGTGGAGCTGTACGTAGAGATATTAATGATCCTGCTCATCAAGAGATTAAAGAAAAATATACTAAAATAATGAATCTTCTTTTTAAATATCGTGCAAATGTTCATCAACAAGACGTGGATGGAAAAACAATATTGCATAGAATTTGCAGAAACGGAGATCTGCAAAGTGTCCGATTACTTTTCGAGAAGATGATTGATACTGATAGTTTTTGTGATAAAAATTGCGACTTCTGGCATCGTCAAGACAAGGAAGTTTGTAATGTCATTCAGTTGCAACTTCCCCAAAAAAATTATGTAGAAGAAAAAAATGCGTTACACTACAAGATCAAAATGAAAAACTTATTCCGACATCTTCGTGAGTTTTTCTCAGCTGTAGAAAACGACATTGATGTTAATATCAGAGACAAAGTGAACAAAACTGCGTTGCACTATGCTGCTAAAAATGGCTCTACTCAAATCGTTAGATGTTTGTTGACTTATCGAGCTGATGTGAGTTCTGTTGATGATAGTGGTTATTCTGCTCTTTGGAATGCCTTAGAATATTATAATGAAAGACCCGTGCCTGTGAATTTAGGAGCAGCGAAGCGAATCGCAGAAATTATAGCCATTAAGGAAACGAACGGAGAAGATGTTTATAAACCAGATTTGAAGTTAGTTAATAATGATGCGCTGCGAGATTATTATGCAAAGTGTAAGGAAGAGATTAAAAAAATGAAGGAAAAGAAGATAGTATGTGAAGGAAGCTTGGTCTGTTTTTACGATTTTCTGTCGCAGAATATAATGACATTAGGAAAATTAGCGAAGAATACATCAATTATGTTAAGTCTAAAATCTGAGAAGTACAAAAAAGAGTTTCCACTCTATGGTAATCTATTAGAGACGAGAGTATTTGCAGCAGAACTAAGGAAACTTTTACTGCAAGTCGACGAATTGAGTTTCCAGCAAATTATAATACAGAATAGATTGCCAAAACTGCCTGTTTTCTGTATTCAAGAAGTATTGAACTACACTAAGAATATTGACCTATTAAATTTTGCGGTGGCTGTAACTCCAAGCCGGTACGTAATAATCTCAGAGCATCAATGTACTTTTTTACTTTTTTTAAACTATAAGTATAATTCATTCACAAATTACAGAAAGGGCCTAGCCCGTTAAGCAGGTCAAAAATGCCCTTGGCTGGAACCAGATTTTTAATGAGCCCTTTTCTAGGACTTGAAATTATAACTTTTTTTCCGGATTTTTGAAACCCCATCACCACCCCCATAGTCATGGTGGCTAAAAATATGTTTTATGATTTTTATTTTTTTTACACATTTGTGTAATAGAAAAATCTGAAAAAATTAGTACAAAACAAATAATTAGAATACACCAAAAAAATTTTTTTTCGTGTTTTGCCGGAAAATTCAAATTTCTGAAAGAAATTCAAATTTTCGAAGATTTTTTTGCTGAAAAATTTTTTGAGTACTGTTCCAAATTTTTCATAAATGAAAGGTCATCTTGTATATTAACTTTCAGATTTTTAATTGATGTGGACGGTACTTTTTTTATAAAAACTTTCACGGATGGAAATATCATGGATTAATATTGAAATGCTGAATATTACTTATGATCACATGCTGTATTTTTTAATGTTTCTGAATGTTTTAATTAGTGTGTGAAACGGAAATTCTTTACAAGTTTTGGATTAATCGTCGTCGCTATCCTCATTAATTACAGGCACCATTTTATGTTGCATGAACAGTGTGCTCAATATTTCTGCTGGTCAAACGATTTTCGACAAATATCGAGCATGGGATAGGTAATAAATTACAGCAGCAACGTGTGAGCAACAACCAATCGTACGATTGCCATTTGCGCACTCACAACAATATCGTTTGATTCCTTCGAAACTAATGGAATCAGGCGTGTATTCAGCAAAACACTTATAACGCCGACGATTCATATGACGTGACTTAACTTCTACTTTCAAAATGCTCGCGGTTTCTTTAGCGCAGCAAATGTTAATTTTGTTGTCAACGTCCATCAATTCAGCTAAATACGATACAGCTTGTCTGAGTTGATACGAACCCGTGAACAATATTTCGAGATCGTTGACGGTCATTTCCGGAAAATCTCCCACATCCGATGAACATATATGTTTGAAAGAATCTTTCGCCCACTCCGTCGTTTTTCTTGAACTTCTTGAGCCAAAGTATTCTCGGAATCATTAGTTGATTTCAAACGCGATACAATGGACTCAAAATTTTGCAGTTCCCGAATTTTTTATTTAAAAAACATGCAATTTTACTATAAGAGCCGATTTTCGGAAGTAACTTATTATCTACTTGATGATGCAGGAGTCGATATTTCCTTCCAATGATGCCATGGATTGCTTCAACAACCCAACGAATTTTCGTCATTCGGCGAGAGTCATTAGATTTAGCTGTAGTTAGCTGGTTACGTTTTCCTTTAAGTGTTGGCATGAGAACTTTGTACCCTGCGAAGAACCATTTCCACTTAATGCAAAAACATATCGAGACAAATTTTCAATCATACATATTGTTGAAGCCCAATATAAATTATAATATAGAAAACAGTTAATAAAGCAGGTTTTAATCTATCTGCTACAAAAAATGGATGAATGGTTTCTCTCAAGATGCACTTATTTGCGACAAACACTGTACTACCGAAAAAAAACACTGTACTGCTATAGTTTTCGCAGAATAGAAGCAAAGCGATAACAACTTTAACTAAAGAAACAATTCTCTTTATCCTTTCAGAGCATGAATGGTCGATGAGTATTTGAAAGTGTTATAATCAGTGTCTGAACTAGAAAAAAAGGTGGAAAATTGGAAACATTTAACTTTACTTATGAAAAACTAATCTAACATTACCTCACATGACACTGAAAAATGCGAATATATTTTATCTATGTCGTTTTGAAATGACCATTTGACCAAATGACCATTTTTCAACTAAAAACGGAAAAACCTCGAATCGCTCGTCGTAATTAGAATAATGACGTAAAAATCGACGTACAAATGCAATTAATCGCAAATATTTAGTAAAGAAAAATAGGGGGGATTTCGACACAGACGACGATGACATGAAGGTAGCCATGAGTCGAAGTAATCGATTAATGAATCGACATATATCTCGAAACTCGTAATTTGAAAAATACAGATTCATTATCCAATATATATGAAAGGCAGTAACAAAAATGTTTATGTAGGATCGCTGAAAATATTTTGAAACGCATAAACATCTTCAATGTTACACCCAGAATGCAATTCCCATAAAAATATGTAAGGTAAGTGTACTACATACCAGCCACCCCAGATTCCCTAGTGTCCCTCATACCAGCCTAGGCCGGCAAGAGGGACACTAACGAATCTAGGGTGGCCGGTATGTGGTACACTTACCTTATCTGACATCTATAAAAGTTTTTATTTTAAAAAAAGTACCGTCCACATCAATTAAAAATCTGAAAAAATTCTGAAAGTTAATACATAAGATGACCTTTCATTTATGATAAATTTGGAACAGTACCTACTTCAAAAAATTTTCAACAAAAAAAAATTTCGAAAATTTGAATTTCCCGCCAAAACACTAAAAAATTTTTTGTGTATTCTAATTATTTCTTTTGTACTAATTTCTTTTCAGATTTTTCTATTACACAAATATGTCAAATAAAAATAAAGACCATAAAACACATTTTCAGCCACCATGACGATGGGGGTGGTGATAGGGGTTCAAAAATCCGGGAAAAAAGTTATAATTTCAAGTCCTAGAAAAGGGCTCATTGAAAATCTGGTTCCAGCCAAGGGCATTTTTGACCTGCTTAACGAGCTAGGCCCTTTGAATTATTGTATGCTTCTTAGTTTAGTTTGTTTTCTCTAACTGATACATCTTTTTGTGGTTGTGTATGGCTGTAGTTTTAAAAAGGCTAGACCGTATTTTGACCCACAAAGTGTGCTAATTAAATGAAGAAAATGTAACCAATAAACATAAAAGTATTAAATGAGGAACATGAATATAAAATTACTAAAGTTACTATAAATTACGTTTTTAACCAAAAGGAATAAATCAATGTAACTAAGTGTACAATACCAAATTTTAATAATTCGATTTTGTTACAGTGCAACTTTCGTGTGTACCTCTCACAAATTGGAACCAACAACGGTTTCCAAGATTTAGTTTTCAAGAGTACGAGAATGATGAAAAAAACTACTGGCTAGGATGAAGTTTTATTTCTTGTTAAGCCATTTAAATAATTCTTATTTTATATGAACGAAACTTCGAAACCATTCCCAATTTAAAACGCATCACGTTAATGACGTCGTTTTGATGCCATATTTTATATATATATTTTTAATGGTACTTGTCCTCACCAATAACTATTTATTTCCTGAAAAATACCGCTATTTTTTTTAAGTAAATAGTAATTTTGTTCTACTCAATTGCGTTTTTTGTTTATCATAATTTTTATAACATCATTTTTTGAACAGAAATAAAAATATATATATAAGAATTAGTTAAATAATAAAAAGAATACCACCGGAAACGAAGTCGGTTATGACGCCTTTTCAACGTCGTTGTTGACGTTGAGTTTACTAGTAGACCTATACAAATAAGTGATGAAGACTATTATGTATTTTTATAAGATTTGATTAGAATAAGTACGTATTTAAATATTGGGATGATGTGTTTAAAAAATTTTCTGTTTAGTTTTCCTGAACACAAATATATTTGTAAATCATTGCATTTTATACAATTTAATTTGAGAAATCTTTTAGAACTCTCTACGATTCTAATTATTTGTCTGATTCAGAAATGAAGAAAATGAAGTATGGCTGTAACTCCGGATTATAATTAATATTATAATAAATATTTGAATTTATCGAAATTTTAAATTTGGATTGAGATTTCTTCACCCTGTATTAGAATCCGAAAACAAAATCCTTCTTTCTCGTTAGATTTTCAGTGTGGCCGCAGGTTAAGGAAATGTTAGGGAATTTCTATAAAAGCACTTTAAATAACCGCCATCAATAATAAACTTAATACTGAAATAATTTTACTTAAATTGGTTTTATTCCGTGTATAAATGATTCTATACCAGAAATGTTACAACATACAAATTCTGTTGTTCAAATTTAATACTAATGGTCAGGAAAAGTCAGGGAATTTTCGAAAATTAAATTTTTCAGCGATATTCTAACAGAGAAAGCATTCGACTTCAATATTGCTCAAACGAATTTCCCCAGGTTATTTCAGTTCGCGATTTACCATAACGAAGAGATGGCCCTGAAGATTTTGAACATTGACCTGAATATTGATAATCCTTCAGGGGAAACTTTGCTCAATACAGCACTGGAATTCCGCAGAAGAAAAGTTGTTCAGAAGATGGTGGAAATGGGTGCTGAAATAAATGTGTCAGGCCTAAGCGACACAAATCCACTGTTGCAAGCAGTAACCCAGAACGATTTGGAAATATAGTACGAATTTTTTTGGATCATGGAGCTTCTCCAAACGTTACTGGTATTTTGGATGTTCCCTTGATTCAAGCAGTAGTGAATGGGAATTTGAACATGGTCAAACTTTTATCAGAGCGAGGAGCAAACGCAAATGAAACTGATTATCACGTTATCACGTCTACAGAAAGCAAAATCAAATATTTCAATATCTTAAAAATCTTGGAGGATTTGAATTTAAATATGAAGATGAATATTTCATTCATAGCAAAAGCAATGAAATTGAGCAAAATTATCATAATATAATTAAGGTTCTCATAAATTCAGGTGCAAGGATTAATATGCAAGATTTTTGTGGAAGTACAGCATTGCACAAAGCTTGCAAGCGAAAAAATGTTTAGGCCGTTCAGCTTCTACTTATAAGAGATATTGACATTTAGCCTTACTGTGATGAGAGATGCTCATTCTTTCATTCTCAATCTAATGATGGTTGGGATATCACTGAAACGAAAATCTCCAATGGCACAACAATGAAAAAATGTCAAGGCAGAAATTCTTATTACATCGTGGAAATAAGATTCTTACTCGCACACCTACGTCAACTATTTTTACTTCAAAAATGGCTGCAGTGAAATAATAAAAAATTTGTTGAAGTATCAAGCTGAAGTGAGTTTGTCTCGTCTCCATCATGATCGTTCATTTCTTCACGTGGCGGTTAATTATTATTATGGTATACATGAATATTCGGATTTAGAAGCAGCGAAACGAATCGTAGAAAATATAGCGATTACGGAAGCTAAGGAACAATATGTTTTTACAGGAGATTTGTAGTTGGTAAGCGGCGATTTGCTGAGCGATTATTACGCAGAGGACAAGATGGACATTACAAAAATGAAGAAAATAGCGGCCGAGAGTTACATCTGCTATTATGATTTTCTCCCGAATGACATCAAGAAGTTAGCAAAAATAGCTAAGAATAAATCAGTGATGTTGTGTTTGAAATTTGAGAAATATAAGAAGGATTTTCCAATTTATGGATACCCTTTAGAGAGAAAAGTGCATTTGGCGGAATTGCGGAAAATGTTAATCCAAGTGACCGATTTAATTTTCCAGCATTTGATAAAGAAGAAGTTGCCAAAACTGCCATATAGTATTATTGAAGAGGTGTTGGACTACCTTGAAGATCAAGATCTTCTACATTTTATGGATGCTGCAGTGCCAGAAAGGTATGAAAAATAATTTGACCGAAAAAGCGAAACCATTCCAACTTTATAACAATTTTATTACAGACTTTATTAACTATTAACCAAAATTTTTTAAATTATTTTTGCGCCGCTGAGAAAGTAAGGATGTTGACAAATCTTTGGAATCTTTGATTTTCGTGTCCCTCTTATTCAAGCATGAAGTTTTACATTGTACTTACTTTCACTCTCGAAAGTAAAGGTATCCAGAGGTTTCTATTGTATGAAAAATAATTGAGATGAATAATATTTGTTTTAAAAAATGATTATAGATTGAAATTTAGGTCCTTCATTGTGTTTTGAAAACTGAAAGTGACTAAATGCAATACCCAATAGTCAGTCCCCACATTATTTTGTTACAGTGCAACATCCATATGCACCCGTTAAGAATTGGAAAATTTGGGAGCATCTGATTCCCAGATTTAATTTTTGGGAATTCAAATTGATGAAGACAATCGGCGAGGATAAGACTTATTTTTCTTGATAAATTGTTCAAATAATTGTGAAGTTTATACTCCTAAACTAATCGAAACAAGAAGATACTACAAATGAGACTATATTTTTCCGTATAAACTTATTTTCACCTCTCCGGTAAGGTTTTAACTTTGAGAATAATATTGTTATACAGGAAAACGAGAAATTTAATTTACTGTATTCAAAATAAGTAATATTGCGTTCAAAGCTGATATATATTGATATATAAAGGCTGCTTCTAACTTCAAAGTTACCAAATTATTACGTAAATTGTAACCCACAGTAAAACTGCAGCAAAGTAATAAATGTCACCAACTGTCGAGATTTAATTATCTTCGTTTTGAACTTACTTTAGTTCAAACACTGGGCGTCTTTTGAAATGCTAAAAGCCTTGGAAGAGCATGTATGGATTTTCTGGACTGTTTCCGTCGTATTTTCCAAATATTTAATTTATTTAACGCCATTTTTCTGCTCTTTCAATCAATATTAAGTCCAATAATTATGGTAAGTAAAGCTTTCATAAATTTGTTCTGGCATAGTAGTTATATAGTAAAATGTAAATGCAATGAAACGCTAAGCTTTCTTTTATTAAGGTTCACACTTTTTCCATTTTACTATTTTTCCACTTAAGTAACCTTTGCGACTTTATCAAAATAACAGACTTCAAATATTCATTTACATAAAATGACCTCTTAGATAACAATATGTACTCTACTTTATATATTTTTTCTACCATGTCCTAATTTTGGCTCCAAAATATTATATTACTCGTGCTTCTATTATTAACAATATTTTGCGGAAATTCTTAAGTTTTTTGACAAAAATGAGTACATATCCCAATAATACTGTTTTTCACAATAAGACATTTTCAAAGAAGGGCAAACAATGAATTTGAAAACCTTTACTTTTTTATGAATTCATTGCAATTAGATGAATGCAAGGACAAACATGTAATTTGAGATCATGATTATTCCTATTAAAAATGGTTAGAAAGGACACACTCAGAAAAATGTTTGTTTGAATAGAACAAACATTTGTTTAACCCTATATCAAAGATAGAATTTGTTTGACTTGAACTAAACACTTTTCTTTTGTTAATATTAACATTATGTGTTCTGTCAACTATCTCTAAACTTGAGTCAGTGAGTAATGGGTTACTAAATCAAATCAGTAGGAATTTTCAGTAAGAAGGTAATCAGTTGAATTTGAGTTTTACTTATTAACTTCCGTGAAAATTTAACTCCCAATCAATGATAGTTCAATGGTAATCATTGAAAATCCTTATTGATTTATAAAGTAATTAATATTAATATTAATTAATATTGCAAACTCTTTTTACAGTTACCTATCAAGATAAAAAGAAGATTTTCCGGTATGTCAAGTAGGATCCTAATTGATGCTATATCCTCACACGATCTAGAAGTTGTCGAGAAGCTTTTAAAGATCGGAGTTGACGTAAATGAATGTGACGAAAGAGGTTATTTTCCTTTATATGTGGCTCTACTCTTAGCCTACAATGTAGAAATGATCAAGCTGCTTTTAAAGAACAAGGCAAATGCGAAATGGCGCGACTATTTTGGGGCACCTATGCTTCAACGTGCTTTGTTATCTCGCAAAATAGAAGGAGTAAAACTTCTTTTAGAACATATAGCTTTTGAAGAAGATTGGCCAGAGAGTGTCAAATTTGAAATAAGTACCAATATTATCGATTTTTCTGCTAAAGAGGGTACACGACTTTAATCTGGATAAAACGAACTTTCCAACGGTTCTTCAATTTATGATTCTTCATGACGAAGATTTAGCCATGGAGCTTCTCAACGAAAATATTCCTTTCGAACTTAATGCTCTGAATTTCGACTATGGTGATTATGTAACCTTAATTAATGTCGCTGTACGTTATGCGAGTTCAAAAATTGTTTAGAAACTTATAGAGTTGGAGGCTGATTTAGAAAAAAAAGTACTATTCAGTGAAAAGTCCGCTGCAATTAGCAATCGAGCGGGGTGATTCGGAAATTATACGTTTGCTCGTAAGCCATGCAGCACTAAATTCTTTGAGCGATTCCAGTAATTCTGTAAGTCAAGCAGCTATCGATTGAAGAGACAAATATTTCAAATCTTTATTATTTGATACGACTTATTTTGTGATGGTTTCGTTCAGAATTTTGTATCATTATAATTAGTAAAGATCTCTTCACAACATAAAATGCAGTTTACTTCAAATATTCTAACTTTTTAAAATCGAAGAGGAGCATAAATCTATTTTTTAAAATTCGTTTTCTCACTTAGCGGGTTTTACTATTTATTGAAATTTCAAAAAGCTGTTTGAATTATTCTTTGCAAGCAAAGTGAAGAATTCAAGTATTGAAAATTTTGAATCTGAAACACTTTAAAACTTTCGGTGACATTCCACTGTATTCACCAAAGTCTCAACAAAATTGGGAAATGATATAATTGCTCCTAGACTATGGAATTCCCATAAACTCTCGAGATTTAGAGGACAATCCTTTGATTCTAGCAATAAGCTAGAGACGCGTAAAACTAGTTAAGTTTCTATTGAGCAGAGGAGCAGATATAAATATTGAAAATCGGCGAGGTAGAACCCCACTTCATTTGGCTTGCGATTTAGTCACCGAATCATGGAAGATTATAAGCTAGAAAGTCTTCAGATCATTAGTATTCTTCTAAACGCTGCCGCAATCGTTAACTATAGAGAGAAATGTATATTGACAGTGCTACATGATGCTTACGAGAAAAAAAATCTGAATATTGTAGGACAAATTAGTAAATAGCCTTTTGTGATAAAAACTGCGACTTCTGTTATTTGCAGTGTGTAGGCAAAAAAGATTTTAACACTACTGACCTGCAACTATTCAGTGACAGCACTCCAGAAATAAATGCGTTTCGCTGCAAAGTAGAAACCGAGATTGTACTCAGCCATCTGTTACATTTATTTATGTGTCTAGAGAATGATATTGATGTCAATATTAGGAATAACAAGAACAAACCCCCACTCCATTACGCTGCTGGAAATGGTTTTAATGGAATTATCAAGAGTTTATCGAAGAATCAAGCTGATGTTAGTTTTCTTGATAACATCTGTAATTCTGCTTGTTCTAATTATAGAATATCTCCGGAGTCTGCAGATTCAGAAGCAGCGAAATGAATCGCAGAACTAATAGCGATCAACAAAATCAATGGACATAATGTTTATAAAGAAGATCTGAAGTTAGCTAATAAGGATTTGTTGCCAAATTATCATGCAGAGTTCAAGGAAGAGATTAGAAAAATGAACGAGAGGAAGATATCTGAAGAGAGCTCTGTCTGTTTTTACAATTTTCTGTAGAAGGATATCAGACAATTAGGAAAATTGGTCAATTATTCATCAATGATGTGAAGCCTGAAATCTGAGGAATACAAAAAGGAATGTCTAGTTTATAGTGATCTATCAGAGAGGAAAGTGAATTTAGCAGAAATGCGAAAAATGTTGTTTCAAGTTAGCGAATTGAGTTTTCAGCTTCTGATTATGACGAAGGAGTGGCCAAAACTGTCAAATTACACACTTCAGTTTGTGTTTTAGAATTTAAGAAATGAAGAACTTTCATATGTTGTGGTAGCTGCAACTCCAAAGAGGTATGTTAAAAAATATAGTTTTATAGATATATTGTTCTTCTGAATTTTCATTCAAAAACTAGTTAAAATAATAATATTGGATTTTTCTATTTTCATACAGTGAAAATTTTGTGTGCATCTCTCACAATTTGAAAACTTCGGACGCTGCCGAGACCAAGATTTAACTTTTTTAGCATACTTTAATTTTTAAAAAAGGCTCAAACGATAAGAGAGAAAAGACATTTTTTAATAAATCGGTTTAAGCTTTTTTGTTGTTGCAATGTATATGTCGTAGGTAATTTAAAAAATTAGGGATTTAGCTAAAAACCTATCCTGGCGAAAGTTTCGGATAAAAATTCATTCCGAATCATTCCGATTTATTCAGAAATCTGTATCCGAATCAATCCGAAAAAAGTTCTCAATTTCGTTTGATCCAAATCGGTGAAAAATTAATCCAATTCAATCCGAACTTCCAATCCGAATCAATCCGAACCAAAGTTTCAATCTGAATGAATCCGAATCAATCCGAACTCGGGTTGATATATACTGACTTTTTATTCTAAATGAATCCGAGCTCGGATTGAATCGAATTCGTTCGGATTAAAAATGGGCTTAGGATAATCCGAGTTCCGATTGATTTGGATTGATTTGGATTGATTCGGATTGAAACTTTGTTTCAGATTGAATCGGATTAATTTTTAACCGATTTGCATCGAGCGAAATTGAGAACTTTTTTTGGATTGGTTCGGATACAGATTTCGGAATAATCCGGACTGGTTCGGAATGATTCGGAATGAATTTCTATCCGAAACTTTTGCCAGGGTAGGGAATTAGCTAAATACCGGTGTTTAGGAAATTCGTTGAATTCCTGATTTATTCAGGAATTTAGAACATTTACAAGTCATTTCTTTAAATTCCTAGAGATTTAGGTATTTAAAAAAATCTGAAATTTAAGCGTAGAATTAGTCTTTATTTTGTTTTATAATTCCTTTAGAGTTTGAAATCAAGATTCAAGGTAGCGAATCGTCGTCAAGTACTAAAAAAAGTAGATTATAAATACCCATACTAGAAAAATAATCTGCCATGGAGGAGAAAAAGCAAAAAAGAAAAAAATCGCTACTGGGAATTATTATCTGTAACATAAATGATTTTGAACACTAAAAGTGGAATATCTCGGTCAATTTATGAGGTATCTTAAACAAATTTGGTGGGTATACAGAACCCACCAAAGTACAAAAATTCAGTAAGTTTAGGAGATATTAATTAAAAATGGAAGAAATTAGCTATAATCGAATTAAAAAAAATATCTTAACAAAAAGTCGTCTGCATGCTATAATTTTATTTCAATGATTATAAATCTTTGACAGTTACATCTCATTTCATAATGTCACGTATTAATCAGGACGAAATAAATTAGCGATTGCATCCGTTGAGAAAAGAAGAGTTAATAGCGTGATTTTTGAAATGAAGACCAAGGTACAGCTTACACGCTTTTACCAAATGAACTCAAACTTTTTTTTGAAAGATGTCATCAGATTCTAAAAGAAGTCTTAAAAAAGTTGGGGGATGGTCAACACGATTCCAGCTGTTCTGTTGATCTGAAATTAAAAATTCAACTACCGTTTTAATCGGTAGATCTGT
>JAUMHM010000005.1:38051030-38061751 GCA_032362435.1 Melikaiella ostensackeni | reverse complement strand
CAATAAAGGAAAATACATGTTTTCCACCCTAAATTTGTCCAAAGTGCTTATGGGATGGTTTCGTCTTTTAATTTTCACTTTACTGAGTATTTCAATAAACAGAAATAGTTTTTTTTATGTGTCTTTTGTATATGGTATATTTCAGAAAGTTTGATAACGAGATAAGGAGTGACAGAGACGTCGCGGCAATTACGAATATTCAAAATGGTTGCGTCACGCACCAGAACGTTTTGCAACGGAAATGAAGAAAAAAGAACTCATGGAATTAGTTCACCCCCATTTCAGGGATTATCTATATGAAGCTAATGAAGAAACTATTGAACGTAAACCAATTTTGGAGCAGAATCAAGGCGAACAAACCAACAACGAGAATCAAGAAGAAACTGACGAAGAGAATTTGACAGACATAGACCGAATAATCCGTCAGACAATTGCGATACAGAATCTAAATGAGTTATTTATAATGTTTCCAAGTACATATCTCAAGAATTTGTAAAAAGATCTGCATGATATTATGTAATTTTTAAGAAATAAAATTTTCTTATATTAATAATATGTGTCTTTTTTTATATTTCATTTGGTCTGATAATAATTATAGTTTTGAATAATCGGCCGTCATAATTGGGATATCCGGAGGATATCGTCGGGATATCCGTAGGATGACCCTGAGACATCTTGTGGAAATCCTGCAAGGGGGAAATGTAGATATCCAGAGGACGTCCACAGGATATTCTAGGAATGTCCTACGGATATCGGCAAAATATCCCGAAAATTTTCAGGATGTTCTGGGTACGTCCTAGGGGTATCTTATTGCTATGCAGGTTAGGTTAGGTTGATAAATTTTGAAACAGTTTTTTGAGTTTTTTGATCGAAGTATAATTCGTTCTACTTTTTAGTTTATTTTTTCATAGAGATATTGACGATAAGCTTTATTGTAGATATTGTTTCTCTAAATCTCATTCTGCCTGATTTGAGAATTCCAAATTTTTTACAATTTTCAGTTTAGGTTATACTATAGAATATATATTATATTTTATCTAACATTTGTCATTTGTAGATGTTAATTGTTTCTTTAAATCTCATTCTGTCTGATTTGAGAATTCCAAAATTTTTACAATTTTCAGTTTAGGCTATACTATAGTGTATGCATTTTATCTAACATTTATTGTCATTTATATTGTTATACAATTGTTAACTTGTTTTAGAGACTTGTGCGAGAGATTAAAATACTATATCTGTTACTACTTACTATTATAATAAAATTAGAATTCTTCCTAATTTATTTTGTTACAGATTTTTATATATTTAAATTCTTTCATTGTATATAATTCCTCAAGCTTATTTAAAATACATGTCTTACCTTGTAATATCTTCATTTTTCTTATACAAATTTTGATTAAATAACATAATTTATTTTAATTTTATTCTTTGTAGATACGAATTAATAATTCATTTCGTTTTATAATTTTACAAAAATAAATTATAAATGTTTAATTTATAATTTCATATTTCGTAATGAAATGAAGGCATAATGAGGGGGTAATGTAGGAAATGTCTTTGATTTATAGATTTATAGATAGGTAATAATATTTTTCTATTTTTTTTGCAGGAAAACCTTTCCAATCATTTCCCAATTCCCTACTGAAAATCCCCACATGGGGCCCTATGTAGGAACCCATATGAGGAACCATATGGGAATCCTCAGGCATTCCTCTTTAAAGTCGTATGGGCAAATTGGGATGCGAAATGGGACAGGAACCTATGTAGGAACCCAAATGGGATCTTGTGTGGGAACCTATATGGGATCCTATATCGATGCCTGTGTGTAAAAACCTATGAATTGCTCCTGCATGAAATCCCACTTGAGAGTTTAATTTTTTTTAATAACGAAATCTGTTTTTAAAATATTACTCTTATACTAGGCAATCTTGAAGGGCCAGAAAAATTACTGTGCAGTTCTCAAGTGATTTCCTCATATAGGTTCCCATGTAGGTTCCCACATAGGTTCCCATATGGGTTCTCACATAGATTCCTATCCCATTTCATGTCTTAATTTGCCCATACGATTTTATACAGAAATTTATGTGGATTGCCACAAGGGTTCCCATCAGGGGAAAAATATGGGTTCCTATATAGAACCCCATATAGGGATTTTCAGTACGGTTTTAAAACTCAGATTGGTTTTTATCAATTTTAATGATTTTTATTCTTTTTAGTTCTGAAGGACAAGAGAATTCAGAGAAAAAGTGGCCCCTGCACAGTTCCCGGATTTCGGAGAAGAGAAGGGATCTCCGGGAACTGGCCTGAAGAAGCAATGCTGCCATCGCTCAGACGAGGGAATCTGCGAACGTAAGTAAAATTTTAAGTCCCTCCTGTCTCCAATCATTTCGCAGGATGAAATATTCGAACCGGCACGGAGTCAGCTTGCAACAGAAAATCACAGAGTGGCCGCTAATTCTTTAATTGGCGAACAGGTCCTAAAATTTTTTATTTTGCTCAACACAGGAGCAGGCTTTTCGTGATTCATGCAATCAAAAGCTTGCAGTTTAACAATATTAGTTTAAACTAATTTGAAAGATGCGGCATTTTTATCACATATTAAATCTTGTTTCCTAATTTGTTTTTATTAAGACCAAGAAAAGAATTCGCGAATGGGAAAGGGGCCGTCCATGAACTACGTTACCAATTTTTTTCTATTTTTATCCCCCCCCCCCCCCGTCGCTCCTCGTTGACAACCGTATTTTAGTCTTTATCGTTTCGCGTACCTTATGAGTTTAGTTGACAATTTGCCTTTGTGGTCAAAAAAGATTTCCTACCATAAGAGATTAATTTTCAACCCAAAAAGACAAATTTTCAAAGCAAATAGACGAATTTTCAATCCGAAAGGACGAATTTTTAAACAGAAGAGATTAAAATACAACCAAAAATAATTGAATTTTCAACCAATTAGTTGAATTTTCAAGCCAAAAAGATCAATTTTTCAGAGGACAGTTGAATATTGAACTAATAAAGTTAAAATTTAATTTGTGACCAAATAGTTGAATTGTCAACTAAAAATGATAAGTTTTCAACCAAAAATGGAATAGTTAAATTTTCAATTCGAAAAATTACTTTTCAAAAAACAGAAAAAAACAATTTTCAATCAGTTGAATGCAACAAAGAAAGACAAATTTTTAACAAAATAGTTAAATCCTCAACCAAATAGATGAATTTTCAACAAAGAAGGTTAATTTTCTACCGTCAACAAAAAAGATAAGTGTTCACCCAAAAATGCAATTGTTAAATTTTGAGTTTGAAAAAATAATTTTCATCAGTTGAGTTCAACCAAAATAGATGAATTTTCAACAAAATAGTTGAATCTTTAACCAAATACAAAGATGAATTTTTAACAAACAAGATTAATTTTCTACTAGAGACGAATTTTCAGCAAAATACATTAATTTTCTACCAAACAGTGGAATTTTCAACTTACGAAGTATACATTTTTAACCAAAAATGGAATAATTTAAAAAAGACGAATTTTCAATCAAATAGTTAAATTTTCAACCAAAAAGATGACGTCTCAACTAAAATGATGAATCTTCAACAAAAAGAAAAGAATTTTCAACTAAAAAAGATAAATTTTCAACGCAAAATGAAACGAATCTTCAACACAATAGTTAAATTTTCAACCAAAAAGATGAATCGTGAACAAAATAAAGATGAGTTTTCAACAAAGTAATTGAAATATCAACCAAGTAGTTGATTTGTCAATCAAAAAAGACGAATTCGCAACGAAAAATGTAATACTTAATATTTCAACCAAACAAGATTTTAATTTTAAATCAAACACAGTTAAATTCAACAAAAAAAAAAAAAATTTCAACAAAATAGTTGAATCCTCGATCGAAGTAAATTAATTTTCAACTAAAAAGTTTAATTTTTAACCAAAGAGGATGAATTTTCAACCAATAAGATTAACTCCCTACCAAAAAAGACGATTTTTCAACAAAATGCATGAATTTTCATCTAAATAGTTGAATTTTCAAATAGGAAAGATAAATTTTCAACCAGATAATTGAATTTTTAACCAAAGAGATAAATCTTGAACCAAAAAAATGAGTTTTTAAGAATGTAGTTCAACTTTCAACCAAGTAGTACATTTTTCAACCAAAAAAGATGTATTAGCAACGAAACGTATAATAGTTCAGATTTCATCCAAACAAGATTTTAATTTAAAATGAAACACAGTTGAATTCAAACAAAAAAAGATGAATTTTCAACTAAATACTTGAATCCTCAACCAAAACCGATTAATTTTCAACTAAACTTTGAATTTCTCTCCCTGAATTTCACTATTTCGTTTCATTTTTCTTTATTGAATTTGAATTAAATACGTGGGCGTCCGCATAAAAAGCGCCCCTATGGTCGGTATAGAATTAAGTATAGAGAGTTAAAAACGGATAAATTACCAGAATTACAGTCGAAAAGCGAGTGGCCAGGGCATTTTTGAAGTTGGAACTTCGAAAAACCATTTTTCGAGAAAAACGCATCTGAGGTTGGCGAGTGTCATAAGCGCACGTGTTATACTTTTTCTTCCAACATGAAATATACACATTTCTGGATGCTTTCGGTACATGAGAATAGTGCCAACAGATTCAGTATAGGTCTCAGAAAAGCACGAATATCTCCTAAACTAGAACCGACCATAAGGGTTCTTTTCATGCGGACGCCCACATTTATTTCTTAATTGATAATCTTTTTGCTACTTCGAAACAAGACTAAAAAATCAATTTGAGAAATAGATTCAAATTTAAATAATATTTTTAGATTATCTTATAAACGGAAAGGAAATATTAAAATGTACTCCGGAAGGAACTTTCGACATTCAAAAGTCATCAGCGAAATTCAACCCTTGATGAGATTTCATCTCGCACGTGTCGGAAACTCGTTCTCCAACACCATTCATTGTTTCCTAACATACGTACAGCCTAAGGAGACACTAAAAGTTTCTCAAACCATTAAACACAGATACCCATCTCAATTCTTCAACCAGAAAGTTCCTTTCACCCTTAAACTAAAAATGAATACACAACGTATAGAAATAAGCTTTGTATTTATTCATCCACATTTTTATATCATCATTTCATCCCCTTTTGACACAAGCATAAGGCACTAAGAAATCCGAGAGATGCTTCTGCCATCGGATTAAAATTCAAATCGTAAACGTCGTAAAAAAATGGTCAAAATATAAAAACTAGAAAGGCGTAAATTACTCATAGAAGATCTTCCATCTTGATATTTCGGCGAACAGCGTTGGTGAATCCCTCTTTGAATTTGTACCAGACGTCTTTCTTGAAAAGGTACATCTTGTTGGGCACAGGAGCTTTTTCCCTTGAAGACGTTTCTGTTGTAAGGCCTAAACTTTTTTGTTCTTCGAATTTCGTTTGGCCTGCGTCTTTAAACTTCTTAAAAAAATCTTGGTACTTCTGCAATCAAAAAAAAGTTTCTCTTTATTAAAATATTTCAGACTCAAAACCTAATTCGCAGTAGAATAAAAAGAACTATTCAAATTCGAAAAATTTATAGACTTGATTTCTCAGACAGAAACAAAGATACAAAGAAGCGAAGAATCCGAAAGGACAAGTAGGAGAGGCATTTGAGAGCAGTGGAAAGAGAATAAGAGGGAAAAATCAACTTTTATTTGTCGGGAACGTCGTTAGGGGTAAGTGAAGGACCGAAGGGTTGCTTGGACGTAATGGCGCCTTCAGCTCAGTCTTCCAATGTGTGTCTACTGTATATAGCGTACTTGTCGTGCCCCTTCCCTCCTTTTCACTCCACTTTCTCCCTCTATTATTCTCGTATCTTATGTTCCTATACACGTCCAACCGCCCGCCAGTAGATTTATTACGTAATACTGATTTCAAAGGGAAAAAAATTCGAGGACAGAAATCTTGAAGGTAAAGAAGTTTAACTCATTTATTCCAGCTATAGATATAGAATCAAATCTAGCCTTTCTATAGGAAATAATTAAATTTAATTTAAAAAATTATTAAATTTAATTCAATCTATATTCTTTCAGTTTGAGCTATTCCGGAGAAAATTCTGAGTTTTTTACGTTTTTACTGATTCGGAAAGCCTCATCATGCTTCTGTTTTCAAAGTAATAGCTATTTGTGATACAAGTGTGCGAAATAGGCGATTATCGACGAGTGTGAAACTTGCAGCATGAGCTGAAGGCGAAGGCTGCAATCACACCAGTAGCAAATGCCTATGCGCACGTGTATCGCGCGCTATTTTTTGCAGTTACTGTCCGAGAAAATTATTTAACAATTTTTTACACTTTTTCACCAAATTATCGATCTCTTATGATGGTTTCCAGCCACATTTGTGTATATATTTTGTTTAAAGAATTTTTAAGAATACTTTTATCTTGCCGGTGTGAAAGTTACTCGACTCTAAAGTGCGCCTGCGCGTACATTGCGCCGATTCGCAAAATAGATGTGTTTTAAAGTGCGCATGCGCCAATATCATTTTCGCACAGTCTTCTGGATTGAAACACTTTGCACATCATTTAGAGGCATGGAAGTCCTTACTTTCGAGGTGGGTGTTTCAAAAAATAATTTTTTATGTTCTGTAACTTATGGAAACTTAGGATTATTAGACTTATCTTGGATATTCTAGTAAGATATCAGAAGTTTGTGAAGAGAGCTCTTTAAGTCATCATCGAGGAGTTGATCACTCTTGTAATCTGGTATATAAGCCTTCGTGAAAACTTTAAGAAATCTTTGTGAAATCTTTGAAATCTTTGTGAAATCATAGACATCATTGAAATCTTTGAAATCTGACAAATCTTTGAAATTTTTGTAAAATCTTCGTAAAATCATTGAAAGCTTTGCGAAATCTTTGAAGACTGTGAAACTTTTGTGAAATCTTTATGAAATCTTTTCAAGCCTTTAAAACATTTGTAAAATCTTCTGAAATGTTTTGAAATCTTCGTGAAATCTTTAAAGTTTTTTGAAATTTTTTTAATCTTTCTGAAATCTTTGAAATCTTTCTGATACCTCTGAAATGTTTTAATCTTTGCGAAACCTTTAGAATTTTTGTGTAATCTTCTGAAATCTTTTGAAATCTTTGAAGTTTTTTGAAATCTTTAGAATTTTTTAAATCTTTCTGGAATCTTTTGAAATCTTGGAAATATTTTTAAATCTGTAAAATCTTTAAAATCCCCTGGTAGAAATGTATTTTCACAATAAAACACGATAAATTATGGTGAAGTACAACAATGTGTAAATTGTAATTTTTCGTAAAAATTTGTAATTACTTGTAAAATTTTGTAAAAGTGTCCGAATTCTAGCAAAAGCCTGTGATTTTTAGCAGAATTATTTTGGTAATTTTCTACAATTTTTAACATTTTTTAAAAATACAATAGAAAATTACAAAAATAATTCTATTAGAAACTACAAGTTTTTGCTTCAACTCTGACACTTTTATATAAAATTTTACAAGTAATCACAAATTTTTACAAAAAATTACTATTTTCATATTATTGTACTTTATTCTAATTCATTATATTTTATTGTGGAAATACATCTCGAAATCTTTATGAAATCTTTTGAAACTTTCTAAAATCTGTGAAATCTTTGTGAAACCTTTGAAATCTCCTGGTAAAAATGTTTTTTATTTACAATAAACCGCAATAAATTATAATGAAGTACAACAATAAGAAGATTGTAATTTTTGTACAAATTTGTAATAACTTATAAAATTTTGTAGAAGTATAAAAACTTGTGGTTTTTACTAAAATTACTTGTGTTATTTTCTACAATTTTTAAGTTTTTAAAAAATACAATAGAAAATAACAAAAATAATTTTACTAGAAACGACAAGTTTTTGCTACATTTTGGACACTTTTATAAAATTTTACAAGTAATTACAAATTAAAACAAAAAATTACAATTTGCATATTATTTTATTTTATTGTAATTTATTTCATTTTATTTATTGTAAAAATACATATCTCGAAATCTTTATGAAATTTTTGAAATCTTTCTGAAATTTCTGCTAAATCCTTAAAGTCCTTAAAATTTTTGTGCAATTTTTTCGAATCCTCTAAAATCTTTGAAATCTTTGTGAAATTTTTCTGAAATCTCTTAAATTTTTATAAAATTTCACAAAATTTTGTGCAATTTTTTGAAATCCTTTGAAATTTTTGTGAAAAATTTCTGAAATCTTCAAAATCTTTATAAAACCTTTGAAATTTTCGTGAAATCTTTGTGAAATATTTGAACTCTTTGTGAAATATTTGAAATCTTTTCAAAATCTTTGTAAAATCTTTTTAAAACTTTCGAAATCTTTGAAATCTTGAAATTCGATATACACTAAAAAGTCGAGTGGTCAACCTCTTCGGTCATCATTGAAGTTATTCGACATTGTAAAAGCAGCTTCCTGAAAAGTTGCAAAGATGTATTTAGAATTCCATGATAGAACTATTTTAGTTAATTAGACAGGTTTGTGATAAAGTTAGGAGGTAGTTACAGTCCTGAGAGTTAAGGAGGCGCATTACCATGACAATGGATGAAGTTGAGAGAACAATAATAAGGCGAGGGAGAGAAAGCTAGATGGTGGGCGGGACGTCCAGATTGCGACGTCCGGCGTCCCGACGCTTCGAAACGCTGCCATCCACTTCGATGAATTCCCCTCCGAATGCCTCTGAATACTCGTGACGCCCCTGCGATTATACTTGCCCCCAAACATACACTCGACTTAACTGATATTCCTCACCAGGTTCGCACACTACGATATCAAGCGTTCCGCTATCCACGGACACGTGCCATCTATATACGACCGAACGTATATTATCAAGGACCCCTAATGTAGCCACTATTAGAACGTTTATATCCAAAGACGGGAACTGCCCGCTTTCATCGACCGGAAGCGACCGAGTAGGAGAAGACGGAAAGCTGCCGGTCTCATTGTCCGCTTCGCTATAAGTGCTCCTTCCATTGTCCACTTCCTCTGTATAACAAATTAAGAGGAGCTTACGACGCTTCTTGGACGCTTACAATCTTAGACAATACATGTCTGGATTCTGCAATCCTAATCGTTTACGTCATTTGTAAAAGTCATTCTCCTTGGAATCCCTTCTAACGGTTCTAGTGGTTTTATGTCAGGGGTTGTTGGATTTCTTTTCAAGTCTGTTTTAGTCATCAGCGTTGCTCTTTTATTTTGTGAAAGTCATTCTGCTAGGAATCATTTCTAATGATTCCAAGAGTAGTTCGTTATTTCGGAGGTAGTTTAATTTGAATGCAAGTTTGGCAAAGACTTTGGTATTTGTCCAAATCCTAAATAGGCCGAATTCGGGGATGTACTAACGTCACTCTGAAAAATTTGCAACACCGAAGAACCTAATAGAACTTCTAAGGACGGGCAAAATTTTTACAAGTCCGACCCCGACCGATGAGCTATTTAGTAGCAAGAGGTGAAAGATTCAAAATCAGTGTGATTCTCGAAATCGTTCAGAAAGCAGGAAATCAGTTGTAAGATTCGCAAGATTTCGGAGATCCCAACGATTCACCAAACTCAAAAACAGTTGAAAAACAGTGAAATCTCACCGGAGATCTCGGCAGTGCGTAACAAATATGTGTAGCAAATTTTGGCGAATCTTCAAAATTACATCAGATCCTTAAGAGACCTTAAGAAATCCAGCGGATTACAGTGAGAGATTTGGAATCTTAAGATCGCTAAATCCGATTTTCAAAAATTTCAAGGATTTTTGGATTACGGAATTTTAAATGATTTCAGAAATAAGCAACCCCTCAAGCCTGACAGTTCGGGTTACCCTCGGGCTCATTTTGAATTTATTCAAAATTATAAACTTTATACATGACATTTTTTTTTAGTGTGCCAAAAGCTGCCACTCCCGCTTGATGGATGTTAGATTGTGATTATATTTGAGAAAGTTATCTCATTTAAGAAATTTTACTCAATTTCCTTTATTCAAATAATCCCGAAAATGTCAAATCGATATTGGCACCTCCAAACATTACCCAACTGACCCAAAAATTGATAAACATATGTGGGCGTCCGTATGAAAACGGCCCTTATAGTCAGTAAGAAAAATCGAAAGAAAAAAAAAGAAAAACCGCATTTCGAGAAAAACGCATCTGAAGTTGGCGTGTGTCGTAAGCGCACATGTTATACTTTTTCTTCGAACATGAAATATACCCACTTCCGGTTGCTTTCGGGACATGAGCAATTGAGTATACATAGTACCAACAGATTCAGTATAGTTCCTAGCATCATCTCCCACTTAAATCCGAAAATAATAATTTTGACCCAGACTATAAATATATAATTAAATAATAAATAAAAATATAATGATAAAATATAAATAAAATAATTTCAAAAAATGTTGAAACAACCACCACAAGGTCTTCTTGGGGGCGATTGCCATCCAAGAGAATGACACTGGCTTCTAGTAAAACAGCAGTAAATTACACCTATGGCCACGCCTCACAATAGTGAGATGGGTGATCACATGGTACGACGGAATCACGATGAAGGGCCAGCGAAACACTCGTGATTCTTAAGGACACAAAGTGACCCAGGAATGACAACTCTTTGTATCCATCTCGCAAGGGCCTTGGCATTTTTCTGGCACGCAGGTATGGCTTCGAGGTTACGAAACAGTGATGGTTTCGCACCTCCGAGAGCACCGATGACAAGGACAATCATTTTAGC
>JAUMHM010000005.1:38026135-38050930 GCA_032362435.1 Melikaiella ostensackeni | reverse complement strand
GACGATTGACTCTATCTCTCTGGGAGCGTTCGGCAGAGCAGGGTCGCGTTTAACACCATAAGAGCGACAAAGATGGTGATAAAGCACTCTTAGGGCCGCATTATGCCTGTGAAGATACGTCGTTCCCGCGTGAGTGGGACAACTGGATAGTATGTGCCTAAGGTGCTCAGAATGTGCATGACATGCTCTGCGCCTGTCGCTAGGAACTTCTTCACGTAAGATGCGGCTGCGGTACACCAAGGTGGAAATGACACGGTCCTGATACGCGAAAATAAAACCCTCTGTGCCTGAATTAAGTCCGAATGATTTACGAAAAGCAACCGTTAGCTCCATCGACAAGGACTGATCTTTTACATTTCTATGAAAGTTTCCGTGCATTTTCTTGTCGTGGAGTTATTCGAAGAAGTTGCTGACCTCTGCTTTCTTCACTCGGGCATTTATAAGTGAGTCATCTAGATGGAGTAATGCACTTTCTTCCCTTCTGATGTTAAGATCCAGGATAAGGGTCTCGGCCGCCTACTCCACGGCTTTGTAGAGGAACGCTCCTTTGCCAATGAACTCGTGGTTTCTGACTATTTTCAGGAGAGAATCTCTTCCATTTCCCACGATGTGAGCTGTACCCAAGATAAGTCGGTTCGGAGAGCCTCCTTCACTGGATATATCATGAATGCGGCTCTCTGGCACGCCTAGGAATTAATAGGTAGGTAGGTAGAAATAGGTAAGTAGAAATAGGTAGGTAGGTAGAAATAGGTAGGTCTCTCCAGCGCCAAGGTGTCTAACAGCGCTCCTGTCCATGAGTTCAGGGTCGTCGTTAACGCTAGGAAATCGTCCTCGCTTCAAATGAATCTTGGCACACTAGTCCAAATGAATCTTGGCACACTAGTCCAATCCAAAATTCATACCAATTTCTCGTGTGTACCCCTCCACGATCTTTAGAGCATCCTTGAGATGCTGATTTCAAAGGAACTGAACCGAACCGAAAGGGGAGGGATCCGCGTACGCAGTCCCGACTAACAAAAATCATACGCCCGAGATGTTCACATTAGGAATATTCGCAAGGATCAGCTCAACCGTAGTGCAATGGAAGAGCCTCACCCTGGAGGAACCGCCTTCTTCATCACGGTGTCCTCTGCGCCAGGTAAGTATGTACACTCATCTCGCGTAACTGTGCCACCCGTGTCGTTCAAGCTTGAATGCTTTTGTCTCCCCCCCTGAGCGTTCCTTAACGTCATATACTCAAAGTCTTCGCTCAGACAGTCAATACCGTATCAGAAGTTGTTTACATCGCGACTCTCTGGGTATATAGTTTTGTAGAGCGCCGGGTTCAGAGAATATATTTGCAGTCCTGAATGTTTACTCATTGGTCGCTTTAAATCCGGTTGAAACTATATTTTAATAGCGCCCATTACTGTGCAGACCAGACTAGAGGCCGGCACAGTTACGCGAGATGAGTATATACATAAATTTTCTTTCTTTTTATTTTTATAAATAACTAAAAAAAATAAGAAGAATATATATATAGTCTATAAGGGGTTTTTTTAGTTAGAGGCTTTTGGGTTGCTCGATTAAAAATTGGTTGATTTCAAAATCTTGAAAATCTTCGGTCAAATTAAGATTTCAAACCTGACATCTGGAATACTAAATAAATAGTAGTAACTAGAATTGTCTTTGTTGAGAAAGATAAAATTATAAAGCGGTAACGACCTACTTTAAGCTCATTTAACTCAGGCTGGGTAAGAATCTGCTTAGTTTGGCGGTTTGTACACAAACCCTGGTAAACAAGCTGCATAAAGAAGACCAGTGACCTACTTTAATTGAAAGGGACGTCCCTTTTGAAAAAGCTGGATTTTAATTTTGTCTTTTACCTCGAAATTAATTTTTAATGCAAAAATATGCAATTGTTTTTTCTTTTATTCTTTTTTACAGATTTTAAGTAGACAACATTTGATCATCTCCAGTTCTTTCATTTCTGGAATATTATTACTGTTTTAAACTTTGAAGAAAGTTTTTTTTTAAATAAAATGTTCAACTTTTCAGATTCTGTGAAGGGACTGACTGTAAAATATTATTATATTTATTTTAAAGCAGGGAAACTTGTTAAGAGCTTTTATCTTTGAAAACTGCAATTATTTTAAGTATCTTAATTTAATTAGAAATTTTTCAAGTTGAAAACGTCTATTCTAAAAAACTTAAGGATTCGGATAAAATCCTGAATTTTACTATTGTATATCTGAATTTGACTCAGACAGAATAAAGGAAATTAGAAGTCGAATTTAAGGAGTTTAAAGTCTTGAATTATAGAAAAGTTTGAAGTATAAAAACATTCGAATTTGGATTCAAAATGTTAAAATCTATTAACATTGCTAAATGAAGCAAAAAATGAACTAAGTGGACTACGAAACTAGGAAAAACGGAAATTTGTAATGCTCTTAATAAAAAACGTTTTTAATGGTTTAAAAATTGTTCACTAAGAATTAGTTGAAAGATTTCTAACGTTGCGTTAGGTTAAAAGCCTGCAATCCCGTCCATTTGAAGGTCATCAAATTTTTAAAAAAATCACTAAAGTACTGCATTAATAATTTTAAAATTTCCTGGGATGCATTTATTAATATTCGTCAAGATTACCGTTAAAAAAATTATTTCATCAGCCCAGATTCAATATTAAAGAAATGTTAAAAAATATGTAAGCTATTGTTCTCACATCCTTTAATATTTCAATAAAAATATAATATCTATCTAAAGAAACTGCTACTCATCAGAAACTATTTTTTCATGACCGGGGAAAATGATTGCTACCGGGAAATGACCAGGATTTTTTTCCTCAATGAAGCAGGCCACCCTGTAATAAAGACTTAATTTAATATTCAAATTACAATTTTATTTTAATGGTTTGTACTGAAAGTCAAATCCTGAAACAACTATATTTAAAAAAATTTTAATTGGAAAGTCTTCGGATACAAAAAAAATAATCTAAAAAGTATTTGAACTTTCTAGAGACCAAACTCAAACGCATCAATATTAAAGCTCTTTTCTTGCAAATTATTTTCAATATAAGTTCATTGAAATCTGAAAATACTCGATTCATTTCCAAATCTGAAAATTTTCAAACTTAGAGGGTGTAAATTTTCAAATTTAGATCTTATTTTAATCTATATTCCCTCAACCTAAGTATCGTACTCTTTCAAACATGAAATCTCTTCGAGAAACTGTTCACAGCAAAAAATCATTATCTGTTCAAAATTTTATTTTACCACATTTTAAATCGTAAACACATTCAAGAATTTTGAAAAGAAAGATTTCGAATTTCTAAAATATTTGTGGGTGTTGCCAAGAGATTGAGAATAATAATTTAGTCGACACTAAATGTCGATCAGATCTGAACAATTCTTAAAATTTACCTTTTCGGCACTAGCTTTTAAATAGTTGTTTTTTTGAAAACTAAGTGCCTAGAATGTTTTTCAATAAGTATACTACTTTAGAATTTCATCTAGCATTTCCATAGTCATACTGAAATTGAAAAGCAACAAGAAAAGCAAATTTTTTAAATTGTAGCCAAGAACAAGAATATGTTTTAAGCGGCTCGTCAATCGACATGGAAACTAACTTTTCATGTATTTCTATCTCTTCATCAGACTAGCCCATCTGAATTTTTCAAGATCTCCAGATGATCCACTTTGGGCATGAGAATTTAAAAAAAAGACAAGTTGATACTTATGATGTTAAATACTACAGATATAAAGCCACAATTCCGCGCCATCTATCGTTATGAATCATTACTAGTGTACCAACCAAACTTTCCTACAGGTTACGGGCCCAGAAAAGTTTCCCATTCACAATTCGTAATTCATATTCCCCTCACGAAATCAATTTATCACCCAATCGACTATCCAACCATCAAATCGACCAAGTTAATCAAAAAGAAAGTGTGAAAGCTTGGACTGTTTCCTCGTTAGTGGTATGATAACCACGTCAGAAGACATAACGAGCGAACCCTCGCACGAGGCAATAATATCGTGGTTTGCACAAGCGAGATATCTACATGCACATATGCAGAAGACCCACTCACACATGTCATCATTATCCACGTAGTGAACCACCCCCGGAGGTCGGGCCATCATAATATAGATTAGCTCATATGGCTCTCCCCTTGTGTTAGCTCGGATCTGGCTCATAGCCCCGAGTGCTCCGGGATTCACTATTCATACACGCGACAATTAGATAGGCATTACTCTGTATATACGCGAGGTACGCGCAGGGGTGGCGCGACGTTGGAGTTGGCTGAAGCGGGACTAGGAGGGGTTGCTTGAGTCAACCCCTAAGCCAGTGTAAACACGTTTTAATAGAGATTCGCTCGAGCGGTTATAATAGCTTTGCGGATGTAGCGGCTCGTCCGCCTTTCCAATCCCCACCCTCCTCTCTTCTACCCTCGAATTCACCCCCGACACCCCCAACCTTTTTCTTCAACTCTCTTCTTTTAGCGCCCGCGCTACACAATCTTGGAAACTTGGATACTGTTTCACTTCTTGAGTTCTCTTCTTTTCTTTTTCTGGTTCTTCTTCTTGTTCTGGTTTTTGTTTTTGTTCTTGTACTTTTCTGCGACTCACTCAGATTTCTTTTGTTTATTAACGATTTGCACTCCTCTGAAATTACTAGACATGTTCTCGAGGTTTCATGAATAATTAGTAAAGCGTATTACATTTTCGGAATGATGATACGAGAATTAGGCAGAATAAAGCTTGGATTCTGTTTGCAGGAATCTTGAGACTAGAGGAGAATGTAAGAGACTGAAATGCAGAGCGATAGAAGCTAGATTTGAAATCCCCCAAATTGTTACGGTCCCGATTTCAAATTCATCTTTGCCCCTATGCACATTAGGGTGGGTCGAAAAAACAAAATTATGGAAATCTAAATTGGATCTATGTTGAAAACTAGTATATTAGGACTCTGAGAAAGAATAAACAATTTGGCGTCGATTGATGAACGCCTTTAAAGTGCGCGTTAGCAAAATGTGCTTTAAAAAATTGTTATTTTCATAGTTTTGATATTTCCGAGTACGTCAATTTTTTAAATGTTTTTGAAGGTCTTAAGCGTTTCTGCAAATTTTTACAGATTTTTTATCAACTTTCTTTAGGCGATAGTGCTTGTTTAATGAACCACTGGTTTAAAAAAAAACACAATTTTAAAGTCTACAGAAATGACGAAAGAATTTTTTAGGTGTTCAAGGCTATAAAAGACTATAAAAGATATTTATAACATCTGAGGGCTTTTTACTGATAAAAATACACTATGAAAAAAACTGATAAGCCTATGTAACCAAAAAACAAAAAGATAGCCTTTTTCCAAAAGGTCATTTTCGTATTTTTCCCAATTATCTTTTTCCAGATAGCTTTAAAAAGTCTTTTCTACGTCCGAGGGCTTTTTACTGGTGAAAATACACTAGAGAAAAAAATAATTTCAAAAAATACAAAAGTATTATTTTAAAAATTTGCCGCCTCCCTTTTCTCGATTCGTTAGACTTGCTAATTTTTTGCCTAGTGTAGTTATATCAGTAAAACGCCCTCGAACGTATAGAAGATTTTGTGTAGCCAGCTGGAAATTTTTACCAGTAAAAAAGCCTCAAACACCTGCAGAAATGTTTTCGTCATTCCTGTAGAATTTAACATTGTTTCTTGAAAACAGGGGAACTTTAAATATAAATGATCGCCTAAAGAGCGTTAACTGAAAAGCTGAACAAATTTGGAGAGATAAATCGACACCAAATTAATTATACTTTTTCACGGTCCTAATACACTACTTTTCCAAACATAGCTTCAATTTTGGTTTCCATAATTTTGTTTTTCGACCCACTCTAATGCACATAACTTGAACTAGTGCAACTTAAGAAGCTTCCAACTCAATTCGAAGTTTTCAATGTTTCAAGTAGAAGTTGTTCAAGTTTGAACTCTTCTCAGTTTTAAAATTTTCACTATTTCAGGAATACTTACTTTTAATTTGAACTTTTGCTTGTAATGTACTTTTTTTCAAAGATATTTGAATGTACAAGTATGAATTCAAGCTTGAATTTGAATTTGAAAATTGATTAGAGAAAAAATTTAATCAAAGCGTACCCCATCGAAAGGCCTCACTGAGATTGGTTCCAGCTGTTTGAGATGATTCGGTACATTATTCTTTGTTTTGTCCTCGTGAGCTATCTTAGTTTCCTTAGTTTTCACCGATTCCTCGGTTTCTTTGATTCCAATGGCCTTCTGAGTTTGCTGACGATTTGTTGCAGCACTCACTGCGGCCGCGGCTCGCTTGACACGTTCAACTTCTAATTCTTGAATGACGATTTGCTTTACTGCATAGGAAAGACCACGACGGTGTTTGCAATCAGGAAAGACTCCGATTTCAAAGAGATCTCTGAAAACAAATCAAGAGGAATTTGCAACAATCAGAATTTAATGAAAAATATTTTTTGGTGATTAAATAAGCTCGTAAAAAAGAAGTTTCGAGATTAAAAGAAGAAAAGATTTAAAATCGGCCTTAATTAAGGATAAAACATAAATAAATTTCGAATAAAATATACATAAATATTCCCGAATGAAAATAAATGTTTCAAATAAATAAATAAATATTACAAATATCCCAAATGATGCAAAATTGAATAGAAAGATATTCGAAATACATATTTTTAGGGATATTTTGAATCTTTTTCCTGTTAATTTAAGTTGCTTGTTAGTTATGAAACCGAGACTGAAAATACATTCTCTTAAGAAGTAAAGGTTTTTTTCGGGTCAGACTCAGGCACAGTCATTGATTTATGATTCCTTCAAGTTTCTTCTGTCTTCTGCTTAACCATAATATGTTAATATTATCATTAGGTACATTGAAATTCTTGACTTTTTGAAACTAACTTTAAGCTTCTGAGAAATTACCGTCATCCGGGGTAGTTATGGATCATTTCGTGGTAAATATTGATCAAAATTTATGTGTATCTATTTAATCTATGTTTTTTTAAATCAACAGGATAAAGTGTTTTGAATTATGTATAATATTTACTGAAATCTTATGAAATATCTCTTCTAGAGTGAGTGATTTATCTTACCATTTTCTACCAATCTTTAGATTTATTACAAAATCTCGAAATCCTAATATCTGATAACTCAAAAGGCTTCGAATTTTAGAATCCCCATTTACAAATATTCAATTAAAATATCACATCATGTTAAAAATTCATATTTACAAATTTAAAAAAAGCGAAATATAAAGGATTCAGAAATTCAACCTACAAACTGAAGAATAAAAGTTTCAATCCATAACAAAAATTGTCGCCTCTAAAACTAATTTTCGATGTTAAATTTTCAGTTAATACTCAAAGTTCTTTTTAATAAGGGTTATCGGGCATTTCCTGATGTTTACAAGAACTTTAGCAGGGTTGCTATAAGACCTAGAAGACCTGAAAAACCTGGAAAAGTCATTATTATCATAATTATTTCAGTACTTTACGACGGATTTCAAATTTGCGAATTGATACGGATTGATTTTTTTACTAATAAAAATAACATGCTTAAAATTCCAGAATTTTTTAAAAATGTATTATAGTATTAATAGTATAGATATAGATAAGATAAAATAGACCTGGAAAACCTGAAGGAGTCATGGAATTTTGAAACTGGACTTCTCTAACAACCCGATTTAGCTGCACATTGAAAAGAAATATTTAAATTAATATTTCAGTCTCCGGGAGTTACCTAATTGAATTTTCAATAGTCCTTGATGTTTTTGGATGAGGTATTTAAACTGTCAGTATATTAAAATTCTTGCGAATGAAATTTCAGAAAAAAATGTAAAACTTACGGTTCAAGATGATACTCGAATCCTCCTTCCGGTTTCTTTTCCTGAATGAGAGTAAGACCATAATCCAACATAACATTGATTAAATTCATCAGTTCTGATTTTTCCTTCGGCGAATAAAGATGAGCGGAGACTGATCTCAAGCGAGGAGTCAAAAGTTCTGGTAAAAATGGAGCAATATCGAGTGTCAGAGTTAATCTATCTATTCCGCAGGATTTTTGAGACGCAATTAAAATTGCGTTATTTCTTCCCAATTTCTGGTTCATCTGAAATTACAAATAAAAAAGCAGATTTTAAATTGACTTCACTATCAGAATTATTTTAACAAATCACAACTACAGGGTGGCAACTTAAATCTCGAGAAGAAAATTCTCGGCCATTTTCTGGCTTTCCAGATTTACAAACCTTTCTCCTGTCATGCAAATCTTAAAATTTAAGATCTTATAGGCTGATCCATTTTAAATTTGACGTACTTGAAGTTGAATATTGAATTAAGGCGTTCAAAGTGAATCAATTCTAAATGTAAATCATTAAAAATCAAAAATTGAACATTCATAACTGCACCATTTTAAACTGAAGCTTTCAATACTGCATTATTTCGAAGACTTAGTCTTCAAAATTCAATTCAAAAAATTTGAAGAATTTTGAGATTTACTTTGTTTGAGATTTAGTTTTTAACTTCCCATTTTGAAATTTAAAAATATTAAGGTTTTGAATTCAAAATTCTTCAATTGAATGAAAGGATTCAATTCAAAACTATCTAGTTTTAAATGCTATTGATTCAAAATTTCTAATTTAAATCTTCAAATTTGAATAAATTTGAATGAGTAAGGCCTAAAAAGTTCGATGATTTTGAAAATAGGCTTTCAAAACTGGAGTGGCTACCCTGAATTAATTTCCAAATACAAAAATGATTATTAATTTAAAAATGAAGAATCAGAACCAAAAAACGGAAAAGGGGAAAAATATCAAAAAAATTTTTATAGAAACCGAATGGAGAGAATCTTTTCATAAAAAAAGGTCGAGACTGAACATAGGGGTGCAAACGACAGAAGAGAAAGCCGGGAATAAGTAGTTTCACCAAGTCTTATCGACTTATCCGACTGTTTGAATAGCACAATGTTACGAAAGAGAGAACGTTTGAAAAGAACTTGTATGAAACCCATTTCCTCGAGTTCGCGATAAGACAAAACCCCAGGTTTCATATCGTCGTACAAATTATCCAGGGAAAATGAGCTTTACATAGACACTGAGTATGAGCGTAATATGTGCCCCCGTGAAAGTGGCCGCTTAGTGCCAAGTAGAAGGTCCATTTATACTCATCTCGAGCAGCAATGTTTGCTCGTGAAATCGAAAACTTGAGGCTATTTAATGGTTTTTTTTAGAGTTTGCCCTCTCAGTGATGTATACTTTCTCGGATCCTTATTCATTGAATTCTGAAAAGGAAAAATAAACGAGAAGACACAATAGAAGGATGGATATTCAGTAATGAATGCATGATCAATTCCTTAAGGTTAAAAATTTTAATTTAAAAAGAGTGGAAATAACGAAAATAATAGTAAAATTGTAAGATATAAGTGTTTCAAATTTAATTTTTCAAAACTAGATACCTGATTTTAGTTTAGTTTATTAACGGCTAACACCTTGATACATAACTTTAGTAAAGAATACACTTAATATTCAGTATTTTACAAAGAAATACTTACGAAAGATAATTTGCAATTGTATGCGCTTGGAATTGAACAATTTTAAATTTAAATGTTCAAAGATGTAAGTTTTCAAATTTAGGATAGTCAAAATTGTACAAACATTTTAAATTGAAAACCTTCTCAAACAAATAGTTTAAAATTCCAATTTTAAAAATTGCAAGACAATTTCACATTTAAGTCTTTTAAAATTGTGAAATTTTAAACTGAAAATCTTGGTAGCCAGTTTCAGTTTTAGTACAATTTCAAAATAAAGGCCTTAATAATCCAACAATTAAAAATTTCAACGTTCAAAATTAAAAACGTTCGCAATCAAGTAGTTTTCAATTCCAATATTAAACATTGCAGGACAATTTGCCTTTTAAATTTTTCACAGTTGTAAAATTTCAAACTGAATGCCTTGATAATCTGTTTTAAGTTTGAAGCGTTGAAAATTTAATATTTAAACATTTTAATTGTTTGCAAATCAACCATTTTAAATTGAAAGCGTTTAAAATTGATAGTTCCAAATTCAAATTTGTACATATTGTAAATTCCAGGGCGATTTCACTTTTAAATCTTACAAAATTGTAAAAATTTCAAATTGAAAGGCTTGATAGTTTCAGTTTTAAATAATTAAAAATTTTACAACTATCAAAATGAAAGCCTTAGTAATCCAACCATTTTAATTTTCAAAGTCCAAAATTGTAGAATAACAGTTGCACAATTTCCAATTCGAAATGTTTGCAATAAAAAGCGTTTGCAGGAAAACAGTTTTTAATTAAAAGCCTTTAAAATTAGACAATTTGCTAATAAGAAACATTTAGAATTATATTGTCAGTACTAAATTACTGAAAACTAATTAATTTGTAAGGTTGAGTCTTGACCCAATAATTATGAAGTTGAAGAGTTTAGAATTGTACAATATCAAATTTGAAGCCTTTAAATTCAAGGCTTTAAAGACTTTCGAATAGAAATTTCTCTTGATATTTTCAAAATTGTAATGCTCAAATTCAAACCAAACCTACAAAGCAATTTTGGCGGCACTTATAATGTTTTAAATGTTGGAATAAAATATTCAAGTTCAACAGTTATCAACTGATTTGTGTTCGAACTTCAACTATTTCACTATTTCAAAATTATTAAAAACCGTTCAAAATTGAATCATTTTAAATCTGAGAATATTTTAAATTGGACAGCTTGAACTCAATTCCTTTCAAAGTCAAAAAATTGTATTTAATGAAGTTAAAATTGTGCAATTCCAAGTTGTAATTGTAGCAGTTTTTTTTATTTGTATTGTTAATTTCCAATGTGATGTTTTCCGCGCACTAGTAATCTAGTATCAGAATAATAATCTATGAGTCTAGGCTGTTACTAAAATCTAAGAAAAAATTTATTTAAGCTTTCAAAGCACAAAAAATTTTAGACAAAAATTATTTTAATTTCCAGCTCTATTTTCCGAGATAAACATATTTAAGGAAAACAATCAAGTAGTGTTTTGTCGATTTAACAAATTTTCTTGGGATTTTCAATTTTCTATCAAATGCTCCTTCTATGATATCAGAAGATTTTAAACCTGACTTTTTCTTAGTTTGGTTTTCAAGATTTTCAAAATAGGGGTTGAATTTGCTAGTCAAAACAAGTCAACATGTTCAAATTCACAGAGAAAGATTACTGGCGTTCCCAACATAAATCTGCCGCTCTCACTGTAAGTAAAAAGGACGCATTAGCAAAATCAGCGAACGGAGAAAAAGGACGAAAACGTTGAAATCTGGTTTCTCCTATTCTACTTAATTTGATAGATATTTGAATAGTTTTTTTTACCAATCTTGATTGATTTCGATACGATATATCCATTTATGAACAAATAATTAACAAAAATTATTAATCAATATGTGATAATGTCGATGCGCCAAAAATTCCGAAGGGTTTCTAATGTAAGTAAGAAGGCAATTAATAAAATTACAATACGTTTGCGCTCCCTTTTTACTCGGAACTCGATTCCGGATACTCAGCGACTTCTAATCTTAGACCGGCAAAATTGATATTGGATTTTGAAGTTTCCCAAACTTACGACCCGAGATAGAACCTTATCATACAGCCACATCAATTTTTCTATTCCTAAAAGAACCATCTATTCACATTTTCTTGAAACATGTTATCCATCCTTACCCAACGTCCACTCACAACCCAGCGAGACCTCTACTCGCCATTCAAAATTCCCTAATGAAAAAGCGTTTAACGTTTCGTGAAATCAGACGCTGAGGGACGTTAAGAGCGAAACGACTCTTAAATTGCCAGATAAAGAGAGAAGAAGCTTGAGCTTGTGAGGCAACCAGGGTCGCAGCGGAAACGGGACGGGGGTTCTCTTAGCTGAATAATGCAAGCTCTCATTAGGGCGACAAAAGCACCCTGATGGATAGCTGCTTGGCTTCGCTGGCTGTCGTCTCTCTACGTATACAAGGTTATATATCGTATCCTACACCTGTACGTATTCCAACATATTCAAAGTATGAGTTCCTGCAATCGTGTCTCCCAGTAATACGCGCAGCATCGCAAACACCCTCCTCCTGGTCCTGGTTCAACTCGACTCGGCTTTGTTTTATTTCGAATGTTCTTTCATTTCTTAAAAGGTTCTCCACTGATAATTAGCACAATGCGCGGCCGCATTAATTATTACCCTTGCTAATTACCCGAGGATAAATCGCCTGGCAGGAGGAGTTAGCCACTGGTGCAAGGGGATGCGCCACTGGGTGGGAGGAAGCCCATTACCGTTATTGCAGCAACAAACCGTCCAACAACAGCGATAAATACAAGCGAGACTCTGGCGTTACAAATGTCTCTGTAAGTTATGATTATTTAGCGGACTGCCTCGGTTTGCGAGTTGCCGCTCCCTAAAGGTTTAACGAATAACGCCACTGGAACAGAGGAAAGGTTCACGCTGACATTAGCGATCTATCTTTCTCAATCTTTTTCAATCTTTCTCTCCATTCCTCTTAATTGGTTCAGGCGCTTGAGGATCTGCCAGACGCATTCTTTATCAATTTAAAACTCGGTGCATTCATTTTTCATTAAGAAAAAGAGTTATGAAGAATACAATATCAGTTGGGACGTGGCCTTGTCACTGAAATAAGACAATATGTTATGAAAAGGCATCATTTTGTATATTTGATGGTGAGATTGCATTTAGGCTGACAGAAACCAACTGGCTGATTAGTGGCGGATCTTTTATCTTTCAGAAACAGCGAACCCATCGACGAACATATGAATCGGTGAATCAAGCAAATATAACTTAGATGGAACGAGTAAAAATTACGAAAGAGAGACCCCAACAGTCAGTAATTTTTCTAATAAACTCAATAAATTTTATTTCAATAGCATGAAAGACATGAAAAAATTCTGTGTTGAATAAGTTGATGATGAATATTGTTTTTTGCATGCGGAAAAACTAAAAAAAAAAGTTTGAAATCGGTTGATATCTTCTGTTCATTCTTCGGATTTTAAAATTCAAAAAAAATTTCCTATTAGTTCAAAAAATATTTGTGTAATTTAGAATTTTTTGAAAATGTGCAAATGAACATGCTTTTTGGATTGAGTTAAATGCACACTTTTATGGAAAAAGTTTAATATGGCGTACCTAAAATTTCTTCAGCTTTAATCGAAGAAACATATTATTTTCCTCTCATGGAAAAAAATTTTCGTGGTGTTTAAAGCGATCCAAAATCGTGAATTTTACTGTTTTTCTTTTTTTTTCTTTTTAAACACCACGCAGAAAAAAGTTTTCCGTGAAAGCAAAATAATAGCATTTTCTTCGATTCAAGCTGAAGAAATTTGAGGTTCGACATGTTCAACTTCCCCCAAAAAAATGTGCTTTAACTCAATTAAAAAAACGTTTTTTGCAGATTTTCAAAAAAATCTAAATTGAACCAAAATTATTTTTTTAATTTCTAATTTTTCATTACTGTTCCATTTGGTAAAAATTATTGCGTGATTTTGTTTTACTTCAAAAACATGTTTAAACCGCGGTCCTGGGACCTTAAACTGACCCAAAATGATAAAAACTTTTAATTAACGTTAAAATTCGTAAAAATAATAAGTGTTTCGCAGGAATTTCAATTAATGGTACTAGATGCTGAGAAAAAAAATACTTGACCTATAAAGGGTAGTTTTTCATGATGATCTGATTGGGTTAAGTTTTTTCCCCTCAACGTCTAACACCATCAGTTGTATTTTCTGCCCAACACTTATTATTTTTACGGAAATTAACGTTGATTAATGGTAGTAGTAGTGGCGGTATGATAGTGGTATAGTTTTAATCATTTTGGAGAAGTTGAAGGTCCCAGGATCGCGGTTTCAACTTTTTTTTGAATAAAACAAAAATATGCATTTTTTTCCACCAAATGAAACAAGTTTAGGGGGGCTTAATTTCGAAGAATGTGAAATAAAAATAAAATCATTGAATATTGGAGATTTTTAAATTACAGACCTTTCGAATAAACAACAACATTCAAAAACAAACTGAAAATATTTATGTTTGAAACGTGTCAAATTAAACAACTTCAAACTCAAAGTGTTCCCAATGAAATAATATTTAATTTGAAGTGTTTCCAATTCATTCCAAGAATTTATGTTCAAAATTGATGAATTAGAAATTGTTTAATTTAAAGGTTCAAATTTGAGATATTGTATAATATGAATTTTTGTAATTAGATAATTAAATTATTCAGCTTGAAACGTTCTTTACTTAAAATTGTTCACTTTCAAACACTTTTAATTTGAAATTGTCAAATACTTAACAACTACAAATTTTCAAATTCAATCCTTCAAAATTAAACGATTCTAGAATTCGGCATTGCAAACTGAATTATTAAAAAAAATTTCCTCGAAAAACTTAAATTATCATTTCTCGAAGTTTTAGTTGATATACTTAAGAAGAAATAATGTCATCTAAGTTGGAAGCGAGATTACAAAATAATAGACAGCCATAATTATAGAATTGTTTCTTCTTAGTATTCGACTAAAAGGTCGTTCGACCCTCGCAGTTCAAAATTATTTTTTACTCAATTTTCTCCTAACTTCAAACTTCCTGAACCTCATCACTGAATTATTCTTCCTCTTCTTAAACTCAATTTTGTAGATCTGTCTCAAATACCAAACATGAATCTTAAATTATCTTTACTTTAAAACTGGATTCGGCTTCTTAAATATTTGATACATTACATAGCGCCCTCGACACAGTGGCTACTCATAAACAAACACTTTTGAACATTATTTTTAAAATCACTTACGCTGTTTTTCTGATAAACAAAAAATTATAAAATGCATAACTATTATAACATACTCTAAATAATAATAAGAATAATTTAAAGGAATTTACGTTGATAAACATTCAAAAATCGTATAATCAGTTAGTAGAAGATTAAAAAATCAATGGCCGTATATTATATGAAAATTATATGCTATCCACCTGATAATTAATTCCATAATTTTTGGAAAATTGATTTCTTGAATTCAAGAAATGTTTGAATTTTTTCGAATTTTGGTTTTTAGTGTAAGTCTTTTAAAATACAGGAAAAATTCTTCTGTGAAAATTTATATTTAAAATGAGCCCAAAAACATTGGAAAACGGTTAATATTTCAAGAATTACATAGCTAGAATTTAAAAAAGTAGCCGAACACTGCATTGTGAAAACTATTGTAAAATAAAAGATTTTCTTAAAATGCTTTAGAAGCTTATTTCATTTTCAAATACTTCAGGAGGCTTTACTAGAATTCTAAAGCATAATATTCATTTGAGATTAAAGTAGGTAACTTAAAAATATTATATAACACTGTTATAAGTAATAAAAATAGCTTTTGGAACAAGCCAGCTCCGAACATTCATAATAAAAGCTCCTCCGGTGCATAAAGGGGGTCGAATATTTATTTTGGAAAACAAGTACAAAAATTTGGGCAAATTTAGTCATTACATTTTTTTCTTCAAGTTAAAATTGTTTGAAAATGAGTCAAAATGGATTTCTAATTCTACATAAATATAAAACTTAAATGGATTTGCTTTTAAGAATTTGAAATTAGATAATGAAATAAAAAGAAAAATCTTAAGTAAAAATTAAACTCACCTCGAAAAAAGCCATAGGATATGACAATTTAGGATTCTGCGTGGTGCTCGCTAGATTAAAATTCCAAATGACAAAAGCATAATTCGTATATGGCATGATCGTCCAAACTTGACGAGCAGACACCATCCTCGAAATTTCGTCGAAGAATTGAAACCACTCCAAAGATATCGCTATGGGTTCCATTTTCTCTTTGCAAATCGTCAGGTAATTGTGGAAAACTCCCTGAGCTAAACGTTCACTCTCACCTTGAAATAAAAAAAAATAATTAAAATTCTGCTAATACGGCTATTTGTACTCAAGCGACATACTCAGGGTGGCCACTTTAATCAACGGAAAAAATCGTTTTTTTTTTAATGAGTAAGAAAATGGAACGAAAGTTTCGTTCAGATCCCTAAATTAAATTAAATTTCTACCTTGTTGTACGGTTTTCAAAATCATTACTATCCTCTCATGTGTAGTTAAAATTCCCTTCTGGGTCATCGGAACCTGCAACAACGTCTTCCAGGAATCAAAAAGTCCCTTCCGAGTATCCTTAAGTCCCAGACTTAAATTTTCCTTCATATTAGCGCCTCTCATATATTGCAATGCACCGAGACAAGTTCTCACATCGCAACCAGATCTTTCAGCTAAGTGCATCAGATCTCTAATTTCCACTCGCAGACCTTCTTTTCGGGCAATTTCCATCAACCTATCAGCTAACATTCCTGGTCTAACTTCTGGAACAGGAATCACTAGAGCCATCGCTTTTAGTTGCCTGGAAAATTGAAAAACTTAATTAAATTATAAAATAATACAATAAATTACTTAATATCATATAGGCTCTATTAAAATATTGGTAATACTAAGTACGTTTTAAATCCTTTATCGTTTATTAAATACTTAAATAAAGTTAGCACCTTAATGCAGGAGCGTACAAATCATTGCAAATGCAAATCACAGGTCGCTGGCAACCTTCCTTAATTTTCTCCATCTTTTGCTTATTTTTCTTTCCTTTTTGCACTAACTTTCCTTGAACGAATTTTATAAGAAGGTCGATCGATGCACTTGGTGCTCCGTCGATTTCGTCTAATACGAGACAATTTGGACGGGGATCGGCTCCTATGACTGCTTGCATTTGCGTTGAAGAAAGAAGAGCTTCTCTGAAATAAAAGAAAAGTTAGATGAAGCAAAATTTTCACAATTTTAAAAGTATCTGCAAATTTAGTAACGATATTGACGATGTACCAAAATTTAAATGGGAAACAATCTTTCACTATCTTATGAACATTCAAATGTGTAATGATGTTCCAAAAATTCATGCAGTTTCTTTTTATCCCGCTTAAATACACCTTTCAAAAAAATGTCCCCTTGGTTAAAAAACCGGTATTAAAAAAAGCAAAAATCAATACAAGTTACTTTGAAAAATTAAAAATAAAACTTTCTGTTTTAATTCCTTGACTTTAGAAGTCTACAGCTTCAATTTTTATTTTTTTTCAAAAACATTAGACATTAAAATGAAAAAACAATTACTTATTCAAATTCATGTTTTATTATGCAATTTTCTCATTTAAAAAATCAATAATATTTTCTGAAGCACACTAAAGTAAGGTTTGAATTTGCCGCTGAAATAGGTCTGTTTTACCGACCATAGATTATTTTTCATGCTAGATGGTGCTGTTACGATTGTCCTCATTGAAATATTATAGCACAAGTTTCTCACAAGTGGTGGTAAGCATTTCAGTTAGTATATAAGGATAATTTTGACGCTACCTTTCGTACTCGCTTCGGCGGTACATATACTAAAATTGGAACGATACAGAGAAGATTAGCATGGCCCCTGCGCAAGGATGACACGCAAAATCGTGAAGCGTTCCACATTTTTTTTGCACAGCATAAGTATTCACAAAACCAATAATTATAAATTAATAGAATTATTTTCAAACATACGTAATTATCTTTAGCATTTCTTACTGATATTTTATTTAAAAGTGTTCTCATTTTTTGAATTTCTTATTTTTATCCCCACTGATATAAATTTTGATGCAATTAATAATTTAATTTAGCAGAAATCGATGAGCTATTTTGGACATGGCACAATATGAACTTATTAAAATTCGCACTTTTTTTATAGTGTCATCTCTAATAAACTTTTAAATTTAAGTATTTATAAATTAGATTTTACAAATAACCTTAAATAATTATCTGTATGGTACAATTTTACTAAATACTTCGGCAATATAAATAATTAAGAAATTATTGACTTTTAAAAAATATTAAAAACGCTACTTTGAAGGTTATTTTAGGATTCGATAATATTTTTCAAATTGTCACTAAGGGCGTTGGAACCAAACCCTAACCTCAAAATTGAATTGCCTCATTTTACCAGAATTACATCTTTGTTAGATACTTAGGGCCTACCTCCGTTTTGAATAAAGTCTATACTCGAAGTGAAAAATTGGTTAATTTCAATACTTTTCGTGTAAATTGATTTTTTTGGATTTTGACCCGAGCATTCGAAAAAATCGTTTTACACAAAATGTATTGAAATTAGCCAATTTTTCACTCCGAATAGAGACTTGATTCAAAATATGCGTAGGCCATACGTATCTAAGAAATATGTCATTCTAGTATGTATGAAGTAAAATGAAGCAATTCAATTTTGAGGCTAGGGTCTGATTCCATCGCCCTCAACCCCAACTGATGATGTCAAACCTCAGAATAATTTTCAGGTAATTAATTTGTGCATTAAAGAAGATTACTAAAAACAAAAAACTGTGTTCAAAATACAATATTTGAATATGACTTGATTTAGCTAGTGATTTTCTTCGTCTTTTACAGTTTGAAAATCAATTCTAGGGGCATGACACTTCTAGTCTTGAAACTGAATTAACATCGAAGTTTTCAGCTAATAATTAGTACAATAATAAAAGATCTTCTTGGTTGTTTGTCTCTGGCCTTGAAGGCCTAAAAAAGGCCAGTAGCCAAACAATAGTAGTAGTAGTAGTAGTAGACAATAATAAAAGATGTTCTTGGTTGTTTGTCTACTGGCCTTTTTTTGGCCTTAAAGGCCCGTAGACAAACAACCAAGAACATCTTTTATTATTTACCACATCTGGCCAACACTCACATCGCTTTCTATAATAATTAGTACAGTCGTACAAAAAGTATCTTCAAATCTCTTGATATATTCTATTATCAACAAAAGATAAGTTACATCTTAATTTAAAAAAAAAACTTTTCAACGGAAAGATTTCTTTTTTTAAGGTCGTTAGACACCCTGAAAATGTAAGTCTTATTGTTGAAAAATGGCTAAATTTCAGGATTAAAAATTAGCTTTTTGAGTGACGCATTACTTCAACAATTTATTTTACATTTTTCTTACCTAAAAGCACTCGGCTCCCTATCATCACTGGCGTTAATTTCAACAACATTGTACCCAGCATGCCTCGCAGCTACATGAGCCAAAGTGGTTTTTCCAAGACCAGGAGGGCCGCTAAGCAAAGCTATTCTATAAACAGGATAACCCTTGCTATCCACCTCTTCAACATCCTCCTGCTTGAAATTTTTGAACCAAAATTTCTTGTTATTTTCTGGTAGTTTTCTGCGTTTATGCTTTATTGGTTCTCGATGGAAAACGACTTTATCCCAGAGTTTTAGCCAGTGAAGGAATTTTCTGTTGATAGTTTCGTCTGAAAGTAGTTCCATATATTTTTTCGGCCTGTATTTGTCGACCCATAATTGATCGTCAATATTTTGATTATCAGCTGTTGTTGGTTGTGGGAGACTCGCTCGCTGAACGTTCTTCACTATCTGTTTTGGGAAAATGAATCTTTAATTCAATTTACAAGAAGATATAAATCTTAAGCTTCTGTAAAAAATTATCTTTCAATTTTTATTTCATATTCCTTCCAAGTTTCTTAACGAAGAATAAAATACTCACGATTTCTTCTGCTTCAGCTTTTAACTGACTGTAAGAAACTGAAAGCAGACCAGCTGCTGGTCGAGTTTTAGCAACAATTTTTCTTTTATTATCTGTTACTCTTACGTACAAACGCTGGCCATCTTCGTTTCGGGTAACAGCTACGAAATTCCAGCTTGGGACTCTCGTTGTGACTGAATCCTTCCTGAATTGTATTCTGAAAAAATAAAAATATTACAATTGGTTAGTTTTTTATGACTGTAAAATGTGTACAGATTGTTATCATTTTTTCCTTTTGAGAAATTCGTATCTTAACTAGAACTTTATTTATTCTTAGGAAAGGGGGGAGGTTTGCAATTAATAAGAGGAAATTAAAACTGTACAACTTTCAATGTCTAAAATTTTGAATCGTCCAATATGAGCTACTTTCATTTAAAATCATTTCAGTTCAAACACTTAAAACTGGAAATTGCTCAATTTTAACCGAGGGGTTGATCACTATTAAAATCGGTACAAGCCTTCGTGAAATCTTTTGAGTCTTTGTGAAATCTGTGTGAAATATTTTTGAAATCTTGGAAATCTTGAAATAACACTTTTAACTTGCCAAGAGTAAAATTTTGGAATCTACATATTGCAAATAAGCAAATCATATTTTATATTTGAAATTTCTTCAAAAATAGAAGACATTTATCTTCGAAAATTTGTCTAACTAGAAATATTTAGATTTAACCTCAAAAAAAGTTAAAATCCCAAGAAAAAATATTTAAAAATAAATATTAAAATTCCTAACTACCGCTCGACAGGTTGATGATTATAAGAAATTCCCTGTGATTCCTTAGCATTGTACTTTCTCCTTTCTGCTTTTATAAGTTCGATCACCTCCTCATATTGATTCCAACGAGGCCGTTTTTTCTTTTGTTCCACAAAATCTGGAAAATAATACGAAGGCAGATAATGACAACTAGATAAGGAGCAAAAATTAAATTTTACAGGACGAACAAAAAAGTTTTCTGGGATAGGTTTTCAAATACAAAATTTTGATAAAATTATAGAAGCATATGTTCCCCAAGAACTCTACATTAAAGATGTAAAAATATTAGGAAACAATTTTTTCTGTGTGGTAGGGGGAAAAACAATATGGTCCTTATCCAGTTTTCCATCTCATAAATTTTAAACCACTGGAATTTAAGAATTCATGAAAATATGACAATGACAACTGGATAAGGGCGAAAAAAAATATTTCTATGGATACTAATGACAGAAAATTGAGTCAAAAGTATAGACTACGCGGCCATTATTTATAATGTTTCAGGAAGGTAAATTTTTTTTAAACATGTGATTGAGGACGGAAAAACCAAATGGTCCTTATCCAGTTGTCAAACCATTAAAAACAGAATTTCGAAAAATTGGTCCTTGTCCATTTGTCATTCTCTTTTTTTCAATTTTTTCAATTCACCTGCTGGGAAGTTTTAGAAATAATAATCTAATACTCTTGCATTTATCCATTAAAATATTTGATTTTAATCAGTTTCAAATCTGGAAATAAAGAATTATTAGTCAATCAATTAAAATAACCAACCTGACTCAAAAAGTATAGAATTGTCAACAAATGATCCTCCAAGATTACTAGAAACATCTGCCAGCAATTCGTCTACTGTTCGCTTCTGAGTTCTATCGATTCTGCTACTTTCGTCACGGCGACTAGGTTGAGACTCTCCAAGATTATTAGAAATATCTGCCACCAATTCATCAACAGTTCGCATCTGAGTTCTATCGATTCTGCTACTTTCGTCATGGCCACTAAATTGAGAAATACTCAAATTCGAACCATTTTGCCGACACGATTCCAATTCTCGAACAGTTGGAGCGGTTAGAGGTGTGGGAGTAAATTCAAGAAGTGAAAAATCATCAACTTTAGGACTTTTTTCACAATTGCCATTCAATTTTTGTGTCTCCGTGTTCGTTACTTTCTGAGTTTGATGAACCTCATTCGATTTTTGAGTGCTTGTATGTGGAGGCAACTCTTTTGCTTTCTGCTGCTTTGGAGGTTTGATCGCCGCCTTTTTTGGCGCAGGATCTGTTAAGAAAAAAGATTTTGTAATTTATTTGAAAAATAAAAATTACCGATGGAACGTAAATTATTTTCAAAATCTATTTCAAATCTAAAATTATCGAAAACACTATAGTTTTAAGATAAAAATATTTTTAAGTGTCCGAGTTTCATAAAATATATCCTACGAAATTTAAAGAGCCAGGACTTTACAAAAGTTAAAATTAGGAAGGATTCACCTTTTTAAACACTAAAATAGAAAAAGGTTTATACTTCGAAAGCATAACAATGAATTATTTCAAAAGGAATCGATTTGCATTGTTAGAAGATTATGCGTTGTTTTAAATCTATTCAAAAATTGAAGGTGGCAAACTTTCGAGCTGTTTTTTCCTTTTTTTTCTTTACAACAACCACTCATCAATTTTTTCCTTCCATTCTGTTTGTTTTCGTGGTTTTTAATATTTAAAAAAGAAGAAACGCACCGCAACAAAGGGCAATAACACGCAAATTTATTCGAGTGATTTTAAATTTGGCCCGAAAAATAAATTAGACGTGAATAAACGTAACTATAATTATATAATATTGTTAATAAAAAACTGAGAAGCCAATAATGAACGAATTATACGAAATAAAGACTGTCATATAAGGGTGAAAATGAAAAATTTGACAATATCATGTGCCTCGAATATTAAACGCATGCATTAGCAGGAATAATTTTTTCAATTACAGAGTTTTATTAAGCCTATTTTTTCCCACAATACCTTATGTGCCAATTATTTTTAGTTTACACGGTAATAAAACGAAATCGATTAAATATAAGTAAATGTCATCCAGTAACGTGTCCCTGACTACCTTTTTCAAATTTATAGCGTTTTACCTTTTAAAAGAAAGCTTGAGATCTAATTGTTAAATACACGGATTTCCTTAGAATTAATTGCGAAATTAGAAAAAAAGCCTTTTTCTCGTTTCCAATTATAGTTTCAGATATCACAGGTTTATTATTAGAAGAACCATATTTTGGAGGTGAGTTTATGAAGAAAATATTAATAAAAACATGTACTTCTTACCTGTAAACCACTTGATTGTTAGGTTATTCCCAGGTAAAAATATATTTTAAAGTAATAAAACATTTTTTGATAACCTTATCATCCCGTAATACAAAATTCATTTGTTATGATGAAATAATAACAAGATCTACTTTTAGAGCCTTCACTTAGATAATTAAGATTCATTTTTGTTTTTATTTACAATATAATTGATATAAAAAGTGACTTTAATGTTATTTAAATGATTTCAAATTAAAAATAACCTAATATTATTAGAAAAAAAGGTTTTGATGTTGTTCTAAAATACTTTTGAAAGAAAAGAATATTTAATTGAATAATTTCAACATTTTGATTTTCACCCATTAACAAATTTTACTTCGCAATACCTTTAAAATTGGAGTAAATCATAACAGGTTAGATTCTAAATTATCCTTTTTTTGAAATAAATGTTTACCAAAGTATAACTGATGTTTCTTTTGGTTCCATTATAGAATTAGATTTTTTAGAAAAAACAATAAAAAACACCGAAACGGAAATATATTAACACAAATTAATTAAATTGTAACATAATGTAAATAAAAATACAATGATTTAAAAAAAGGAAACAATGATGCGAAAATAACGCAAAATATGATCAGAAGTAATTTTAAGTATATACAACTTTTACTGTATCTTTATTACATTTTATGCTTACAGCAAAATTGTATATCAAAAATAAAATAAAAAGGTTATGTTGACCTTACCTGTGAAACCTTCCAATTCATTTAACAGCTCGAAATCGTCTTCATGAGCCAAATCAAACTCATCGTCTAGATCCGGAAATTCATTATCCATCTTAAAAAATATTGATAAAATCTAAAACTTCACATAATAATAAAAAATATGAAAAACATTACGAAATTCTCCAAAGCGAATTTGACAGGTGTGCAATGTTTTTCTGCCTGGCTGCCATCTTGAGAAACTTTCGTGCGCTTAAAGTAGTTGAAGGGCGGGAATTTCAAAATTAAATGTTGAATAGTAATCTTACTAAGCTCACTTTTCGCAAGTTTTTGCAGAATTATACTTAGTACTATTTTATTAAGTATTCTGCTCATGGTATTACTATTTTTATTAGATACACATTTGTCAAATTTATTTTATAAAAATTTGCAATTTAATTTTTCTAAAAAGCACGGAAAGATAATTGACTTATTCTAAAATTTGTACGAAAAATATATTTTGTAATTCAAAACTGGCCTTTTATAAATTTCAAAAACATCAACTTCTCAGAACGTAAATCCTTTTCAAGTTGATTCTTTTTTTTTTAATATAACAATTTTTTATTCTTCAAATTGGAGGCATCCAGAATTTCAGCATTTAAAAATTGATTACGTTTTGAAAACTGTAAACTTTTTAAGTTTACTTTGTGGATATTTTTTAATTTAATCAGAAATTATATTTATTTGTTGAATTTCAAAATAGACCATCTCTATTTTTATTCTTTTGTATTGCTCATCTTATCAATTTGAATTTTTTTCTTAGAGCTTTCAAATTTAAAGTTTTCTAAACTGTACTTTCTATTTGTAATGCTTCAAATTTTGCTTGCTTTACGAATTTGAAATCATCAAATTTTAAATTTTTTTAGTTTTAAAACGCATCATTTTCAATTTCTATTTCCAGTAGGTATATTTTAAACTTCAATCGTTGCTGATTCTGATTGAATTAATTGAAAATTCAAGAAATAAAATTGCAATATAGCATTATTATTATAACGATACTAAAACATGTATTTCCATATTAATTCACCCAAATTTTCCAAAATCAAAATTTGATTTACGAAAAGATCAAAATAATTGTATTTGTAATAAAAATGGTTAGAATGCTATCTACATTACCCTATAAACTCAAATAGATGAATTCCATATGTGTTCTCTTGGACAGATGGAATTGTTTGAGGCTTCTCGTTGGATCACCGAAGTTAAGCAGCGCTTAGCTCGGTTATAATCGGATGAGGGGCCCTTGTACTGAGGTTATTTTTCAGCTTTTCAGCTGTCTTCACTCTCGAACTAAGTTTAATACTAATAGTACTTAGCTTCCATGAAGGCCGCTTGTATACCACGTGGACAAATTTTTACCTTTTTTGATCCCCCCCCCCTATTGTGGACAACCGTGGATTTCAGGCCAC
>JAUMHM010000005.1:37989579-38007032 GCA_032362435.1 Melikaiella ostensackeni | reverse complement strand
AAGATTTTATGGCTTTGAAATCTTAGATTAACAAAAAACTGCTTTTTCCCCATAAGAAACATGTGTTAAACTTTATAGTGTTTGAGGCACGGGTTAATACTAATCGATTTCGCTAAGATTTGAATGAGATCATTTTTTTTAGGTATTCGAACAAAACTGGGGTATGAGAGCAAAAAAATTCTGAAATTTTTTTTCTACTACGTATGAATAAGGGACACCTTAATGTTGATGCTGTCTTTAAGAATCTGAAATTTAAGGTTTGAAAAGATCATCATCCTTTCGTTGATTTTTTTTCATGTCATCATTGATGAAGAATGATTTAGAAATTGCAACTGGAGATTCGAAGATTTACCACGGTCCAATGCAAATTGTTCATTCAAGGGGTGTTTTAGTAGATTGTAGTGATTGCAGTATGAATGTAGTATTCTTCATTGGAATCAGATCATTGATCACAAATGATTTTTCCTTAATTAAATTTTACTTTTGGTGATTCGGACATGTCTACTAAACTGCGAATCGATCAACTGTTGAGGATGTTGATGCTGTCTTTAAAAATCTGAAATTGCAAGTTTGAAGAGATCATCAGTCTGTCGTGTTCTGTTGATTTTTTTTTACTTGATCGTTGATGAAGAATGATTTAGAAGTTATAATTGGAGATTAAAATGTTTTTGACTGCATAATGCAGATTGTGCATCTAAAAGGTGTTTTCGAAAATTGTAGTGTTTACTGTGAATATAATTGTAGTATTCCTAATTGAAATTAGATCACTGATCAAAAGCGATTTCCTTAATTGAATTTTCTTTTTGGTGATTCGAAGTTATCTTCTAAACGGTAATTCGATCATTTGTTTAGGATGTTGATGCTGTCTTTAAGAATCTGAGTTTTGAGGTTTGAAAAGATCATCATCCTTTCGTTGATTTTTTTTTAATGTCATCATTGATGAAGAGTGATTTATAAATTGCAGTTAGAGATTCGAAGATTTATGACGGGCTAATACAAATTGTGCATTCAAGTGGTGTTTTAGTAGATTGTAGTGATTGCAGTATGAATGAAGTATTCTGCATTACAATCAGATCATTGATCAAAAATGATTTTTCCTTAATTAAGTTTTACTTTTGTTGATTCGGAGATGTCTACTGAACTGTTCTGTTGATTTTTCTTGGTTTCATCATTGATGAAGAGTGATTTAGGAATTATAATTGGAGGTTCGAAGGATTTCGATTGCATAATGCAGATTGTTCATTCAAAAGGTGTTTTAGTAGACAGCAGTGATTGTAGTGAATATGATTGTAGTATTCTTCACTGAAATTATATAATCGTTCAAAAGTGATTTCCTTAATCAAAATTTGTTTTTGGTCATTCGAAGTTATCCTCTAAACGGTAATTCGATCATTTGTTGAGCATGATGATGTCTTTAAGAATCTCGAATTTGAGGTTTGAAGAGATCATCAGTCTGTCGTTGGATTTTGTTAATTGTATCATTGATGAAGATTGATTTAGAAATTTCTATTGGAGGTTCGAAGGTTTTCAACTCCATAATGCGTATTGTGCATCTAAAAGGTGATTTAGTAGATTGTAGTGATTACAGTGAATATGATTGTCGTATTTTTCATTGAAATTAGATCATTGATCATTGATTCTCGGTTGTTCTAGAGAAAAAATGTCTAATAAGTCCAATTTTCTCGACAATGTAGATTTTGGAATTAGAAGATGTTGTTTCTTGCAAAAAATGAGTATTTTTCATTGATATTGTATCATTGACGAAGAATGATTTATGAATTGAGAATGGAGATTCGAAGACTGACTTTTGATATCATCTGCTGAGGACACCATGGTGCATGATGATAGGGTGTTGATGATATCTTAATCAGTCTAAAATTTGAATGTTGAAGTTTCAAGAGTTCATCAGTCTGTCATGTTCTATTTCTTTTACGTAAGCCTTCTTAAGTAAATTTAAATAATATTGGGATTTTAACTATGTCCTGAAGAAAAAATATAACATTACTGAAATCCCGGTTTTGCTCATAATTTTGTATTATCCTTTAATTTTTTTTAGTGTAATAAGGCACTAAAGGACCGTTCATAAAATACGTCATGTTCCTAGGGTGGCTGGTTCTGAAAAATTACATTTTTATGAGAAATCGTCACATTTGGGGTGGGAGGAAGTATCAAAGTTACCATGACGTAGTTATGAACAGCCTCTAAGACTGGAGTAAAAATAAAGATGATGTTGTATGTATTTTATTTGATTAAAAGATGTATTTTTGGAGATAAACACCTGGTAAATCAATTAAAATGAGCTTTTATATAGGGAAAGTGAAAGAATGGTTGAAAGTTGAAAGCTGTAAAAAAATTGCTGTTCATAAGCTTGAAATTACTCCATAAAATAAATTTCCACATACGATTACGTATTTAAATATGTAAAGCATATTACCTTAGAATAAATGTTGTCAATAAGTTACAGGTAGTGAGATTTGATATCATCTTTATATAAATTCGTCTTTTGGTTACATTTATTATGTTGTAAATATTATAAGTTTATTTTTAAATCAATAATTATGAAAAGTATTTTTTTTTTATCGAAATTAATTCTTTCATATGATTATAGTTTAATTACAGTTTTTATTTTTCTTGATCCGTTACTAACTAATATAATTTTGTAGGTTCCTACTGCCAGATGGCTCCAGGTAATTATCATTGGAGTAGATAATCATCATCTAGGATTTTTGAGTCCATTTCAATCATCGTCAGACATTCCTAAAATTTTTTGGATTTGAGAGAGTATATAAGATTATTGATCTAAATAAATCCCGAAAGTAAGTATATGTATTTAATTATTTCAAAAAGTGGATGATATTTTTTAATTGGCAAATATTTATTTCGGGTTAAAAACAGCATTCAATCTATTTAATCTTCATCAACAATAAAGTATAAACTATTCCTATATTTTTTAAGTCAATTTTATTTCTGAAAGACTAATTCAGAGATATTATTAAAAGATTTATAGAATTAAGTTTTTAATTATGTTATTCTTCTTATTATTATTATAAAATAATTGAAAACTGAATTCTATGTCTTTTAATAATATCTCTAAATAAGTCTTTTAGAAATAAAATTGTCTTAAAAAATATAGAAATAATTTTTACATGCATAAAATTGCTGAAATGTGCATTTGCGCTTACCCTATTATTTTAATCGATTTGTTTTAAATTTAATAATTAATCTGGTAGTGATGAACCTAAGTATTATTTACTTAGGTTCATTATGAAAGATCTTCAACTCAATCTTTTGGAGAAAGTATGACTACAAGATTATGGAATCTCAAACACCCCCGAATTATCATTTATCTATTATGTAGATTAGAAAAGAATCTCCACCCATCTGAATTCTGACGAGATAAATCGCATCCCTGTTACTCGGTAAAAAGTACTTTAAAGATATTTTAATTTAACATTTGTTCTATTTTTAAGTATTTAAAACATTTTTATCAAGAATAAAATAAAAACATACAGGTAAACAATTTAATAATAAGTTCAAATTACTAATAAAAATTAATTTATGACAAATTAATATTACACGGAAAGTTTTTTTTAGTTCAGACAGAAAAATACTGAAAAATCAAACCAATAAAACTACAATATACTTGAACAAAATAATTTTTATGTTTGAATCAGCCGACTGCATCTCGATTCAAGGATTTTCATATTTTTGAATTAGCTATGTGACATCATGAGTTTCAGATGTCATACAAAATCGAAACTTCACGTAGAAATTTATTGTTAGTAAGAAAAACGCAGAAATGTAATAAGTTTCAATTTAATTTTTCAAAAATTACAAAAGTATAAAAACTAGTTATGCTATTAATTTCACTTATTTTAATTTCAAATAGGCCCTTACAATTTGTTTAATTGTAAAGTAAACTGTTAAATCAATTTTAAATTTCAAACCTCTGTTAAAATTAATGCATTAGCGCCATATTCAGAATTCCAACATTCTTAATTCATCTACATAATATCTTTGTTTTAACGATTTATATATGTGATTCATTAATAATAATACTATGAATATGTTGCAAATCCATGCTTTAAACATTTGACCAATATCGTTGGTTCGTTTTTAACAATATTTGAAGTTAGATCAAGGATAAATATCTCTGGTTCAGCTATACATTTTTTTCCAGGTATCAAAGTTATTTACATAATCAGGAAGTATCTAGAAATTTTTTAGTTTATCAAACAGAGATAATGTAGCGAATAAAATATATCCAAAACGATATGGGACAATTAAATTTTCTAAAATTTTAAAAGAAACTGTTATCCAATTTTATGCAAATGAACTTTAAATCTACAAACATGCAAAGAGCACGCGTTGCAGAAAATAATGTTCGTTAGCTTCCTGGTTTTCCTGCAAGTAAAATATTTGCTTCGCTGAGTTCTATTCTTTGTATTCAGGGGTCATAAATGATAGAGATATTTTCAAGAAACACATTTTTTCACTGGCAGAAGTGATAGAGAAAATTGTTGAAGAAACATCTTAAACTGTATTTATATTTGAAATGTATCGAAAAGGATATATTGAATTATATTTCAGAAATAAACGTAACTAAATTATTATTTATAATAATAGAACGAAATAAATAATTTCAAACAACATTATTTTTTGATGTGTTATCTGATCCATAAAAATGGAATGAGAAATAAAAATGGTAACATTAAGTAAAGTAAAATTATAACTTTTGACTGAAGTTGTAAAAAATATTTTCTATCAAGTTGTATGACTATTATAAAATTATATAATATTATAGTGTTCGAACATAAGTTGCACTGTTTTTGCATTGTAGGTGCGGTCGAGAAGAATAAAATAGATCAGACTGAACCGCAGGGATCGGTTGCTTTTTGCATTTTATTTTATAATTCTTGCTGTTTTTAGCATGTGGCTAAGTATCCTATAGAAAAGTTTTTTAACGAGTCATGACGTCCAATATAATATATTTTCTTTCACTTCAATGCAATTCCAATCTGCTACGTTTTCAAAGGAGAGCATTCTTGATTTTAAAAACTTTTCAAACTCAATCTTCTCTGGAAATAGTGCAAGACGAAACTTGCTTAAATGCTTAATTTCCTTTAGATTATTTATAAATAACTTTGAAGAACATCAAAAAAAATATGAGATGATATATGCATATATATTTTCAAATTCGCCTTGATAATCTTCCAGTTATTATAAATAACTGCTTTTAATAGCAGATATGCATACAAATAATTTTAAACTTCTTATAATGAGAAAGATTAAATTTGATAGGGATACTTGTGAAATATTGAAAGACAAATTGAATTCATTGATAAAATAATTGAAATTAAGAGAGAAATAGGTTTAAAATAGAATTATCTTTTGTCATGCTTACAATTAGTTTCATTAACGTGTCAGTAATTCAATTGGCGCCTTTTGCCACGTTGAAATAATTACAGGTGTTCAAAGCGTTACAAATACAAGAAGCACTTTTCATTTTTTTGAATTCTAATAATTAGATTGATTGTTTTAGGATTGTCTAAGTTTCTTATGGTCTATTCTCTAATTTTCTGGAAATAATTTTGATATAAGATAGAAATATCAACCATATGAAATAAGTGTCAGTTTATTTTATATTGAAAATAAACCTGCTCTTATGGGGAAGCAAATTATTTTATTTAATGCCTGTGAGGGAGCAAAGTGCTGATAAAGTGAGCACAAATATACACATCCATAGTGAATAAACCCATAGTACTTCGCAGCGGTATTTATTTTGCAACGATCGAGATAATTTAATTAATTTTTCCAATCATTCAAAACAAACAGTATAGTGCAACTTTGTTCAAAATTAATAGAAAAAAAATTAAAATTGAATTTCTGGTATCAACTTAAAACCGTTGAAGCAATTAAAAGCCTTTGGCGAATATCAATAAAATGGATTCATCATACATTTATCAATTATAATGAGCAAATAGGTATTTATAATTAATAATAGATTTAATGCTTTCACGACGATTCATTATAGTAAAAAGGAGATGTTTCGGGTTTCAATCGTGTGCAGAACTACGAATCTTGCCGACGTTTCGTGAACATTGCAATTCACTTCTTCACGAAACGTCGGCAAGATTCGTAGTTTTGCACACGATTGGAACGCAAAACATCTCCTTTTTACTATAGGTATTTATAATTAATAATCAAAATATTTTAAAATATTAGAGGGTGCTCTGACGGGATCCTCCGTCCACCATAAAAGTATGAAAGTACAAATAGGTCAATCAAAACGTCTCGAATCAAGGAGTTCCTTTCTATTCTCGCAATAACTTTGAATTATATTAATGAAAATAGTTTTACTAGAAATAACAGATTTTTCAAATATCAAAAATTATCATAACTCCCGTAGGTACATACTTACATACATACATACATTCATACATACATACAGGCTCTTACATAGAGTCCTGCATAGTTTCTTACGTAGGAAACTATATATGTTCCTATAAAGGTTTCTGCATAGGTTTTCTGTTTTATGACTCTATCTATCAATGAAATCTAATCTATCTATCTATCTATGAACCTATCTTAAATCCTACGTCCCACCCTATACCATCCTACAATCAGTTCCTACGTCAAATTCTATGTTCCATTCTATAACCAGCGCCTACGTTGTATCCTATGTTCAACCCTATACTCGGCTCTACACTAAATCCCACTTTCCATCCTATAATCCTCTACTACGTTAAATCCTATGTTCCATCTTATACACGGCCCTATGTAAAATCACATATTCCATCCTATAATCGACTTCTACGAGAAATCCTATGTTTCGCCCTACAACCGCCCCAACGTTAAATCCCATGCTCCACCCTGTGATCATTCTTCAATGTGCAATTGTTTATTTATCATTATTTATTTGAGCTTTTAAATGAGAAATACAGTTGCTATAGAAAAAAGTGTCAATTTTGAATTAATTTTCATCATTTGTGTAGGTGCGGTTGTTAGGCGGAACATAAGATTTCTCGTAGTTGTCGATTATAGGATGAAATATTGGATTTTACGTGAGGCGGTGTATAGGATGGAACATACGATTTAACGCAATAGGGTCTTGCATAGTTTCCTACGTAAGAACCTATACAGGAACCTTTATAAGAATATATATAGTTTCCCGCGTAGTAAACTATGCAAGACCCTATGTAGGATTCGCTGTAATTGAAAAAGGCGCTTTAGTTATAAAATCCAAATTGGAAATTCCAAAACCGGGAAAGCTTTCAAAATACTTTTTTAAATTGTGTACCTACATAAAATTGAAAATAGAATAAGTAAATAATAAAATTACAAATTAAAACATTAAATTTGAAAACCAGAATAAAAGAATAATAAAAAAAGAATTTCTGGTATGTATGTCAGCGACTCCTAATTTTGGTAGCGTATTATTCAAGGTCTCTGCCAGTACTGTTAGTATCGTGTAGCATGGACTTCGTTCATGGATTAACGGTCCCCGAATCCAAGTTCACACAAGCCTATCTCCCCTATCTCTGAACACCCACACTTTGAAAACATCCTTTGTGGCTCATATCTGTCCGGTCTAACACACCAAAGAAGAGAAACAAGCCGGCGCAGTCATCAGTCGACTCGCGACTCGCGGCTAGTGATCTCCAGAGATCTCCCTCTTTTTAGTTTAGTTAGTCCCCTAACTCCCCAATCTCAAAGAATTATCCAATTATCAATCATATCAATCAGGAAAAAAAAATATTTTTCAACACACCCATGGTATACGATGGCCACCTCGTGCTGGATTATGTGCTTCCTGTTTTTAGCTGTTGCTGGAGCTACCAGAGGATGGAACCTTGGCCATGGACTTAGATACGAATTTACAACAACCCTTCTCTTCAGAGAAGCTGGACCACCCAGACCTGGTGGAGATGTTGGATTTCAAATGACTGGGCAACTTGAAGTCGTTCCAGTTTGGCAGGATCCTAAAGATCCAGACACCATCATCCTCAAAATTAAGGTATATTTCATCAGAAGCAAATTGGTCTTGATGATCTAAATTGGATTGATCTAAAACAAATTTTTTTGTCACTATAATTAGCACAAATCAAAGTAGAGTTGATACGCTGAATTGGATTAGGGAAACAAAGTCCCTTGGTTTGTCAAAGTTGATCAAACCAAAAAGAATAGATCATCTAGATTGCTCTAAGACAAATAGTTTTTTTTTTTTAGTTCAAATTGATCTGAATCAAACTAGAATCCAAAAACTGAATTGGATTAGAGAAAATATGCTCTGTTTATTTGTCAAAGTGTATTTGCAAGCCAAACAAATTAGCTTCTTGGACCGGACATCATATTTTCTTTACAGACTTTTACAATGTACATTGCTCCATTGGAAAAAAGTGAAAAAAATTCATGAAATGAATGGAATGTACTAACAAATTGTAAAATATAATACTTAAAACTTGTGAAATACCTGAAATATTTGAAACATCTAAAGCATCTGAAATAGGAGTGAAATGTTTTTGCGTGCATATCTAAGAGTCACGTGAACATGCTATGAATACATAATGAACATTAGTTATCTGCTGCATCATCAAAAGTTCAGACGTGTATACTAAATCACTATAGAGATGAAAATTACCATTGATTTATTGCCCAATTTATTTCAAAAATTTTTAAAAGAAGTTAAGAGACCAGGAGTTTTCTGAAGGATGCTTAAAAATTAGAGACCCTTTTCTATTCAGAAAGTATTTTATCAAGATCTAAGAGTTCAAGGCTGACTCATTATGTCAAATCATTAGGATGTTTTCAAACTTTTTACGCTTACTTATTTACAATTGTGATACTTTGAGCCAATTTTAGAGTCCTTTTCTGAAGGTTTTAAGATTCGTTATAATCTGTAGATTTCCTTAAGGAATGTCATCTTTTATTATCTTTAATAATTTTCTTAAAAATTATAAAATATACATTTTTTTTTAATTATCACTTCTTTCGGATTAATAAAATTCGTAATACTACAGTGTTTTTCTTTTTCCACATTATGGAGCAACTAGTTACTGAAAAAGTTGCTGCTGAAGTATGTAATTTTTGTGGTAACTTAACAAGAATACATTCGCAACTGTAATATGCGAATAAACATTTTTATGTTTGTTACTCTCAAGTTTCTTCTGGCCTCAAAGTGTTTAATATATTTACAGAATTCAAACATTTTTGTGTTTTAATGTTTGATAAACGGTAGACAATTTAAGGGTTCTAAATGCAAAAATTTAAAATGAGTTGCACATTATTCATTTCCGCAAGTATTCCGTAATCTGATCTGGAAATTTTAAAAAATCAGAGAATTTTGAAGCAGTAGGCAGTAATGTTAGGAATGATCTACATAGTTTACAGATTTGAATAAAATGGAAGAAATTACAGTTTACAAAAATTACTTTTATGATTCTTTAATTAAAAGTAACCAAATTTGAAAACATTCTAAATTTAAACTTAGAGTGTTTTCTAACTTGAAGGGCTTCCAATTTAGAGAAACTAAAAGTTGTGTGAAATTTCGAACCACTTAAATTTTTAGAAATGTTTCAATTATACATATTATAAAGAATTCTAATTTATGATAAAAGGGAAGCAAATTTAGAACATTATAAAATTCATTTGAACATTTTTTTTGAAATTTTTTCAATTTTATAGCATCTAAATTTGCAGCAATTTTCAGTTAAGGCAGGTCCAAATTTTAATGATTTTTACAAGTCGGAAGCCGCCAAATTGAAAACTAATATTTTTAAAAGCCGCACACAATTTCAATCTAAAACTATTTCACACTGTTTCAAAATTAAAAACTCTTTAATCTCTATTGAAAAAATCTTCGAAGAATCCTCGTGTTTTGAAACTTATAAAGGAGGGGTGTCAATAAGCACTTTTTTTTGGCCCAAAGAGGAGTTCGTTCTCCTTTCGTATTTGTACAACATTTTAGTCAAAGTGAACGTGAAGAATATCCATTCATGTTCATGGTTTTTCTTCGACTTTTATTGTTAACCCGAGCACATTTAAGCACACTTTCGAAACTTACATATTTTATTTATTATCTTAAAGGAAAACTTCAAAAACAGTATGGTAACCGGAGTATTGACATAGGTCCTTTTAATGAAAATATTTTATGCTTTGAAATTTATAATTATTTAATATTTACATTTCAGGAGATTTTAAATTAAAAGTGGCCAAATCATGAAATACAAATGCCTTCAAAATTAAAAAGTGATCGAAATTATAATTTATGGTTACTGATATATTTCCTAAAATCACAAACAATTAAATTTTCGTATATTTTCTAAATTATTTTAAATTATCTACTTTGAATTGCAGGAATTCAAATTAAAAAAAAAGTTATCGAAATAAATTCAAAGAACCCTTTAATCAAATTTTATCAACAGAAAAAAGAAGAATACGTTCAAAAAAATTACCGCAATTTATTCCAGTGGTCACAAATTCTGGGATTTGAGTAATTCTAATCATATTTAATGAAACTTCAAATAAAATCTAAATCCACTTAAATGTAGAATTCAAATTCTCAATTTTAAACAGTTAAAAAACGTTTGTTTTCCAAAATTTAAATAGCTTCAAAATATACCTCGACTTTTGAGATAAAATTGCTTCGACATTTGAAGCAAATTTATATTTAAATTAAACATCGTAAATTTATAATTAAAAATATTGATATTCAGGATCCTTTTTTCTTGAATACACTTATATTTATTCCTGAAAACAAATAAGATAATTTAAGCAATATAAAAAAAATCGAGATAAATAACGATAATACCATTTCCTTTTTTGCATTAATATTTTCCAGTATAATGGTGGCGAAAAATAGTCTACGTAAATTTTATTCAATATTCTTGTCAAGAGAGTTGATAATTAAATTTATCGTTACCTTTTATGAAAAACGAATACCAAGATATTGAAGTAAATGAACCAAGAAAGTAATATTTGAAATTATTAAGAGCGTTTATATTGAAGCAATGTCATCTTAGTTCGATAACCTTTTCTGTGATGAGCCATTTGTTATTCACTTCCAAGCCCTGTTGCTTATTTCTTCTACATAGTGTACATTGTCCAGTGAACTGATAAGAAAATTAAATGTGCAGAATATTATTATTAAGGAATTATCCTATATTTCTTTTTAGATATGCAGCTAAATTATTTTTGTTTAGAGTTGCTAACATCATTCTTCTGGGATAGATAAACATCCTAATAATTATTCTAGTTAACAATTATTTCTCTAGCAAAAAACTAAGTTTAACCATTTTTTTAGCTCGTATCACCTCAGCTTTTGATAAAATCCAGGAAAGCACCAGAGCCAGAAGGATTTGTCGAGCACACTTCAAGATTACCCGAGACATCTTCAAAAACGATTCTCGTAGTTTGGAAGAATGGAAAAATCCAGAGCATCTTCACAGATCCAAATGATAGTGTCTCTTCTCTAAATCTGAAACGAGGATTAGCGAGTCTTTTTCAATACACAACTTTCGATGGTGAAGTTCAAGAAAAAGATGCTTCAGGTCTCTGCAGGGTGTTATACACTTCCTTGGGCCCAACATCAGTCGAGAAGAGAAAAATTTCCTGTGAGGAGAACAATCTTCCTCCAAGAGTTGTCCACCCTAATCCTATTTTTGGTGTGAAGTTGACAAGTTCTAGAAATTGTACGTATGATTTGTCACCAAGTTTACTTCCTTTGGGGATTCGAGAACATGAAATGCATGTTATGCAGTTGGTTAGCAAACCTGATGCTGGTTCTGCTGTCACTTCCCAAAGAGTAGTTCGAAAAATTGAGGACATTCAAGAATCAGTTGTTGAAGCTGATAGCGTAAAGAATGCAGTTATTCTCCTAGAACCTGGGTTTAGAGTCGTTCCTATTGATCTGCAGATTGAGCTGATGAGTTGCCCTGATAGTGGATGCTCTACGGTGAGTTAGAACTTTTGGATAATTTGAAAATCTCTTCATTTTCCTGACACAGTGTTTTATCTTGTTGATGTTCTAATTCTCTACGTTTCTCCTTAATCCTAACTATCTCTAATTTTTACTCTTATCATTCCAGGTGGAGCAAACCGTCCAGGAAAATCGAGATACCCTTGACACCTCAGTCATAGGTACAGCAAAATCAGCTTCAGCTTTTTTGAAGCTGATATCTCTAGTCAGAGGAGCTTCCTCCGATGAATTAGTAAAGTTACTCAAAAGCCCCAAGTATCGCCAATTACGTCCTCAACTTTGGGACATCTTAGGCTCAGCCTCAACCCCAGCAGCTCATCAAGCTGCTATGAAAATCCTCAAACAAGATAACTTTGGCGACGAAACCGAAAGGTACTTATGGTCCCTATCTTTCTCCCCAACACCGGACCCTGACATCATCAAAGATGTGTTAAAAAGATCCGAAGAGACCATCCAAAACGACAAGGTATCAGAAACCCTGGCCCTTACTGCAGCTGCAATGGCTAAACAACACGGTTCACTATCTGTGATAGAAAAAGCCAGGGTTAGTTTAGAATTAGGTTTGGACAGTTGCACAGGAGAAGAATGCCAACTAAAATTCCTCAGAGCCTTGAGAAACCTCGAAAGCAAAGCAGCTGTTCCAGCTTTATTAAATTTTGCACTAAAAGGAAGCAAAGTCACGAGCGCAGCTGCCTGGTTAGCTTTAGGTGCTTTACCGAAACAACACCTAAGTGAGGAAGTCAGATCAGCTGCTCTGAAGACTTTTTATCAACTTGGAGGTCCCAGAAGAGACAGTACTGTCAGAACTCTAGCCCTGAACCTCATCCTCGAAAACGATCCATCAGTTGATGATCTTCAAGGTTTTTTACAATACCTAGCTACTCGTGATGTTATGTACGAAGTTCGAAAGTACCTGAGCCAAAGGTTAGAGCAACTATCCGAAAAACATCTTCAATTTGCTAAAAATCTAAAGGAAGCTCTGATAAGGGAGTCTCACAAAATTCACAACTACGATGTCCTTGCTCTGAAGGGTCTCAGTACAGCTTTTACGAGAAGCTTCCTTAGATCTCCAGGAAGCAATGGATCGCTTGTCACAGTTCAGGAAGTCAATTCTGGTCTTCTGAAAAGAGGTGTCGTGAATGTGGTTTTAGAAAGCGAACCACATTCCACAGATCTTTTTTCTCTAGGTCTTTTCGCTGGAGGTCTGGGAGGATTCGTATCGTCGGAACAAGACGACAATAATGTTCCAGCGGATGATGAAGTGGCAACAGCTGGAATGGAAATTTCTGTTTTGGGAGTTGTGATCAGACCTTTTGTCTTTTTCTCAGGTCAGGGAGAGCTGATGGGACATGTTTGGTCTGGAACAGCATCTGAAAGAACACCAGCTTTTCAAGCTTTGGTGAACCTCCATCGATACATGGAGTACGTTCCTTTGGCTTCTGGATTCGTTGGTGAAGTTAGTGTCGAGGGGGCTGTGAGTTTCGACCTGGCTGGACAAATTCAGTTGAGTCTTTGGTCCAGGAATGCCCAGTCTTTGGTGGATATGGGCGCTGGAGTTGCGATTCAAGGTGGAACAAAGGTTCGAACGAACTTTGTGCAAAGCACTGCGGAATTTTTGTTGACTCTGGAACCAAAGTTGGAGTTAGCGACTGATGTGGATTTCGCTGGTCCGGTTTCATTGTGTATGAGGTTGACTCAACCGGAGACGATAGTGAGGCATCATATTTATAAAATTGAAAGGATACCTGGAAGTAGGCATAGATTAAGGAAGACTAAACGATCTCGACTATTTTCACCAGCGAGATCCTACCTCTTAAATAGGAAAAACAATGAAATGTGTTCGAAAGTGTTTAGTTAATGAATGATGTAATTGGAATTTATAGGATTGGAATGAATGCTGAGATATGTTACCGTGAACAATACTGTTATCAAAGACAATTTACAAAGAATTGTTTATATATTTTGTATATCGTTTAGAAAGATCTAAGAGAAATGCATTTGCAGAATTGAGAAGAGTGCGTGGGTGTTCGCAGGAATAACTCAAATGTATTTTTGTACCATATGTTTCTCGAGTGTCGATTTAGCGAACTTAGGCTACGTATTGTGTAGATAAGGCCATAGAATTTATTAGAAATCTCTCCGAATGCAATGTATGTTTTGTGTTCTCTGCTGGAAATGTATAAATTTAGGAGGTAGAAAAGCTAATGATAGTGGATTGTTACAGGATTTTGAGTGTGAATCTGTTTAAGACTGTATAGTTTATATCTATCATAAAACCAAAGGTTGTCTTTTGAAATAAAAAATTTTTATTATGGAAGGTCGATGTATGATCAATCTTATTCAACATTGTAAATTATAAATCTTTTCTTAGGGATCGTTTATATATTACGTAACATGTTCTTCTTTTGTTTATATCGTTGTGTTCTTTCTAATGTCACGGCAATTTTATTCTCGTCTTTATTTAAACAAAAGAAAAATGCGTTACGTAATATATAAACGATCCCTTATATTAGGAAGAGTTTCAGTTATAAATGAAGCAAATGCTCGAACAATTGCTACATATCAGATCAATTCTTTTATAGCTTAAAGAATGATTATCTAGTCTAGTAATACCAACCTTAAGTGAAAATGTCTCAGTCGCAATTTTCTGAATAGAATTTCACTTACAGAAGCGACGATCGAGGCAAGATATCCATGAATGTCAGTGGAGATAAGGCGTTTTCGAAGATTCCTTACGCCTTCGAAAGTTCATTTTTGTCGCGGTCCCGATTCAATTAACCTATACTTGTTTCTTCATTCAAATGCTCAACATAGAGTGACAGCTCCCGGGTGAAAATAATTCGGGCGAAATTCGAGCGGAAATCTGCCCGAAATCCGTCCGAAATTCAGGCGGAGTCGCGTGGATTCCGGGCGGATTTCGCGTGGCGTTTTGGAACCTTTTTTCGCGCGAATTTTATGCGAAATTCGCTTGGATATCCACCCAAAAATTCAGCTCAACTTGCAATGTTTTTTATCTCGAATTTCACACGAAACTCCGCCCGAAAATTATAATCCACTTGTATTTTTTATCTCAAACTCTGAGCAAAAATTTTTCTCCACTTGCAGTATTTTAATCTCGAATTTCGCACGAAACTCCACCCGAAAATTTTAATCGACTGAGCTGAATTTTCGGGTGTATATCGAAGCGAATTTCGCATGAAATCCGCCCGAATTTCGCATGAAATCCGCCCGGATTTCGGGCAGATTTCCGCTCGAATTTTGCCCGAATTATTTTCACCCGGGAGGTCACAAAATTTATATTAAGTGTAAAAAGTGACTAAAATGAGCAAAAAGTGGGGATAATAATAAGGGAAGCTGCATAACTTTTTTATATTTGAATTTAAAATAAAAAATAAAAACACGTTTCGAGCTATTATTTACCTCTATTTAATGGTGAAAAGACTGAAAAGAACAGGCGAAAAGAAATATAGTAATCACTTCGGACAAAACAATTAGTTTAAGACTATAAAATACATTTCCGAAATCCAGTGGTGGACTGGCCATGCATTGTTGGCCAGGGAATCCTGACTGCGCCCCCGTTGTTTGGCGTCCCCTAAGGGTCTAAGACATAAAGGCGCCCCACGAAGCATATATTTTTCAAACAAATAAATATATACATTCTAAATTGCAAAGGAAAGAGCGAAAAGAATATCCAAGACCCATGATACCCCTGGCTTGCACAAATGCACATGTATTACTAGTTATACAGTTTTTTCTAATTTGTTTTTTTCTTTTTCCCTTGCATTTTATAAATCGAAAGTATATTTTCATTCAAAAAGTTTTATTTTTACGAGGCGACCATATACTTCTCAGGGGCACCAGTAGTGCATGTGTATATACTCGTATATGTTTGTCGCCTCGAACGGTCTTTTCCATACCGCGCCCTTGAGTACCCAGTCCGCCACTGCCGAAATTTGGCACTTACGCCCTCATGCCCCAAGACCCTTCAAATACAAAATTCGCTATACTTTTTGCAGCACAAATAAATAAAAATTTTAAATATTAGAACTCTTCGAAGTTGATATACTATCGACAGAAGGTTTGGGTACATTTTCTTCGACCGTTTGAAAATTCATACTTCACTTCAAATGCGAATATCTGTACAGAAACTGAATCTATAACATTGTAAGTAGAATCACTTGAGAGATTAGAAAATTTTGCGTCGAATCCGCCTAGGCTAAAATTACTTTAATGAACAAATCAAGAAATATTCAGCTTCAAAGTCAAACGTTTTTTTAGCAAAATTAAAATGTTGAAATCTTGTGTTCAACTCTTTGCCAAATCTAGAAAAAAGTTTCTAAAAATTGGAAAAAATCGTAAAATCAAGAGTAGATCCTACTCTATGAACCTAAATCGAGAGCACGATTGAATATTATGTGATGGCTGAGTATTCGTAAAGAAAATATTTACCTGTGCAACAGAAATTTTGGGAAGCCAAAAGTCCGAGATTCGACGTTAACCTTTATTTGCTATAAGGTGCAACGTCAGATTCTATTAGATATACAATGGGATGAAATGGAATTTGACGTTGCACCTTATATAACAAATGAAGGTTAACGACGAATCTAGAACTTTTGGCTTCCCAAAATTTCTATTGCACGAGTATATATTATTATGAATACTCAGCAATTACATAATATGTAATCGTGCTCTTAATTTAGAGTCATAGAGTAGGATTGACTCTTAATTTTATGATTTCCCCAAATTTTTAGAAACACTTTTCTAGATTTAACAAAGAATTGAACTCAAGATATCAAAATGTTAATTTTTCTAAAAGAAGCTTTTGACTTTGAAGCTAAATATTTTTTGACTCGTTCATTAATATAATTTCAACCTAGGTGGATTCGACGCGAAATTTTCTAATCTTTCAAGTGATTCTACTTACAAAGTCGTAAATTCAGTTCCTGCGCAGATATTCACTTTTGAAGTGTGAAGTACGAGTTTTCTAACGGTCAAAGGAAATGTACGCAAACTTTCTGCCAGTAGTGTGTGAGGCATGGTTTAATATTTGGACATAAATCGATAATTTAGTTTGTTTCATGTTCTTACTATAAGGAACAAAAGTAAAGGGTAAGACTTTCCAATTTGCAAAAATAAAAAATGTGTAGTATATAATACTACAGACATACAATAGAGGTACTAAAGTTGGAGAAAGTAATTACAACATCAACTAAAGTGTAAAAGAAATGTGTCAACATAATCAACCGCGTACGTGTATCCCCGGTAAGAAGCTTCCAATTAAAAACGATAGAAACTTTTCTATTGGTTTCTTATCCCGTTTCTGAAAATATCATTCTAATGCTGAAGACCATAAAAAAGTGAAATATAACCGATTGAAACGAACACAGTGCAAGCTATGTAAACGAAACGAATCGGCATTAAAGTGTAGTCAAAGAGAGACTGCATGAAACGGAATTAGTTTGTATACGGAGACTGA
>JAUMHM010000005.1:37976433-37988731 GCA_032362435.1 Melikaiella ostensackeni | reverse complement strand
CATTTGGAGCCATTAAACGGCTTCCTATCTTCATTCGTTCTCAAGATGAAGTTTTTGTAAATAAATCACCGTAAAAAGTATACTATTGCATATTTCAGCATGTTTGAAAATGTATTGCATTCAGGAATGTTCCGAGAATATCTGTTAATTTTTTCAGATCTTTCCAAAGGTCGCCCTCCTTCTGGGAACAGGTCAAAGTGGACCCTTGAAAAGGGAGGCCGAAAAACCCTGTTTTTTGGGACGTTTTTCCCTCTAACCATTGAAAAAAAAATTTAGGATAAAAGTGAACACATCGTTGAATTCGGAAGACTTTAGGCTTTCAGGCGCTTCTTTAAGACATTTTAGAGATTTTTTTTGGGCGAGTTGCAATCAAAAGAAGTGAGGGGCCCCGACATTTGGCCCTGACTTTAGGTATTATTATAGTTATTAATTATAAGCAATAATAAATTCTTCAAACAATTATGTTTGTTACATTGCATTAATTATTACCTCACTCTAAGTAAAAAGTGGACAAAAAGTTGAAAGTTTCAGAAAAAAACGCAACTTTCTGACATTATTAAAAGAGAATGTTATCAAAAATAATAATAAATTGTGTGAACAATTAAGTTTGTCAACTTGAGTAATTGATGACCTCACTCTAATTGAAAAGTGTTAAATGTTTAAACAATTATTTTTGGTAACTTTAATTGAATAGTGCCTTGCTCTAACTAAAAGGTTGAAAAATTCGGGAAAAAGCGCGACTTTCTAACTTTATTCTAAGAGAAAATCGCTATAAACAATAATAAACTATTTAAATGAATCACTGAAGCATTTTATTTCCAGTATAAAGTAATATTTTATGCATGAAAGCATGAAATTTAAAAAAAAAAAAGTAATTTTGGACCACCCGAGTGTATACATTTCGCAAATTTCATAGTTCATATCGCTTTAACTTGAAAACGGTTAATCGTACAAAAAATGTGTTATGAGAAGAAAGTCTTGTCTTGCCCAGACTTACAGAAAATTATTTTACAGTATTTTGTTTTGAAAAAAATATATTTGTTGAAAAAAATGTTTGAACAATAAACGACCAACTTTTCAAAAAGAATCTTTAAAATTCATAATCTTATAATATGAGTGAATAAATCTCTTTTTTCGATAGTGAGCGCTATTGTATAGCATAATATTAATTTGTTTATTAAGTACTTGTTATTAAGTGATAAGCTATACCAGGAACTGCATTGTTTAGATTATCAATCTAAAAAATCACATTTCTTAATGAAGGAGAAAAAATAAGAGTAAGAACAAAAGCGAACAATTTAATCGATTTATAAAAATAAGTATTGTACAAAATTCGTTTTCAAAGTGTCTTTTATCCATGTTTCGTCTCCAAAGTGTTTATGTCCACTCACACTTTGTTTATAAAAAATACTTTTGAAGATGCAGAATTTTTTGTACTGAATATATTACGTAATCTTGTGTTATTATTGAAAGCAATAAGACAAAAATACAGGTTGTAAATGAAAAAGACATAGTTACAAAAGACATAGCTTAATGCAAAAATCGTTATTTGTGAAAAATGGTATTTCTTGGATATAAGACGTTTTTGAAAAGTGCTCTTCAGTTCTTTTTTTATTCTTCTTATAATTTGCTTATTCATCTAATATTTATGAATTTATTAGATTTTTATTTCATTTTGTCTTAATTTTCTTTTGATATAAATCCGCTGACGTGAATTATATAAAAACGAACACAAATTATCGAGTTATGACTAAATTTGCGTTTCATTGATTGTACATGAAAACAAAGTATTTGAATTTTAAATCTAAATCAATACACAACGCTTGTGCCTATTGGCGGAACTCATATGAGGAGTACGTTAGTCATACCTTCAGTCGGTATCTTACCAGTGTGTATGGAAACCGAGGTACCGATGGTGCTTCTACGAGGAAAATAATTTAAAAGTACCATCCGATGTTTACACACTTTCCATATGAGCCATATCAGTTTCTTCAGGTTTTTCTTCACAATAGTAAATATTTTTCACCTAAACTATGGGAAATATTGAGGAACATAATAACGGACGTCTATGCGCTCTTATTAAGAAAAAAAATAATTTTAAGTCCTCTATTACCAATCTGATCATTTTTTTACTTTTTTAAATGAGAAGAGTTGAGCGAAAAATATTTGTTATTTCAGAAAAAACCCAGAGCAACTGCTATAGCTCATATGCATTGTGGGGCTGAACCAACTTCAATTGAAAGTTGCTTGCATATGGGGCTTTTTCATTGATTATGGAACAGAAGCAAAAGATGTATGCAAGGATAGAGATACATGGAGGAAAATTGTTCATAAGAAGAAGAGTGATGCTTGAAACGAGAGATTTTGCATACTAATGGGCCAGTGTGAAGAGATTTTCTCAGTGGATTAGCATAATGGCTTTGTGAAGCTCTTAACCTGTGGTGATTGCTGGAGAGATCGTTTAGCGAACCGTATCGGAGCAGAGTTGTGGGACGAGTGTGTCGTTAAAAATCGATCTAAGACCTATTCCTTCTCCTACACTAGAACCAAACGAGTTACGCTTACCTCGAAAGGGATTTTGGCTTAATGGTCTAATAATAAATAAAGGTTCCCTGGCAACCCATGAAAGGTTTGAGACCAAATTTAAAATCATAGTCTGAGTCCTTTTTAAAAGAAGCTCATATTTGTTTTTCAAAAATTATGAGATGTAGAATTTGCATACAAGGTGATGGAAAAGGGGGCTTCAAAATTGTTTACTTGATATTTTATTGACTTTTTATAGTTTCATACATTCTAAAGGTTTAATAGGCCGCATCATTCAAAAAGTTCTTTCAAAAATCAAGCTTATCATTATAACTACTAAAAATTTCTTTATTTTATTCCAATACTTCGCTGGAAATTAATCTAAATCCCAAATTTAGTTTTGCCAAATAAGTAAATCTAAAATATAACTATATTTATTGAGAAATAGAACTATTTTTCTATGAAAACTGAAAAATATTTAAATATGCTCTGAACAAGCAATGGAGTCGATTCATTTTGACTTTAAGAGCTTTGGCAATAACATAAAGTTCATCTAAATCACACAGTGTACGCGCAGCACTCATTTGCTATACAAGCTCTCTGTTACCTGAATATCTGTCATGTTTTCAGCTTTAAGCGTGAATAAATTTTTTCCAATTTTCTTCAAAATTGTTTTTTATTTATCTACAATTTTAGTTTTGTTTCAGTTGCACTTGTTAGTTGCCGAAACTGAATTTCCCGATTCAATTTAATTTTAGGCCATGCATTGAATAAAGAAAAAATAAAAAAATAAAAATAAAAAAAAAAATAGTATAGGTATATTGACAAGCTTGATTTCTAAAACAAATGTTTGAATGGTGCTCCCTATCATGCATTTAGAATGTACAAAACTATGAAGTTGTATAAAAAATATAAAAAAAACAACTTTCATCAACTTTTACGATCAAGTTGCATGCAAATTCTACATATCATAATTTTCGAAAGAAAAAATTAACTATTTTTAAAAAAGGCTCAGGCGATAATTTTGGCCTGAAAAATTTTATGGGGTGCCAGAGAACCATAATCAACCAAAAAATCCTATGTGCAAGCACCTTTCAATTAAAGTTCGTTCAGCCTCACCGTGTTTGGTAAGTATCACATGGCCTTAAATTTCCATTCTTTTTATAAAAAATCGACATCCTTTCTTCGGATTAAAAATATAATCTTATAATTAGTTTTACCAAAAAAGTGATTTTCGAATTTCACAGATAAGCAATTCTCCTAACAAAATAATATTTGTATAAAAGTTTCTAATTAATTCCTTAGAGAGAAGTTAACGAATTGTCGGAAATGTCACGAACATTAAGGGCAGTTATTTGACTCCTGTTTTATGAAGGACGAATTCACGGCCAAATGGTTTAATATTTCGGTTTAACTTTTTGCATACGTATTCTAAATATTATTCTCTTTTTTCCTCAAAGCTGTTATTCAGTGAAACTGTTTCTACTTTGTTTGAGAATTAAAAAAGAATGATTGTAGTGCGCCTCGTATAAGGCAACCGATCAGGGTGCGCCATGTGCATTCTTTGGCCAGAGATGCTCCAAATACGGCTGAGCCTCTTTGACCAGAAAAAGCTAACATGCCACACCCTAATCAATTGCCTTATGCGACGCGCTCTACAATTTCACTCTTTTAATTTTAAAACGAAACAGAAACAGTTTTACCAACAAATATCTTACAGAGAATAAAGAGAATAATATTTAGAATACGTACACAGAAAATCAAACCAAAATATTCAACCGTTTGGCGCTAAAATCGGACCCCGAAAATCCAGAGTCAAATAGATGCCTTTAAACTAAAAAAGCCGTTTCTAGTTTCACCGAAATTGGGTGAGCATGGAACATATAATTTCGGTGTGCCTAGACACTTCGAAGTAAAAATTGATTTTCGAACTTCACATAAACGCAATTTTCGTAACAAAATAATATTTGTATAAAAGTTTCTGATTAATTCCTTAGAAGAAAATTCACAAATTGTCGGAAATGTCAAGAACATTGAGGGCATTTATTTGACTCCTGTTGTATGGGGGACAAGTTCACGGCCAAGCGGTTAAATATTTCAGTCTAATTTTTTGCATACGTATTCTAAATATTAATCTTTTTTTTTTGTCCCCAAGCTATTCTTTGGTAAAACTGTTTCTATTTTGTTTGAAAATTAAAAAGAACCATTGTAGTGCGCCACGTATAAGGCAACCGACCAGGTTGCGTCATATGCATTCTCTGGTCAAAGACGCTTCAAATACGCCCCAGTATCTTTGATCAGAAAAAGCTAACATGACACACCCTGATCGGTTGCCTTATGCGATGCGTACTACAATTGCACTTTTTTAGTTTTCAAACGAAACAGAAACAGTTTTACTAGAAAATTGCTCCGAGAGAAAAAGGAGAATATATTCAGAATACGTATGCAAAAAATTGGACCAAAATATTCAACCGTTTGGGCGTAAGATCTGACCCCTAAAATCCAAGATCAAATAAATGCCCTTAAACTAAAAAGGCCGTGTCTAGGTTCACCGAAATTAGCTGAGCGTAGAACAAATATTTTCGGTTTGCCTAGACACTTCGAACTAAAAGGTGATTTTCGAACTTTACAGAAATGCATTTTTCGTAACAAAGTAATATGTGCATAAAAGTTTTAAATTAATTCCTTTGAGGAAAATTCACAAATTGTCGGAAATGTCACGAATATTAAGGGCATTTATTTGACCCCCGTTTCATGGAGGACAAATTCACGGCCAAACGGTTTGATATCTTGGTCTTATTTTTTGCATACGTATTCTAAATATTATTCTCTTTTTTCTCTTGATGCTATTTTTTCAGTGAAACTGTTTCTATTTTGTCTGAAAATTGAAGAAAGACTATTGTAATGCGCCTCGCATAAGGCAACCGATTAGGGTGCGTCATATACATTCTCTGGCCAAAGATGCTCCAAATATGGCCGAGCGTCTTTGACCAGAAAAAGCTAATATGCCGCACCCTGATCGGTTGCCTTATGCGATGCGCACTACAATTGCACTTTTTTAGTTTTCAAACGAAACAGAAACAGTTTTACTAGAAAATAGCTTAAAGAGAATAAAGAGAATAATATTTAGAATACGTACGCAAAAAAATCAGACCAAAATATTCAACCGTTTGGCCGTAAAATCTGACCCCAAACATCTAGGGTAAAATAAATGCCCTTAACCTAAAAAGACCGTGTTTGGTTTCGCCGAAACTTGATGAGCGTAGAACAAATATTTTCGGTTTGCCTAAACACTTCAAATTAAAAAGTGATGTTCGAACTTTACAGAAATGAAGTTTTCGTAACGAAATATTATGAGCATAAAAGTTTTTAATACATTCTTTAGAGGAAAGTTCACAAATTGTCGGAAATATCAAGAAAAAAAGGGCATTTACTTGACTTCTGTTTTATGGAGGACGAATTCACGGCCAAACGGTTGAATATTTTAGTATAAATTTTTGCATTCGTATGCTGAATATTATTCTTTTTCTTTCTCCGAGCTATTTTTTAGTAAAACTGTTTCTATTTTGTTTGAAAATGAAAAAAGACTATTGTAGTGCGCCTCGCATGGGGCAACCGATCAGGATGCGCCATGTGCATTCTCTGGCCAAAGACGCTTCAAATACGGCCGAGCCTTTTTGACCAGAAAGAGCTAACATGCTGCACCCTGATCGGTTGCCTTATGCGAGGCGCACTACAATTGCACTTTTTTTTAGTTTTCAAACGAGACAGAAACAGTCTTACTAAAAAATAGCTTCGAGAGAAAAAAGAGAATAATATTTAGAATACGTATGCAAAAAGTTAGACAAAATATTCAACCGTTTGGCCGTAAAATCTGACCCCGAAAATCTAGGGTCAAAGAAATGCCCTTAAACTAAAAAGGCCATGTCTCGGTTCACCAAAATTCGGTGAGCATGAAGTAAAAATTTTCGGTGTGCCTTGATATGTACTTTGAACTAAAAGCATAGTTTATTACATTTGCCTGAAGGAATTAAATGGTAAAAATTGTTAATTCGATTAAAAATAAGCATTTGTCATTAAAATTACATTTGAGCAACCACTCAATTTTTTTTAATTGTAAATTTATTCAGGGCAATGGGTGCCAAATTCAAATAAAAATATTTTGAACCACCTTGTATAACTTGATAGGTGGAAAATGAGAAGAGTAAATAAAGTAATTATTACATACCCTCATAGCTTCCAGTTACAGACATGACGCTATGTATTGAACGATTTCATCATATCTTATGCCATCATCTCTGAAACTCATTTCACGCGTGCCAGCAATTTGAGTTCTGATTAAGGACCAACGTCAATTGACTTCGATAAGTTGGTTAACCAAGTACATCTTTCTCAATTACATGGTTGCAGCCCTAGTCCCTAGGCTCAGTGAAGGTTGACAGCCATGTGAACGAGTTTTCGGTTTGTCGATTAACTGCAGAAAATCCAATATTATAAATATAATATCGAAATATACATAATTTTTTAATTTCCCGTGTGGAACAATGGAGTGGCCCTTGTAGGGGGCCCTCATGGATGGCCCTTAGGCCAGGAAAGGCCCATGAGGGCAATGCAGGCGTGGCCCCTCATGGAAACGACAAGCTAATCCATAAGGATCCAACATGGGCTTTCCTCGTGGTTGCCCTTATGGTTTCCCTGCAGGTGCCCTCGCGGACCACTCGCAGTTGCTCCGGCAGTTAATTTTTAATATTCAAAATACCTTCAATAATTGTCTCCTCATCATTCTTAGGCATATTTTAATCAATATATATGTACTGTTAATATGTTCAAAAAAAATTTATTACAACAACAAAGTCGTTTGATTTTTGTGAACTGAGGCATGAGGACAACAAGCAGAGCTCCCTGCGCGGGCTTTCGTCGAATATCTGAGATTTTGAAATTTAAATTCCAAGAAAATGTCATCAAATTTTCAACGGAAATGCATTTTTTGTAAGTCTGAAGTAACAAAACATCAAAATTTGTAGTGCCAAGAAGATATTAATCCTTTGTACTTAAAAATTTTAACGGATCGATCGTAAGGTCAAAGAAGCAGGGCCTCTTGCGGGGGCCCTCGTGGGTTCTCCCCCATAGATTGTCCACATACCGCTGACAGATGCTAATATTCCAAAGAGGGCTGAACGGGGATTTTTCCATACGGGTTACTAAAAAAATTTACTAAAATTATTATAAATAATTTAACATAGAATTGCATTATTGGTTCAGTGAAATGCATTTCCTCGAAGATGATTCTTCGACAGAATCATTTTGAATGAATTCCAACTCGCAACCGGTGGATTCCACGACAGATTCTCCCATTCACTGAAAGGTGTACCGCTCAGCTCGGTTTCAATCAAATTAACTCAAAGTCTTTTTTTAGCTTAAAAAAACTCGGGAATCCAAACTTTGTGGTCCCATTCGATTTTAACAGCTCTTTTATGCTTATATTCTCCGTTTCTTAACAAAAAAATTTGATTTTTTAAAAATCCGATACCAAAAAAATGCCCACGCTGATTTTTTTAATACTTCTTTATATCATACTTTAAAATGTCCTTTTAGAGAAATAATTAAAAGACCTTTCTGCTTTACATAAATTCTCTCTAAAATTTTTTTTTCAATTTCCGCCTGAAATGTAATTTTTTTACTATTTAAGTCCATTTTTTTCATTGAGTATCAAAAATAAGTTTTTAAAATCTTCCTATTGCACAAAAGTATTAGTTTCTTCGGTTTCACGAATGATTTTACAAATTTTCAATATTATCACTAATTAGGGAGCATTTAAATGAGTCTAGTTTCTATCATTTTGATGAAAATGATTTTTTTTCAACTCTTTAACGTTATTTAGTAAACCTTTATATGAAAGTAATCAAAAATAATCATTTATGATACACTTTGAGGAAGTGTGTGTTGCTCAGGATGATTTATTTTGAAAGGCAAAAAAAAATTATTTACAACTTAATTTTTTTATTTTTATGTACAACTTTAGCTAACCCTAGTCAACAAATTTTTCAGAAAAAAAGGAAAATATTCAAAATCGGATATGATTTAGAGATCCCCTATTTGAGTTTTTTCTTTTCATTGATTTTTTGCTGTTTTTATTTTCTTAATGTCTTAAAAATTTATGTATTAAATTTGTATACTCATACAATAATCCCCTTCTTCATTACCATCATTGTACATAATTTAATGGCAATTTTCAATTTAAACTCATTATTAGAAAAAAATTTTGTGTCACTTTGTTTCACATGTTTCTATAATAGGTAGCTTTTGTTGATTGACTCATTGTATTGTATTGTAATGTATTGTGCTGTATTGTAATTCGGGTTCAGGGGGTCTCAAAATGCGGACAATTGACAAAAATGGGGGGGGTTAAATTTTACAAAAATCTAATACATTCTCTGATGGGAACATAAAAATGTCAAACAAGTAGGATAAAATTTCTATTTTCCTTAAAAACGAGTTTAAAAATTGTCATTAAATTATGTATACAATGATGATAATGTAAAAAGGTATGATTCTAAAAATATGAAAATTGAATACGTACATTTTTAAAACATTGAGAAAATAAATACAACAAAAACTCAATAAAAAGACCTAATTTAAATAGAGGACCTCTAAATCCTATCCGATTTTGAATTTTTTGTTTAGAACTATTTTGTTGACTAAAAAGATACAATTTAGACTAGTTTGCGTATTTAGTTTTGAAAATAATTTTTTTTGCCTCAAAAAATGAGTCACTTTAAGCGAATATTGAAAAATAATCCTCTTATGGTTGTATTAATAAGGAGATATTATAAAATTATTCTTTTCTTGAAAATGTATCAGAAAATGATTATTTCTGATTATTTTTATACAAAGGTTCACTGAATAACCTGATAGAGTACAAAAAAAAATTAGTCAAAGTGATAGAGCATAGGCTCATTTGGATGTCCATTAATTATTGATAATATCGAAAATCCATAAAATCAATTGTAAAATCGATATAATCAGTTAAATTTCTTTTGCAATAGGAAGATTTAAAAAAATTATTTCCGATACTTGAAGAAAAAAAATGGACTTAAATCGTAAAAAAATGACATTCAAAGCAAAAATTTTAAGAAAAATACATGTTTTCAAAAAAAAGAAGTATGAAGAAAATCAGGGTAGTTAGTCATTTTTGTAAATCAGGTTTGAAAAAAATATATATTTTTTTTTTTGACATGAAAAATAAGCATGAAGGAGCTAATAGAATCAATTGAGATCTCAAAAGTTGGATTCTCCGGGGTCTTTTACTATACACTAAAAAAGAAAAAAAAAATTGATGATTTGAAGATCTGGTTTGTGTGAGTCCAGCGTCGCATCTACCAATCAGAGATACTTATTTTATACAATTCTTCTTTATGTGCCAAACCCTTTGAAAAACAAAAATAAATTGATATGCTAATTGATATGTTTGTGAGCTGATGTGCTTTGTATCCGATCCCCAACGCATCATAAGATTACAGCCATTAAATCCGAAATATATTTCTGTCACTCCTCTGTTGGATTAATTTTGGATTAATTCTTTTTACCAAACATTCGTTAATTTCGTTTATGCAGTAAGTGAAAAAATATAAATATAAAATTATGTATGTACGAGGTGTGGCTATTCAATAATCGGACTGATTTTTTACCGCTTGCTTAGAGCCTCAGCAACAACAAGCAGGGTCTGATATTGTCTGTGTTCTTCCCTCCCCCCACCACACATCCAGATTACAAGGTTGTACAACCCTCAGTACGACAGTAACCTTCGTTCGAAGTTGACCGTCTACCTGAGCTCCGCCGGAATTATGTTGAGTGTGAAAGTAGAACAGCGCGTCAACGTGAAGTATCTTGTGAAACTTGGAAAATCCACCACAAAAACGTGTATAATTTGCTAAAGAAAGTTTATGGTGATGAGTGTCTATCTCGTACTAAAGTTTTTTATTGGTTTGAAAAATTTAAGGAGGAAAGAGAAGTGACTGAAAACAATCCAGGTTCCGGTCGTCCTCGCACATCGAACACCGACGGTAGCATCGAAAAAGTGAGTAAAATTATCCAAACAAATCGATGCCTGAACATTCGAGCAATTGCTGACTGAGTGAACGTGGATAAAGAAACAGACAAATTTTAAATTAAAATTTACACGCATAAAAAAAGACCTGATATGTGGAAGAACGACTTGTGGATTCTCCACCAGGACAACGCGCCAGCACACGAGGCGCTGTCTGTTCAGAGGTTTTTGTCGAAGAACAAGATTCCCGTATTGGAGCACCCAGCGTACTCATCTGACCCAGCCCCTAGTGATTTCTTTCTGTTCCCGAAGATCAAGTCTGACTCAAAAGGAAATAAAGTAGTGTGCAAAAGTTTTGGGCCACATTGTTTTTCTGAACTATTTCCTAAAAGACTAACTAAAGAAGAGATATACTTGTATACAAATTAAGTATACTATTTGTACTAAACAGTAAGGTAGGTAACAGCTCTTGATAAAAAACATTTACCGATTATATCGTTTATATTCTATAGTTACGTGTACGAAAGTATTTGGCCACTGTGTTTATATATTTCTGAGAACTCTGCCGGGTCCCCTACTTGGTTTCTTTATATTCGTCCAGTGTTTCGCACGCGAGGTCAAGTCATTCTGAGGTCAATGTGCCGAGACATACGAATTATCGAGTTCGAAAAGCCGTGATGAACCTTTCTGAACAAGGAAAGGCATCTCGCGAAATTGCCGCTTTGTTAAAAATTGTTAAAAGTACTGCGAATAGAAAAATCGAATAATGTACCACTACCAAGTGTCTATTGGACCTCACATCACGGGCCTTCTGTGGTTTCATTTTCATCACTTCTTTCTGCAATGTCAGTATCTAATCATTTGAGTTTTAATTAAAGAAAAGGTGACATTAATGCTGTATTTTTCGTTCCTAAAATTTTTGAAATAGAAAAAAGGAAATCTAAATTAATTTTACAACTTCAAAACATGATAAATCGCTAAAATCAGATTCCCTCGAGCAGTTTCCAAATGTCGAGAGTCTTCAGTTTTCATGAAAGTTCTTGAAGTCGAGGGAAGTTCAATCTACCCTCCAAAAGAAGAACTTTTGTATAAGATGGAACATGAAAGGACACTGTTCCTTAGAAGTCTTGAGAAAAAAAGGTACATGTAAGAGATTGGGAAAACGGTAAAGGAAGGGAGGGGATAGGAAGTGAGAAACAGGGAAAGATGAGGGCAAAGGGCATAAATGAGGAAATAGGGATGGATGAGTGGACGGAGTAGTTCAAGAGACTGCTAAGAGGCGTGAAAAATATAATAAAAGGTGAAGGAAGAAGGGCGGCAGTGGGAAACGAGGACAGCGGAAACGACATTAGTAGGGAAGAGGTGAATGAGGCAATTGCAAGGCTGAAAAGAAATAAAGCAACAGATCAAGATGGCTTAGGGAATGAAGTACTAAAATATGATGGAGAAGAGATAGAAGAAGAGGTGAGGAGGACTTGGAATTAGGTTTGGAGAGGCGAAGGGTGACCGAAGAAATGAAAGATAGAGCTGGTAGTGCCATTGATTAAGAAAGGAGAGGAAAAAAGGGTAGAGGAATATAGGGGTATCACACTCATGTCAATGAGCTATGAAATTCACGCGGAAGTGGTTCGGAAGAGGCTGGAAAGACAGGTGCGAGAAAAGGGAAGTATACCACACAACCAAACGGGTCTTAGGAAAGGGATGTGGATTACAGATAATATTTACATG
>JAUMHM010000005.1:37939741-37976333 GCA_032362435.1 Melikaiella ostensackeni | reverse complement strand
CCAGCGCCGAACGAACAATGAGTTCATTGAAGAGAGTCAAAGATCGTCAACGTTCTACAATGAGTGCAGAAGCATTGAACGATTTCAGCATACTTTTCATCGAACAGCAAGTCGCCAATCAAATTGATGTGGATGCAACCATCGAAGTTTTCGCGGAGAAGAAAGCGAGAAGAGGATTCAAAAATATCCTGACACATTCCAAAATGCTACTTTTAGGTCTCTCTTTTTGCATTTTTCTCATATCTTCCTTGTATGAAATTTCTCTTTTCGTTCATAAACTACAGCGTAATACCTGTATTCTTATTACCCTCTCCTTTTTCCCTTTCATTCACTTCCCGTTTCCTGACCTCACTCAGTTCTGCTACATCATCTTCCCAAATCCAGATCTCTCCATGTACCCATATCCTGTCTCTCCCAATACTAACCCCACCTCCTTCATTCCTCTTAGACCATGCCTTCCGCTCGATTATCCACTTTCTTCTTCTCTCCAACCACGCCAGCTCTCCTTCGATTCTTTATTTCTTCCTTCCAGCAAATTCTTCTCTTCCATAACTTCATACCTTTCCTCCTCACTGCCTACTTTCACGAAGAACATATGTGTTTTCCCTCCTCCTTTTCTCCTAGTCTCTCTATGCCTTCCACTATGATTTTTGCACCGATGTCTCTCATCAAGTTCTTAATCTCTTTCTCTCCATTTTCACTCTCCACTTTCATGCCCTTAATTTTTATATTATTTTTCCTCATCGCTCTTTCTTCCCCTCACATTCATCTGTCAACCTTCTTCAGTCTCAAACGCAACCTTTTATTCACCGCATGCATGCTCGTAAACGTTTCGCATTCAAAATTGACTTGATTGTCAATTTAATATAGTAACTTTTCTAACATTAATTTTTTGAGTAAAAGCACCTGACTAATTCTTATGGAAAATTTTGAAAAAATTTTGAGATTTAATATCTACGCTTAAAGAAAATTAATCTTCTCATGATTATCTCATGTTTTACTCCTAAACTGCTTTGTGTTTTCAGATAATAAATTAATACTCATTGCGAGATTTTTTTATTATTTGCATTTGTGCCGAACCTATATTGAATACGAACTCGTCACGTCACACAAATACTATATATAAGGCCATTGCAACAACGACAATATTATCATTCTCCAAATATTCCGTTTCTTGCCAAACCTTGTTATTTCACAAGTTTTTTTCATAAGTAAGTCTTGATTAGAAAAAGATTAAATGTTTTAAAATTCAGTTTTCGTTATGAGGGGAAAATTGACATTCGCTTTCTTACTAAGTAACATAAAAAATACATACTGTTTGCAATTATTTTTCAGTTAAATTTTTGAAAAAATAATACAGTTTATTTTTACTTTTTACTTAGAATGTTATTAAGTACAGACCCTTAGTACCCTTGTTCTATATATTATATTAGCCACGGTACTAAATCCCGCATTTCAATTACATTCTGTAAGTTAAAAATTAATAAAATTACATGACTTAAAACAAAGCAGACAAAAAGCTTCATCTAGCTTATTTGCAAATATTTTATATCGTTCAATAATGAAACTTGATTTAACTCTTTGACAATTCCAATGGGAATAATCAAAGAAATAAATAAATATGGTTTTCTTTTTTAAAGTCACCGTGGCTTTATTCTCAATCACCTTTGCAATTCCTGCAATTCAGGTGAGTTTTACATTACTCAGAATCCTTATGTAAAATTCCTTTCTCATAGATAATATAAGATGTCTTCATTCTTCCCATTTAGATTAACAATTCACTTTCTTTCTCCAACGGGTAGCAATAATTGTATTACAAGAAAAATAAGTAAAAGTATGCAGCTTATATTAAAATACTCGATCACTAAAAGAGTCTTACTTAATTTTTGGTGTGCATATATATATAATTTGACAAAAATTTTAGTTATATTAAATATATGGGCAATTTCGAATTACTGAAGTAAAAAAGCTTTAATAAGTAGCACTTCTACTAATTAAGATATTGTTTGCAGGGTATTTCTGGCTACTATAAGTGTTTAGTTAAATGTCGTGTAAGTAAACAAAATTTTACACGGTCTTTCTCATATTGGAGAACAATAGGTTTTCCCAAAAAATTGTGCATTGAAAAAAACTTTGTTTTCAGTTATCTCGCACGAATCCAATTTGTTCATATTATCATAGTAGATACCTGACTATCGGTTAAACAACATTCAGTTGCCTCAAAAATAACTACGGAAAAGGTCAGTTATGCAGAAAGGTATTTTTAATTATCTAAGGAGAAATTTCTTAAATATCTTAAAATACTGCTTTTACAAAAGGTTCACTTTTAAACGCTTTTAGAATGAAATTGTTCAACTTTAGAAGATTCAATGCGAAATAGTTGGAAAAAAAATATTCGAAAAATGTATTCACATTCTAAATGTAACATATATTATATAATATTTTTGAGAGGTATCAGCAGCTTTTCAAATAAAAGTATGAATATTTACAAAGTATTAATGTCTATTTTAGGTGGACTACTCTTACATGAGGGACGATGTCATAGGAAATCTGTACAAATATTGAGAATTAATGCAACTTTATAGTACAGCATAAAAATATTACAGGGATGCAAATGTCAGATGGTCCAGAATAATTAGGAAACTGCAAAGTTATAAAATGTTTGTGATTTCCAGAATTGTATATTGAGTCACTTGTCGACGATATTACACTTTTCAACGTAGCGTAATTATACATTTAAGTATGATCAATTCAAATGTTTCACAATTTTCCTTGATTATATTTTAAATTAAAATTAGTGCCAACTCTTTTCTGTTTTTAAATATATAATAAAATATTATATATATATATATATATTATATATATATAATATATAAATATGTTAGTCGGTGCATTAGTTGTTGTAATACGTATCTCGCGTATTTATATAATTTAACAAAAATTACAGTTATTTAGAATTTGTGTGAAATTGAAAATTACCATACTATAAGATATTTGATAAATATTACTTTTACTAATTGAAATAATATTTCTTGTAGAATTTTTCAGAGAGATAACATTGGATCAACAAAAATATTTACATTAAAACTATGGGGTAACAAAGTATATCAACATATGCTCACAGTTTGTACAAAGATTCCTGAAAAACAGATTTTTGTCGATCTAACGTTATCTCTGCTGAAGCTTCAACTTCAATTGTTCAACTTTAAAGGATTCATTGCAAAATATTTAATTCATTTGGAAAATTGATTTACATTGTCCGGTCCAATTTCATCCTTCGCGTCCTCTTTAGTTCATGTACTGCTAATTAAGACCTACTTTAAACATCTTTAAACTTCTAAAATTAATCTTTATGAAAATTATGCGTCCATATGAAAAGAGCCTTTATGATCGGTTTCAAGTTAGGAGATATACCCGTTTTTCCAAGTCAGGGTCAAAACGACCATTTCTTGCTTTGATTTTGTCATATTATTATAACAACGTTTTTTCTCGAAACCGAGTGACTTTTTCTAACCAAACTTTTGTTGTCGAGGTACCAAAATACAATACTGTTTCTTCCATTATAAATGTGAGGATAGAGCGACTCAAAAAATTATAATCAACAAAACAATTCCAGATAGATCTAGAGATGTTTCTTCTTTCTTCGACCGTTTTATCCAAATTTTCAAAATTTCAAAAATTGTTCCAACCATTATTCGGTCTTACGGTCTTTTACGGACTTAAAAAATGTGCAAAGTAGGTGTCCATCTTCCTTTATTTTTTCACTATTTCATATTTGAACATGAAAAACACTATTATTTCAAATATGTCATAGTATAAGTACTTCTATAATGATAAATTGATTACTTGTTAGCACCCTCTGTTTTTTTTTGTATAGAATCCACCTATATATTTCTTATTCAACTTTTATACAAAATAATTTCAGAAAATATAGTTTTGTGACCGTCACTTTTTATATCAAGAAGAAAGCGTAAAACAAGTAATGTGTTGGAAAAATCAATAAGAAGTGAACTATTTTTGTAACAAAAGGAAATACTATTGATTTTTCACAATATTTACAAGGCCTTTAACATTTTTTCACTTTAGTTCTGTGGTAAAATAATTTTTTTACACAAATTCTCTAAGGCATCTATGTATATGCTTTCAAAATCGAATTTAAAAACAAAAATCGTTGAATAACATTTCTTGGTGCTTATGCATACCATTCGTGTTTGACTTGGAAAAGATTAAAATAGTGAAGAAAATTTAACATAACAAAAAATTCAAAATATTTCAAAAGATTTATTAGAAATTAAAAAATTTATTTAAATTAAAAAAGTTTTGAAAATTAATTTTAAAGAATCAATTTTTTTCGAAGTGATAAAAGCTTTGATCATTATTAATTAATTTAACTGTCTGTAAATTTCGATTTTTCAAATTTTTGAGATTTGGATATTCAGTAATCGCTTTTCAAAAATGTAATACTTCACTGTGAAATTCAAAGGGTTTGGGAATAATATCTTACTTGTATTTTTTAACCTTTTTTAAATTTCTGGAACCATTTCAAATTTGAAGTCTTTATCATTCAATTGCATTTAATTCGTAGAAAGAAACAAAGAAAGAAAGATAATAATTTTTTCTTCGTACTCAAAAAAGATTAGTTAAGAAAAAAACAAAAATTTTCCCGCTACACATCATTAGTTTTTAAATATAACAAAATAATATTTCAAATGAAGTAAAAATTTAGTTTATGAGAAAAATATTCTGAAAATGAATGTTTTATTTATTTTTGTAAGGGTGTTATTATAAACATTTTGTTTATAAATAAATAATATGCATATGTAATACCATGCAGAAACCAATAACAACCAATCTATTTATATATCTATCCATTGATTTTTTGCAACCCCATAAGTAGTCTTATTTTGTGATTTTTTTTACTTATCAAAAAGCAGTGTAATATTTTATAGCAAAAATAAAATCTGGAAGGCTATGAAGTGACCAAAAGTTAATTGTACAGGTATTGAATTCACATTTTCCGCGTCACTAGTGCACCTTGTTGATTTTTTAGATAGTTTATGTTAATTTCGCAACATTCTTTCTCTTAGGCAGGTACACTTTAAGTAGAAAGTTGATTAATTAATTAATTGTTTAATTGTAAACGTTTCATGTTTGACTTCAATAATTCTGAAAGGTTCGAGTGAGAAAGAATATAATTTTCAACGCTTTTAGAATAATTAAATTTTGAAGGCTCATAATATTTAAAAAAATTTTAATCTTGAAAGGGAGAAGATGAATGTGATTTTTTTTCGACATAAATCACATTTTTTAGTAAAAAAAATCTATCAATTACTTTAAATATCACTAGATGCCTCATGGTATGATACTTATTAGAATAATTATATTTACCATCTTTAAAATTTCCATAATTTCAATTTGAAATTATAGCTTTGAATGTGTTATTCTGAAACAGTTTAAATTTTGAGGCCTTGAAACTAAATTTTGTGTTTCAAAAGCTTGAATTCGAAAATATTTGGTTTGAAATTTCTTAATTTTTGGAGGTTTCCAATTTCAAATCTTTCAATGTTGCAGGCTACTACTTCAAATTTATTTCAAATATTTTATTCTTGAATGGTGTCTAATTTTGAAGTAAGTAATATTTGATGATAGTTTATGAAAAAAAAAATTTGTCGTTAGGATACATACATATTTGCTGAGAGAGAAAAGGAGGTTTACAGTTATATTTTAGAATTTGACTGCTAATGATGTACAATAATTTTTAATAGCCCTAATAATTCAACAATTATAAATTGAAATACTCCTGATTCGATGATAGTTTCAAATTGAAATATTAAAAATGTCACGAAAATTGCACTTTTAAGTCTTACAAAATTTCATATTCAAAGCCTTGATAGTCAGTTTTAAATTCAATAATTTTAGACTTAAATACTCCAAATTGTTTGGTTTCAATTTTAGTCAGTTTTAAGTTTAATAATTTTAGATTTAAATACTCTAAATTGTTTGGTTTCAATTTTAAACGCACCAAATTGTCTGATTTTTAAAATTTTTCGGAATTGTAGAATATCAAATTGAAAGGCTTGGTGGTTGTACAATTATCAGTTTAAAGGATTTATAATGAAACAATTTTGAATTAAATGCTTCCAGGATAAATTCAAAACAATGAAAAATTAAGAAATTATAATCTCAAATTCAAGCCTTAAAAATGAGAAGATTTCAAAACTAGACATTGAAAATTGAATTATTTTTTATTTTAAAATATTTCAAAATATTGAACATTTCAAACACAACTTAAAAAAAACACAGTTTCGAATTCAAAGGCTTAAAACTGAGCGATCTGAAAAGTAGGATCATAGAGATCTTGTCTTGTATTTTTTTTCTATTTTTTTATTTTCAGTGTAAAATCTCAAAATTTTCCAACTTTTGGTTGAAGATTTAAAAAATTAAACATTCAAAATTGAACTTTATTTTATTGGAAGATTTCAACAATGAATAATAATTCTAAATGAAGTGTTAAAAATTGAAGGATTTGAAATTAGGAAATTGTGTAGTTCAAAATCAAAATAGAATATTTGGAAATTCTTAATTTTTAAACGATTTAAATTTACTTAAAATATTTAAAATTTTAAAGGGGTTGCATCTAAAAATGTTTTAATATCACAATTCTTGGTGATTAATTTTTCTTCAGTTTTAAATGAAGTTCGAATTCGTTTAATTTTCGATGCTTCGTAGTAGACATTACTTATTTTTAAATTTTTCCTATACAAAATTACTTCATTCTGAACGTTTTTTAGGATAATTCAATTTCAAAGGTTTATTAATGAACAGTTTTCCATTTTGAAAGGTAAAAATGACGGAGGTGATTTTTTTATCAGAAGCAATTTGTCTAACCAATTTTAATGTTAAATTATAATTTTTGTTATGTAATAACAATTTGAAATTCTAGAATTTCAGAAGCTTTGACTTTGAATCATTCAATGTAGTTTTTAATTCCAAATTCTCAAATTTTAATCGATCCGAATTGAAAATTATTTAAATTCAAAAGTTTTCAATTTCAAATTATTCAATTTTGAACGTATTTAATTAGAAAAAATACAATATCAATTCCTTTGAATGTACAATGATCCAATTTTCATCATTCTGATTTGAAGTTATTCAATTTTGAATGTTTTAAAATTTTCTAAATTTTAATCTGAATTCATTCAATTTAGTGATTCTTCAATTAAAAATAAAATTGTTCAATTTCAGATGCTTTAGATTAGAAATTATGCAATTTCAACTCCTTCATAATGAAGTTGTCCAATTTTCAACACTTTAGTCTGAAATCTTTCAATTTCGAGAGCTTCTGATTCAAAATTTTTAAATTAAAAATCATCCAATTTTAAATGCTTTTATTTAGAAATGATACAAGTTCAATTCGTTTCCATTCCATTCGAAATATTGTCCTTTTTTCAAAATGTTATCGCATCTAAAATTGTTTGATTTGGAACGTTTTCAATTCAAAATCGTTCAATATATATTTTTTTAATTTCAAGCGCTTTCAATTCAAAATTTTTAATTAATAATTGTTGTTTCGAAAGTTATTTAAATTCCTTATATGACAGAATCGGTTTAATAATGGAAAAGAGGAAAAAAGAATTCTGAGTACGAGAAAAATCTAATTTAATTGTTGATCCGTATTGTAGAAGTTCAGACGTCTTTTTTAAATGCTTATGGTTAATGAAAAGGTTAGGAATAACCCTATCGAAACTGTGGAGGAAAAAAGATTTAATTGGTAATAACACAGTCATCAATCACCAGAAAAGATGGTAGTTAAGAAATGAAGGGCTTCTAATTTTTTATTTTACATTTATTAACAGTTTTATAAATTGCGATGAATTAAACATTTTTTAATTTCATTTTTAAATACTTGAAATGTAGAAGAGTTCTGATGCTTTGAATGCTTTGATTTTGTAGTTCAGTATTCAGGTATTAAGTTGAGAAATTGTTCAGGTTCGAAAGTTCTATTTTTAAAATTTTAATGATCTGGAAAAATGTTTGATGATCCGGAAATGACCAGAAATTTGTTTTTGTTTTTAGAGACAACTCTAAAATGTTTCAGATTCATACTGAGAATTTGACTGCTAATAAGAAAACTTCTCGCGCGCATAGCGCGCTCATCATGATTGCTAGTTAATTAATAATATTATCATTAATATAACAAAACATTCCTATATGCATGGGTGTACGGCGGGTTGCAGTCCTACATTCTAGTACGTGATGCATGCATGTGTGGCGTGGCTGCATGCGTAGTTGTCAGCTGAGTACTTGTATTTGTTGAAATGAAAGGTGGAAGACTTGTCTTTAATTTGGCCTAGTTTGTGTGTTTTGTCGAAATTTTGGTACAGATTTTGGTAAATAAGTAACTGCCTTTTCAATACAATTCATCGTATTTAGTTGTGTATAAAAACTGTAGTCTGGGAGTGTATTTATTCCAAGCCGATTGATAAACATAACCTCAAAGTAACCACTAAACCGGTGGTTCGCGTGTAAATGCGCACTTCCGCAATTTCAACCAATGATGATGAGGGCATAGGGGAAACGCTGTTTTCTATTGGCTTATCATGATTGGTTTAAATTCAAAAATCCAGGAAGGCGGTTTAGCGTTTGTCAAAAAACAGTTGAGGAAGCAAAGTTGGAAGTGCTCGGTTGAGTGAGTGAGCATGTTTTTAAAGATTTATGTGGAAAAATTAGGTAATTGTGATCGGTCATTTTAACTTTTTGACAGAATGTCAGATAATATCAAAGTAGCTATTAAGGTTCGGCCTTTAGTTGACCGAGAAAAGGACGATCCACTGCAATGGAGCGTAAATGGAAATACGATCACGCCAACGGACTCGAGGCGAAGGGGCGAAGCAGGTTTTCAATTCGGTAAGTTATTGCAGAAATGGCATAATTCTCGTACATTTGTTGATATTTATTTTTGCTGCATCAGCTGGCTCACTTAAATTTTCTCGGTCGCATTTTTACCGAGTTTCCATACTCATAATCACGTCAATTTGTCATTTACACTTTCATTTTTTATAATTTTATTTATATTTTTCGTGTTTTCGTCTCCATTTCAATCTATTTTGCTTCATTCAACATTGCTCAGAATGTACACTCAAAAGTTGGAAGTAAATCGCATTTTTAGAGAATTAGATCAACTTACTAACCTTATTTAAAAAGTGTCACCTTTGAATAAGAAATTGATGAATTTTGTTTACCAAATTGATGTTTTTTATTAGAATTTCTCATTAATTTTTTTATATATTCTATAAACATGTTTCCAGAAATACAAAAAGTTGACCAATTTCAATTATCGTAAAGCCAAATTCTTATATCATTGTAAAAGGCAATATACGTATTTTTTAGGTAACGGGAAAAGATAGGTATTTTACTATTTTATACATTGTCAGGTAATTTTCGAATCAATACATTTATTTCATTTACAAATTCTAATTCCCAAACAATTAAACAATTCCCGTTGTAACATTTTCTCTGCATTTCATGATTTGTTAATTTTTTAACCTGACAGACAATTTTTTATGTATCATAAAAGTAGAATTTACCAGCCATACAATTTTAGTTTTAAATTTTAGATTATAAGTTTTACCTTCCGGTCACTTCAAATGTCACCTGGTGTCACATGAAATAATTACAAGAGTTTGAATGAGTTCGTTTGTCCCGAAATGGTACAATCTTAATTCAGTAATTATGAAAACGGTACAATTTAAAAAGTGTACCGATTAAAATGTCACTTTTTAACTTATCTAAAAATGATTTAACATTTTCAAATTAGATTTTGAATTATAAAGCTAAATTAAAGAGTTTCAAAAATTATAAGTAAAAATGTGTAATTGAAGCTTTTAAGATTGATCATTTTTAACGTTGAAAACTTAAGAATTATTCCATTTATATCCAAATTTCAAATAATTGTGTATAATCATTAAAAATTTTGAATGTTCCGTACGGAAATTGTTTATGTTCGAATAAATATGAAGGGTCTTACAAAAGTTGACACAGCCGACTTGTGAATAGTTTTGTTTTTTAATTTGAAACATGTAAAGTAATCCAAAAACAATCTCAAATTTTTGTTTCTTTGAACCTTTTAAATTGTTTAACATTTCTTAATTCCAGACGATTCGTTATGTATTTTATTTAATCAATAAAACAGTATTGTTTGAGTTCGATTTATTTTAAATCAGAATTTTACAATTCGCTTTAAAATAATTCAGATTCTGATCGCATTATAAAATATAAAAATTTAGTATTCATATTACATTACTGAAAGGACTCAAATTTTGCAGATCAGATATTCGATATGCAAAAGAAGAACATGGAAATTTTTAACACAGTTGTCAAACCCATTGTAAATTCCGCCGTAGACGGTTTCAACGGGACCGTATTTGCTTATGGTCAAACGGGATCAGGAAAAACCTACACCATGATGGGAACAGAAACTGAAAGAGGAATAATTCCACTAGCAATCGATTATATGTTTGATGCTATTGAAAGCAAAGAAGGACGTGAATTTTTAATAAGGTTTGAAGATTTATACTATAAAGAATCGAAAATCATAGTGTTGTTAATTATCTCATATTTATTTGATTATAAACGAGATCGTTTTCTTCTCATTCAGGTTTTCATACTTTGAGATTTATAACGAAAAATTAAATGATCTCTTGGAAGTGGAAAACACTGACTTGAAAATAAAGGATGAGAATGGAAGAGTTTTCGTCTATAAGTGTTCAGAAAAAGTTACCAGAAGTGCAGGACACATGCTAACTTCGATGAAACGAGGAGAAAAAAACCGCAGCATTGGGGAAACAAATATGAATGAACGCAGTAGCCGGAGTCACACTATCTTCAGGATTGTAAGTATCATGCGTTTCCAAAATTAAACTTCCAGCCTGCGAACTACGCATATTCTCATTGCTGTGTACACTTCCTACGTACAACGAGAATCTATTTCTAATAACGCAATAACTCAGGATTTTGTATTTCAAACGCTAGTCTTAGAACATCTTGTGATCTTACATCAAATTTTAACATTCTAAAATATTTTGTATTATTTAATATATTTTACAACTTTATATGTCCCATTTATTGTTTTAAAGTTTTTTCTATTTTTCTGTGAATTGAGTAAATCAAAAAGTATCGCAGAAGTATAGAATTTTAATTATAGATTACAAAGTGTTATTTTGAAAAATATTTATGTGGATAATTGTTACACTCCCCATAACGTCCCATAAATGTTCGTTATTTAAACTTCTCATTATTTTGTTTTTGCCTGGAAAATTGCTTCAGACTGATGTATAAACTTCTGTGTATGATAAGTTTCCAAAATTCAAAGTTTTCAGATTTTTATATTTAACCTTTTAATTCAATAGCATAGCATTTTTATGTTGCGTCCAAAAAATACTAAGAATTTCTGGGTTTTAGAATTGGGGGACCTTCATATTTTTAAAATTTCAAAATTGAATGCTTTCAAATTCCAAAATAGCTAAACACAAAAGCAGATAACGTTCTAAATTCACAGCTTTTAAATTCAAGTCTAGAATTTTGTGGAATGTGGAATGTTTCTAACAATATCAGATTGAAGGGAAATCTGAAGCTTTCAAAAAAATATTGAAGGCTTTCAAATTTCCAAACCTATGTATATAAAAGCTTCCATCGAAAATTCGACTAGAATTTCAGGCTTGTAATGTAATTTATTTTAAAACTCTTAAATTTTATTTTAAAAATCTTCAAAATTGGAAGCATAAGTTAGTTGAAATTTCTAAAAAAAAAAATGTTGTGGTAACCCACGAAACCCACTCAAATTTAATCCTCAACAGAATTTTAAAATAATTCAATTTGTAATATTTGGGTGAAAATTAAAAAGTTGGAATTATTCGATTTTGAATTGAACAGAAAAGAAGTATTTCAGATCAACACAAAATATTTTGTTTCTATTCATATTAGTTACAATAAGTGTAAAAATAATGATTTGAAAGATAAAGAAGTATGCTCTTATTTTATAATTACAATATTTTTTGTATTTAATGCCAATTTTTTTATATAAACCATTTTCGATATTCTGTAAGTCAAAATAACAATTAAATCTGCTTCTCGAAGCATAAAATATGAAAATTATAGTTTCATTATTATTATTCTTTATAATACACTTAATTAACCAAATAATTACTAGAATAAAATTCTAGTTTTAATGATTTTTTCGCGCCCTAAGTTTGAATATAATATTTATTTTTGTTTAATAAACACAATGTCTTAAATATGCTAATAATACTTATTTTCGTCATATTTTTACATTGGAAGTTAATTATATAAAATTATTTTAGTAAAACATCAATTAGTTTCATTTCTTTATGTTTCATTATTAAGATTATACGTTTCGAAATCATTTTCATGTTACAAAACATTATAATAAAAGCAAAATATTACTTTAAATTCATTTAAGATCATTTTTACATTCATAAATTAGGGGAATTACGATTATTTCCCGTTTTGCAACTAATTTCACTCGGTGCAAATAAATTTTGTGTTAACGGATGAGAATGTTATACAATACAAATTTTATCATTTTAATGAATATTTTTAGTCTGGATTAATCTATCAATAAAGTATTTTACCAGTAACAAGTACATATTGTTATTAATATTTTCTTCATAAACCCGCCTCTAAAATATTCTTCTTCTAAAAACAAACGCGTGTTACCGCATGGGACCGAATTGTTGTACGATCTTGTTCGGCCTTTTAAATCGGTTATTTTGGCCAAATAAAGACACTTCAAGTGTCTTTAAAGTTTCAAGTCTCAAAGTATATTCCCCAATAACCCTAAATAACCCTAATAACCACATGTAATTGAATAGGTCATACAAATTAATTCTTTACGTATATTTAAAATAATTGGGGTTTTTCAAAATAAAATAATAATAACTATTAAGCTTTTTCATGTTAATTTCTACCCAGAAGACTTTTTATTTTGATGAAATATGTATTTTTGTAAAGCAAGTGTAAAACCTTCTGAATGCTCAACTCTACCTTTTGTTTTTTGCCTCTCTTGTAAAATTTCATTTTTGTGGCTTGCGACCTTATGCAACTAGATGGACGATTTCTCCATATTATGGTTGATTAATATTGTAACTGCAAACAAAATAAAGTCCATGAGTCGCATCAAAAAAAGGCTTCGGAGATGAAAAGGCCCTGGAGATGAAAAATTGTAAACATTTTCTAATGTTATAAACAACGCAGTGGAGTTAAACAATTTTCTTGCAACATCGTTCAATATACAAACCCTTTTTTATAATGTATTATGGCCATTTAGGGTGATTCATTTTATGAAGCAGAAAAAATAATGTCCACAAATCTAAACGCACGCACGTTCTGTTGGTGCCTTTTATGTATAAATGAGTTGTGTGAAAGGAGGAGTCGTTCACATAACTTTTAGACTTTAGAGGTCCCCTTTTGACATTAAAGTATTATATAATTATCAAGAAGAGTTACCAAATTTTCTTTGTAGGATCTGGATGCTTAAAGTTTATCGAATTTGGTAATTGGCACACCTTATGTCATACTATTATAGAAAAATTGTGAAAACTACTTCCATCCCTAGTTGCATAATATACTAATATTCCTTGTAAATAAGCTACAAAATTGTCATTAAATTATGTGCAATAATTATAATATACCAGGGGATAATTCTAAATGTATAACAGTTTAATATGTGCATTTTAAAGACATTGAGAAAATAAAAAACAACAAAAAATCAATGAAAAGGACAAAACTCCAAATCATATCCGTTTTTAAGCTTTTTTAAAAATATTTGTTAACTAAAAAGATACAACTTAAGCTAGTGTGCGTGTCCAGTTTCGAAAATAATTGTGTTTGAATCACTCTAATGGCGAATTGACGATAGTATTTAAAATTATTTTGTTGTTCTCTAGAAAACGAGGCTTTGGAGATAAAACGGAATTTTCACTCGCGACGAAATAATGATTTCAATTATTCATTATAACAAAACTTTTCTACTATGTAAACTAATATGGGTGGAAAATAAATGTAGAGCTCTGAATTTAATTTCATGCATAATAAAGCTTTATTAACATTCTTTTAAGCACATGTTAAATCAGGATAATGTAATGTAATTCTATTTTGAGGAAAACCTGAAAACAGTTTTCTAACGGTGTTATTGTTAAGAAGGGTTTGTGCTGGAAACTTATTAGGTACTTAAAATTTTAACTAAGCCCTCTTATTTTGAAATAATACCGCTTATAAATTTAAAAAGCAAGGACATTTTAATCCAAAAATTCCGTGAAAGCTAAAAATTATGTTAAAGACATGGCAAAAAGGCTTCGGAGATGAAATGTTTGAAGCTCCCACATACATTCAACTTCTGGGAACCGGTTACAACATTTTTTCTGTTATTGTTTACGGGCGCAGTCACCACCATACAAATTTTCAACAATTAAAAATGAATAATATTGAAAAAAAATAACTCGGACTGTGAATAAAGGTAGTCAGGGACACTTTGCCGGATGACATTTACTCATATTTAATCGAATTTATTTTGATACGGAGTAAAGGAAAATTAATTGGCTCACAGAATATTATTGGAGAAAGTACGCTCAATAAACCCTTCAATTAGGAATATTATTCCACCAACACACAAGCCTATAGTATTCCAGGAACACGATATTGTCAACTTTTTGATTTTTACCCATATCGAGACTTTCAGTCTTTATTTTCTCGGAACAGAATATTTTTTTGGGATCAAACATTTTTTATTCTCATTCAGCATCCCCATATCTTGACTGCGAGTTTTTATTTGTGAGAAAAATTGAAAATTCGATTTTTAATCGGTACGGAAAGTCGATTATAAAAACCTGTGAATTTCAAACCTCAAAATTCTTGAACGATTTACTCGGATTTGGCTAACTTTTTTGAGTAAAACCTTTTTTACCCGTGTTCAGAAACTCAATAGTTTCTAACTTTATTTTTTAATATTTTTAAAATATTTTTTTTATTTTTTCTGTAGTTTTTATGAAGTTTTTATGAAGTTTTTATTTTTTCTGTAAATTGAAAATTGCATTTTTTATTGCAATCCGCGGCCGAGCCTGCTCCAAGTTTAGGTTAGTACAGAGTTAGTATCCCTTTGAGATTGTCAAATTCCCCATCTATTTCCTCAAAACTGGATAACTTTTTCTAATCAAACTTTTTTGCTGTCAATATAGTAATACTTCTGCTCGAAAGTTAACCTTTGTTTTATTTTTAAATGGTGTTTTCGATGTTACAGAATGATTTTTCCCTGTCCTGAAAAATTCCGATTTTGTTTGTTACCTAGTTCTGTACTATCACCCTTCATTTATGAAGAATGCGAGTTTTATAACTGTAATGCGTACAAATTTGCAAATCTTGAAATTATGAATGAACCAGCAGATTTGATATTTCTTAATTTTGAAAATGTTTTCGGACTGCTAGAAACACATTTATTTTATATTTCTACTTTTAGATTTCAAAACAAAATCGTTTTCCGTTTTCCAGACGATCGAGAGTCGGGAGATCAGTAGCGATTCCGACGGAGCAATCCAAATATCGCAGCTGAACTTGGTTGATCTCGCTGGCTCGGAAAGAGCATCACAAACTGGAGCAACAGGCGATCGATTCAAGGAAGGAAAACACATCAATCTTTCCCTGTCGACACTCGGACTAGTCATAAAGCAATTAAGTGAAACTCAGGACAAAGACAAACCCAATTTCGTTAACTTCCGAGACAGTAAATTGACAAGGATTCTCCAGGCTTCCCTCGGTGGAAATTCGTTAACTGCTATAATTTGCACAGTGACACCAGCTACTTTCGAAGAAACTTACTGCACACTCTCGTCAGTATTAATTTGCTTTTACGCGCTTTTAGCGAGATTAATTGAGGTTAATTCAATTATTTCTTATGTTTAGGTTTGCGTCGAGAGCAAAGAGTATCAAGAACAAACCTAAACTTAATGAAGACTTGAGTGACGAAGCTTTGCTGAAAAGATACAGAAAACAAATCGCCCAACTTACGAAAGAACTTGAGGTATGTTTTTATTTTTATGGCTTGTAATGTTCTATTGAATGAAGGGTCTTACGGAGAAGGAAATCGGGAAAATCGAGAAAGGATCGTGATTTGAATTACCAAAAAATATTTCGTAACTGGTAATTTTTTCCAAGAATTGACTGACCACTAATTTTTTCAGCTTAAATAATTGACTGAATCTAATAAAATAACTGTAACGAGTAATTAATTGAATGAATACATAGTATTGATCTTTTTATTATACAGAAAGCGAATCAAACGATCAAGGATAGGCAAAGTAATGTCCTAGTCGATCGATTAGGTTTATTGAAAGAGTACATACTAACAGGAAATAAAAAAAAGAACTTTAGGAGACGTTCTTGTCCAGTTAAGTTTAGCTATGAAAATACTTTTACCACGGAGCTGCCTACAATTAGAGAAGCTGACAGTCCGGATCCTACAATTAGAGAAGTTCTCAGTCCGGAAACCCCACAGATTGAGAAAATCAAGAGAAGACAGAGTATAATGCAGAATGTTAATTTGGCAAATGAAAGTAAGTAGATCCGAATGTAAATAGTTTCTTTTTTTCTGTGAAAATGATTCTATTAAACATTTAATTTTTGCAGCTTTTGAAACAGCCTTCGCTGATTTCGAACTTGAGCTTCTTCAGTCAGATTGTCCGCCCGACGAAGAGTTTTTCATCACTACCCGTCGGAGGTCAGGGATACATCGAGTTCAGTTTAACGACAACGTTCATGTATTTAATGATACGGAGACCAGTAGTCATGCTGATACACCAGTTAAAACTCCATTAACTCCAAGAAGAAGGTACATATTAGCTTTCAATTTCTTGTTTAAGATAGCAAGTGTTTCAATGCAGTACAGTACACTTCCGGTATCTGCCCGCCTGACGGGGCTGTGGGAGAGTATAATTCCGAGAATTGGGCACTTGAAAAGTGCCTCCACACTACTGTCCTCCACGTTAGAACTCGCACGTTGGCACACTTGCAGAGACTCGCAGTCGCCTAAATGGCAGACACGATAATGGGAGTGAACTGTATTTTATTGGGAAATAATATGTATTAGAATCTCCAAGGAATTAGTTTAAAGAAAAAATCGAGTCAAGAATCTGCTAAGATTTGGGTTCACATTTTTTTTTATTTTAGTTTTCGAATTTTGATTACATTAGGGTAAATTCTAAATTGAAATTCATATTTGGGTAAAAATAAAAAAGCTGACAGTATATGTCCTTGGAATATTATACGCTTGTGTTTGAAGGAATGATTTTCCTAGTTACAAGGTTTTATTAAGCGTATTTGGACCAATAGTTTAATTTCCACTTTTGTATTGATTAATAATTGAAGATTATTGAATATACTTCAAGACGCGAAAATTCAATTGCACTTAAAGTGCTTTTATTTGACCAAAATAAGCGATTTACAAGACCGAAGAAGATCCTACAACAATTCGATGTCATCCGGTAACACGGGTTTATTATTAGAAGAAGCATATTTTGGGGGTTAGCTTATGAAGAAAATATTAGTAAAAACGTACTTCTTATCTGTAAAACGCTTGATTGATAGGTTAATTCAAACTAAAAATATTCTTTAAAATGATAAATATTCTATTGCATAATCTTGTTATTCGGTACAAAAAAGTTTTTTTCTTTACACATACATGCAAAACCTCCGCTTACCCACCGTTTACAGGCATCGAAAATGGCCAATTTCACATTGCATCGGTGAGCAGTAACCAAAATGTTTTGCTAACCGGTTTCCGGTGAGCAAAGTGATTTCGCTCACCGGTTTACCATTAACGCCATGTCATCTGGCGTCATAAACGGTTACAATGCTGACATCTTGCTTGGTGGAGTTTTTTTCGATGTCTGTAAATGATTTTAAATCTCAGGTTTTGCATTGTGATTTGTAAAGAAAAATATTGTTCGATACACGAAGCAACACGAAGCCTCTTGTATCGAGATACACTGTTTGCAATGAATGAAGTTAGTTGCAACACGGGAAATAATAGATATTCCCCTAATTTTTAATTTAAAAATGATTTTACATCAATTTAAGTATTATTTTACTTTCACTGTAATGTTTTGCTACATGAAAGTGATTTCTAAACATGTATTGTTAAGAATGAAACATATAAATATGAAACTAATTGATGTTTTATTAAAATTAATTTTTAAATTATTTAATTAAATAATTATTTGTAATTATTATCAATTATCAATTAATTATTGATTAATTATTTGTTTAGTTAATTGTATTATAAAGAAAAATAATATCGAAATTATAATTTTCATATTTTAAGCCTCGAGAAGCAAATCTGATTGTTGTTTTGACTTACAAAATATCGCAAATGGTTTATGTCAAAAGATTGTCATTAAATACGAAAATTATGAAATAAGAGCGTACTTGTTTATTTCGCAAATCATTATTTCTACATTTATTGTAATTAATATGAATAGAAAAAAAATGTTTTAGTATGTTGATCTGAAATACTTTTTTTCTATTCAATTTAAAATTGACAAATTCCAACTTTTTTATTTTCACTCATTTAAGTAAAGTCTTAATATTGTTCTGTATCATTTTGAAATTTAATTTATTGAAAATTTCGGTTTTCCGCAGCCTGGAAAATCTTGAAGGATTTTGAAACTGGAAGCATTTAAATTTGAACAATTTTGAATTGACAGCCTTTAAAATTGAATAATTGCAGATTGCGACATATAAAGTCGTTAACTGTACAATCTGTGCATTACAAATTTTTAATCGTAAGATCGTAAGCTCAAGTTGATTATGAATTGTACACGAATTAATTAAAAAATGTTTAAGCCTTAATCTGGAAAATATGCAAAAGCTTGGTGAAGATAACTGCTTTTATCTTATGATCGAAATTTTTTATCAGATGTAACTGCGGAACTGCATCGTCACCTGGCACTCCAAAAAGCATATTGCGAGAGAGACTAAAAACCGTCAATGAGGAGCACGCCGAACTTGAAGAATTCACTGTCTTGGAGAAACAGCTTAATCGTGACGAAGTTCATTCTATGAATGTAAGTTTATTTACTTATTTTTATTACTTTTTGTTTTTTATTCATTCACTACCAGTGTATAGATATATTAATTTGCTATTAGAGTTTGCAGTACAGTTATCTAAGCTTAGTATTCAACAAGTAGAATATGGGCAGTTTAAGAATTACATACGTAACGCCATTATCCACCATTTTGATTGTTATTGTTACTGTTGTGAATCGTATAATCCCCTCCTTTCATCTTAATTGTATGTGCGTTGTGTAATTCTTAAATAATCCAGTATCGTTTAGTGCATTTCAGAGATAAAAAAAACTTTAAATTATTTGAAAATAATCTCGATTAGTTGGACGATAATGAAAAAACTCTTCGACACTTGAAGAAGTCATTGGAGGACACGAGCGTTTTATATACTGATGTGAATAAAAAATACTCCGATCTTCAGGTGAGTTAAAAGGTAGAATATTAGATTTCTGTAGAGTTGCTGTAGAGTAGTCTCGAAATCCTTGAAAGATCATCAAGACAAAACGTTCAACCTTCAATGGATACTTTAAAAAAATTTTAAAGGGATAAATTATTATATTGAAACTCGAAAATTTTAAAAATTAACAAATTTGTTAAAATGAATGGTCAACATGTTAAAAAAAAAGGTAAAATCGATAACAAAATTTGGGATCTTTTAAAAACGAAATTTGTGATAGAACATTTTTTTTACTAAAAATATTATCTTCCTTTTATATAGTCAGATATAAGCGTATGCGTAGTAGATTAAGCACCGTACTTCAAAAATGGATTAGAAAGTGAACTGGAAATTGAAAAAAGATCCTGAAACTAGAAAACTGAGGAAATTTTTTTCTTATACTTGTCTTTGTACTTTTGTTTTTTGAAGACCGAGCACACTCGCCTTGTGGGAGAATGTGGGGAGTTGAGAAAGCAAGTCGAGTCGCTTTCTGTAATTCAGGAACGTCTTGGCAGAATGGAAATTGAAAATAAGGACCTCAATACTAAACTGGTAAGTGAAATTTAGGCTAAAAAGTTCGGGTAGCCGCTGAATCGGAAAAATCGGGAAATGACAGTGAATTTATTTTGTGACCGGGAATTAAAAAATTTTTCAGTAGAAAAACCTTTCCAATCACTTAAAATGTCACTGATTTGATATTAAGTGAAATTGTGCAATTTTTTTATAAGGTCAATTTGAAATTCTTTTCAGTTTGAAAACATTATTTTGTAGAAATTTCAGTGAAATCATCCAGTCTACAATGCGTAATTCTAATGTCCTTCACTCAAAAAAAATTGCATTTTTCAGTCATAATTTCTAATCGTTCAAATAAAAAAAATAATTACACTTTTGAAGTCTTCAACAATTAAAAATTAAAAACTTTTTGTAATTCAACAATTTTGATAGTAAAACATTTCAAATCGATCAACTGTAGACATGAATTATTGATTTTCAAGTTGAACTATAATATTTAAAATTAAATAATAATTAACTGCGGAGAACTTTGAGAATTAACTATTCTAAATATGTTTAACGTTGAAAAGTGTATTCATAATTCGTAATTCGACGAGACTGACAAATTGAAAACGTGTCACATTGAACAATTTATAATTGTGCAGGTTTGCTGCAGGTCAGGGAATTCTGGAAAATCAGGGAATGTCAGGGAAAACCTCTAAGGGTTAGGGAATTTTCGGTAAACTGAAATTAAAGTTTTTAAAATTCTGTATGACTGTTGTCACTAAAAGCATTTAAGATAAATTTATAAACGAACCTTTTTTTGCTATAAATTATTGATTTTCTAGGTGTTAGGTTGTTTTCATACCGACTGTCCCGAAGAATAAGTCACTAACAAAGTTTTTCGAAAATATAGCGTATCAGCTATATTCTACTTCGCTAGAATATCGTATCTCTATGTATTTGTAAATGGAGATACGACATTCTAGCGAAGTATAATAGAGTTGATATGTTCTGTCTTCGGAAAAATGTGTTAGTGACTTATTCTTCGGGACAGTCGATACGTGAAAGTGCTGTAGACCTTTTAAAATTAACCTTTTAAAATTGACCAATATTGCACTATTTATTTAGCATGAACAATTTCAAATGAAGTGTTTGAAATGAAATGATTTGAAACTGTATTGTTTAAAATTGTTCAAAATTGAACTAGGTATTTAAAATTGGAAGGCTTAATAGTTGAATGATTTGTTTAATAATTGTGAGTCGTTCCACTTTCCAAGTGCTAAATTTTCATTTGAAACTGTAATTGCTGTATTTTGACAATTAGTAATAATAAAATTTTGAAGATTTATAGTTTAGAACTCTTTAATGTTGAACAGCACACAGCGTGAATTTATTTTTTTAATCGGAATTCTTATAAATTATTATCTTATAAAGTACGTCTATTCACTTCAAATGTAAATTATAATTATTGTTGCATATCTTTGAAATTTCTAGGATTCCAATTTAAAATTTTCATATTTCGAAAATTCTTAGTATGTTCAATTTATTTTAAAAAATGTTAATTAATTGTTCATTCTAAAACGTTTTAAATACTATTTTTAAACATACACATTTTATATTTTCCAATATCAACTTCAAGTGTAAACCTGAAAATATAAATTCAAGCCTCTAATTCATAAATCACATCAGAAAATCTCTCTCATGAATTGGTATGAAATACATTTAATTACAGAACGCAGCCCAAAAGAAACAGAGATTTCTTGAAGATGAGAATGTCTCGCAGTCATTTCAAATGGAATCGCTGCAAACGAAATTCAAAGCTCGAGAAAAGGAGCTCGAATCGTCTTTGCAGGTTAGTAAATCTCCTCTTCACTTCCTTTTTTGTTTAATTCCTTGTAATTATCTCTCCATTAAATAATTTTAAATAATAATTCTAGCTCGCGTGGAAAGGTTGCGACCCAGTCCATGTTAAAGAAACATCCAACGAAATTCTTCACTTGCAAACTCTCGTCAAAACTCTCACTGAAGAAGTCGAAGTACTAAAATCACAGAAATCCCTAATCTCAGAATCTAACCCCTTAATCACCGAAATTGAAAGCTTAAAACAAAAACTTGAGGAAACTAATCGATTGCTGAAAGAATCCGATTTCGAAAAAGCTTCTCTTGTGGAACGTCTAGATTCAATTTCTCAAAGATCCTTGATGAGATCCAAAATAGAAGAATATGACAAACTGCTTGGAACTTTGGAAGAAGAAAAAATTATTTCTCTTCAGCGATTTGAGGAACTGTCAAAAGAAATTGAAGGCAAAGAATCCAGTCTTGAAATTTCCGCGCTGCAAAAGGCGGTTGAAAATTTGAGTTCTCATCTCACGGAATTGGAACAAGGAGGCGTGAATGTGAGGAATAAGTTTTCAATTTCTCTCGCATGTATTGAATTCCTTTGCCAAAAAAACTCTGATAACAATACATTAGATGATGGACTTGACGTCTCGCTAAATTTCGAGGATTGGAAGAAAACGATTTCTTACAACGAAAAGGAAAAGAGCGACATCATTTGCGGATTACAGAAATTCAGGGAAAGCGTCATCAGAAAATCTAAAAGCATGGAGTCTAAATTTGAGAACGAGTGTGAGAAAGTGGAAATAAAAAGAGAAGATAAGGAGACTTTGACGGAAGAAGAAAATCTGGAGGTTAAAGTAAACATGAACGCGAGAATTAAAGAATTGATTCTGAAAGTAGAAGAAGCGAATTTCCAAAAGCAACGCTTGGAGGAAGAACTTGGAGACGTGAAATCGAAGTTGTTGGAGGCCGGAGAAAAATGGAAAAATCACGAAAACGAGATTTTGAAACTGGAATATTACGAAACAGAATTGGAGGAATTGAACGAGAGGTTTAAAAAACTGGAAACCGAAAACTGCGATGTGAAGTCAAAACTGCATGAGACTACCGAGAAGTTAAACAACTACGAAAACGGTGTTGAGTTTTTGAAATTTGAAAATGAATTTGAATCGAAACTCGCAGAGAAAGAAGCTCAGTTTTGTGAATTAAACTCCAAAGTCATAGAATTGGAAGTCGAAAACTTGGAGGCAAAATCCAGTTTAGCAGAAGCTTTGCAAAAATTAAAGAACTTCGAAGAAGGTTCTCAGAATCTGGAAAAAGAATACGAGTTAAATAACAAACTCAAAGAACTAGAAAAGGAAAATTCTTCGATCAAATCTCAGCTTTCTGAAGCAGAGAGGAAATTAAGCGACAATGTTTTAGGCTCTTCGAAACTGAATGACGAACTCGATTCTAAATTGACTGAAAAGGAGTCCGAAGTTTCGAAATTGAGAAGCAAAGTAAAAGAATTCGAAGACGAAAATGCAGATCTGAAATTAAAACTGAGAGCGGCTGAAGAGAAATTGATCAATTACGAAATTTTGGAATCGGACAATCAATTTGGAGAAAAAGAAACTGAAGTCAATGATTTGAAATTGAAATTTGAAGAGCTAAATCTCGAAAACATTGAGTTTAAATTCAAACTCGCGGAGGCACAGGATAAATTAAAGAGCTACGAAAGCCTCATTGAGACTTCGAAAGCTGAGAATCGTTCCATCAAAGATCTGGAGTCTAAACTAACAGAAAAAGAAGCAAAAATTAATGAGTTTTCTAAAAAATCGGAAGAACTCGAGCGTCTAAATTCTGAAATTAAATCCCAGCTCCTGGACGCGACAGAAAAAATACAAAGTTATGTGAACGTTATCGAATCTTTGAAATCTGAATCCAAAAATCTCGAAGAAAAGAATGCAGAATTTAAATTCCAGCTAGAAGCGGTCGACAGAATGAAGAATGAGACTGAAGTTACGCTCGATTCTCGACTAGAAGAAAATGAAGCCGTGGTTTCTCAATTGACTTCAAGAATCAAAGAACTCATGGACGAGAATTTCGAGCTGAAGTCAAAAGTCGAAGACGCAGAAGAAAGATTGAAAAAAGGTGAAGTCACGATCGAGTCCTTAAATTCTGACGTCGAACGTCTTAATGCGAAATTACAAGAAAAGGAAATGTATTTATCGCATTTGAATATGAGATACAAGGAATTGCAAAGCATCAACAACAGTTTTACGAAGCTTCACTCGATGAACAACACGAGTGAAGAAACTTTCGCAGATTTAAAATCTGGCGACGATTTCGTTAAAACCTATGTAGCTGAAAACGATGCGATCAAGAAACGATTAGAAGATTTCGAAAAGAACGTTTCCATTTTCCGAGAGAATGTGGACCAGCAAATAAATTTTGTGGAAGGTTTGGAGAAAGGTAATGTAAAGAATGTGACTGAAATTTTAGCTTCACCATCACTTCAAAATAAAATGTCGACTCCAAGAAAATTGGAAAAACCTGAAACTCAAGAATCTCCAAAAACCGCTTGCAGATCATTCAATGATGAAAATGATTACACGAGTATCTTTGCAAATGATAGTTATTTCGAGAAGATGGAAGTGTCTGGGGGAGACGAAACGGTTACGGAAAATGAAATACAGAGTGGAAATGAAACACAGAATGAAAGCCAGGAATTCACTGCACCATCGATGATGATCAATATTTTAAAATCAAATGATGTTCCGATCTTGAAGAGGCGAATTCAAGATCTAGAAAGGAGAAATGAACAATTGGATGTTCTCTTCAAAGAGTTGATAGAGAAAGTGAATGATAAGGGCAGCGAAGAACTCGCGAATGCAGTGAAGGAATTTAGGAATGTGAAGATTTCGTTAGAGATTGAAAATGCGAGGTTGGGTGATGATCTCCAGCAGAAAATTAATGAGTCGGAAGAAATAAAGAATGGAATTCGTGGGCTGAAACTGGATATTGAGAAATTGCAGCAAACAATATACTTGCTGAATGCGGAGAACCTGGATCTCACGTGCAAACTCAATGCGGAAAAAGAGAAGGTTAAAGAAGTGGAAGGCAGTTCACAGGTAAGAGACTTCTAATTTTATTCGAAAGTAACATGCGCGAAGTTCCCAATTCTCACATGTTATGGCAGAATTTATTCACACACACCTAACCGTTTGTGAATAAATTCGGCCAGTTATTCGCCCACTTCGCACTCAGTTGTTTAAAAAAATAGTATGTGTGACAAGTGCGTGTTGTTGCGCAATATACTATTTTATCTTTGGATATCGCATATTCAGGACGCTGACTCATGCCACTATTGACATTAATTGACACTTTGTTGAGTGGTGCCACTATTTTGACACTTTCAACAAAAATTCCACTAATGCCACTATTTCTTCAGTTTTACTTAAAAAATTTTTTCGAACGTCTTCGCTAATTGACTAAAATAACATGTCTACCATCTCAACTACAGGAAAACGTTCGAAATCGATTAATTTCAAATTCGATTATTAAAAAGTGAATAAATTCATATTGCAATTGTACTGCTTCAGAGTATAATTTCTAAATGAAAGCTTCAATTGTCTACATATTTTAAATTGAATATATCGTTCAAAAATTAATTAGATATCAAAATTTAAGAATTTTAGAATCAGCAATTTCATTTAATCACATTCAAATTGGAAGCGTTCAAAATTATTAAAGTTTAAAATTAAACAATTTCAAAATAGATAAGTTCCAAATTTAACAATATTTGAATGTGAATAGATTCATAATTAAACAATGTTGAATAAAAGGGTTCATCTTTTATTAATATCATATATCTAAAATTTCAAATTTTTCTGTTTTGAAAATAGTTCAAATAAAAAATCCTTCACAATTAATAAGAATTCAAATAGAAAAGGTTCGAGATTGGAAAGAAATCCAATCCAAGTTCAAAATGCATTTAAACTATAAACTTGCCTCATTTGAAAATAATACAATTTGACAAGTTTAACTTTTTAGAAGAAATTTTTTAGGTTTGGATCAATCCTTTTGTTGAAGAACAATAAATATATGGGCATCCGTGAAATTGGAAGCTAATTTATTTTCAAATAGTTCAAAGTATGTAAAAATTTCAGGGATTCAAAATTTCTTTGAAATGAAATTTATCATGTTTATAGGAAATTTATTAATTTTATTGGAATTAGTGGAGTAGGAATTAATATTCAAAGATTTTCTTTGTCTTAATGATATTTTTCTTTTCCTCTAAAAGTCTCTAAATTTTTCTGGAATGGAACTGTCAGCGTGAGGTTTAGATTTTTTTACATTCTCATCATTTATAATGGAAGGTATTAGATTCATGTGAATTTTGACCAATCCAGTTTTCGTCAATTGTCGACGTTTTGAGACTGCCTGAGTCAGAAAAAAAAGGGTTTTCCGAACATGTTTTTCTGTCTGTCGGTCTGTAGTCTGATGGCATGATAACTTTCGAAGGAGTTTTCTAATTTAAATTTCCTTTTGCACACTATTTTGTGATCCAAAAAGACAGGTCAAATTCGTTAGCTAGCCTTATAACGTCAATATTTATAGTTTTAGACATGAATAATCTAACTGAGAAAAGTAAAAATTCTACCTGTCCACAAAATCACGCTAGATACTATAAATAGACAAGAGACTAGTTTTATTAGTTTCAGAAAGTTCTACAAAATTGCTTTAAACAATTTTTTAATAGGGATAATAGTTTTTGTTTTGAACGTGGAAAATGCCATGAGAAAATCGTAAATTCACATTTATAGCTGAACAATTCACAATACGATGAAAGCTTCAACAGTAACATTTCTCACCTCAAAAAGACGTACAAAATTGCCTTTACCCGTTTTTTAATAGCACCCATAGTTTGGCGGGAAAAATTGAATTTTTACATTCTCATCATTTATGACGGAAGGTATTAGATTCAAGTGAATTTGCACCTATCTAGTTTTCGTCAATTTTCGACGTTTCGGGACCTCCTGAGTCAAAAAAAAAAACGTTTTTTTACGAACATTTTTGTCTGTCGGTCCGCAGTCTGACGGCACGATAACTTTCGAAGGAGTTTTTAAATTTTATTTTCATTTTGCACACTATTTTGTGGTCCAAAAAGACTTGCTTCTGCAATAAATAATTTTTTGATTTTTGGTTATTTTTATTTGCGTATTTAAAACCACTTAATATTCAGTCTATTATTATCAGTATGATTTAGTGGTCATATTATGGAATGATTTACCAGTTCTTTTTATTTTTAAATCTTTAATCATTCTTCAGTTATCACTAAAACTTTGATCAAAAATATATCTTATTGTTTCAGATTTTAATTGACGATCTCAAAACGCACGTCTCTCAAATCAGCGATGAAAAAGCTATCTTAGAAAAAGAAATCTCACTTTTAAACGAGAAGTTGAACTCTGCAAACTTTTCCAGTCCTATTACCTCTGATGAGGAAATAAAATCAAAACTTAACGAATATGACCAAAAGATCAATGATTTAGGAACTGAAAACAGAAAACTGACACATGACCTCATGGATAGTATAAAGGAACTTGAATCAGTCAAGGAGTGCAAAGCTCTCCAGTACGATCACGAGTGTAACTATAAAGAAAAGAACCGATGCTTGATGAAAGAAAATGAAGAGTTGCAAAGAGAAAACTCGGAATTATCAGACGATCTTATGAAACACATTGACGAATGTGAGATTCTAAAACAGGATCTAGAGACAGCTTCGAAAAAACTAAGTATCTACGAGCAATCTTCAGAATCTCCTGAGTCTCCCGAAAATGTAGAAATCATCTTGCAAGAGAAAACTCGTCTCGAAGCAAAAGTTATTGAACTTAACTCTAAAGTCATACAGCTCTCAAATGAAAATACTGAATTCACTTCCAACCTCTCAGTAATCTTCGATGAATTCGAGAATAATCCAGAAGTGGACAATCCATGTAGAAATTCCATACTTCTATCCACAAGCTTAGAATCTCAAAGTCGTCGAGTCAGTAACAGTTTTAGACACGATGAGAACGTTCAGGCCTTAAACAACAAAATTAAAACCCTTCAAGACCAAGTTGAACATCTAACTCTCTTGAATACGAAACTGAGCGACTTGAAATTAAGTTCCTGTTCACAGTGTGCGCACCTCAAAGAACTAAACGAAAACAGAAGAGCCCTGAAACTAGAAGTAAAATCCCTGAACAACAAACTAGAGGATCTTCAGGTCAAATTCAGACAAAAGTGTGCCAACACCGATGTCCTGAGATTAAAAGCCAGCGAGGAATTAAACACAAGTGGCAATGTGAGCCCGAATGGTAGCATTGGTGAAGGACTGAACATTTCTCTGATGGAGGAGAACATTCGCATCCTTAGCAGTGAGAAAGAAACTCTTAAAGAAGAGTACAACAAACTCGCAAATCTCTACCAGGAAAAGTGTTCCGATCTGGAAACAATACAGGAATGCCGCCCTGGCAGTGTCACTCCACCAACTTCTACTAGTCCCATGATCCCGAAGAAGAAAGAAAGGCTTCTGAAAGTTGAGTCTGCTATTAAACAAGTCGGCGCAGATCTCCATCAACAGAGAGAGAAACTCTCGAATCTGAGTAGCGAACTCCAGAAGTTCAAGGAACTCAAAGATCGACTGAATTTTGCTGAAGAATCTGTAACGACTGCGGAAGAGAAGGTGAAACTCCTCGAGAGTGATATCGCAAGTTTGTATAAAAACATCGAGGGATTGATCGAAAGCGAGAAAACTCTGAAGACTGAGAATCTGAATCTCGAAGTCCAGTTGGAAACCTTCAAGGTTGAGAATCAGGGAAACAAGAAACTCATCGGTGATTTGCAAAATACTCTCGATGAACTTAATGAGGAGAAAAAGTCCTTGAATTGGGAATTGGAGGTTGCAAGGGAGGAAAAAGAACAGTTACTCGCTCGACAGAAGTACGAAGATTCCAACCGCGAAATGATGGAAGTGACACTGAAGGAATATAGAGATAGTGTTGAAGACTCTGAAAAGAGGATTAAGGAGATCAGCTCGAACCTTAACAAAGCAGTGAAAGAAAACCAGGATCTCAAGAACGAAATAACGACACTAAAATCTCTCGTTCAGAAAAATACTGAGGGCCTTAAAACGGAATGTGTGGAAGATTCTCTCAAGGATTTGAAATCCAAGAATTCTCAGAAGGAACTCGAGTCTGCGAAGTTGCTCATCATTAAGGAGATGAAGTCCCTCACATCGGAAGTTCAAGACCCAGCAAATAAATCCGTTAGCGATCTTTTCCAAGTTTTTCTTAAGATGATAATGTCTAAGGAACACGAGATCATGAAAGCTCTGAAGGATCGTTTCGATAAGGAGAAATTGAAGCTTGAAGAAGCGAAAGAGCAGAGTGAAGATGCGGAAAAACGTGCAAATACATGGGCAAAATCCTTGGAGAATGACATAGAAAAGTTGCAGTCCGATTTTACACTTTTGGAATCGAAAAACATAGATTTGCAGAAGCAGATCGAAAGGTTAGAAAATGGATTGGAAGAGACTCAGCATGAGAATCAGAGTCTGAGAGAGAAGATGCAAGTTCTCGAGGGAGATTACCATGCTCTTCAAGTCGATTTTGAAAATTCTAGAACTCATGCCAAAGGAGATGTGGATGTTAGTCAAGAAAGGGAAAGAATGCAGGCGTTGATTCAAAATAAAGAGATGGAACTTCAGTCTAAAATGAAGCAGGAGAAAGAAGAGTATAATAAGAAACTAGGGGACTTGACAAACGCTTTAAAGACTTTAGAAACAAAGAATATAGATTTGAAAAATAACCTTGATGGATACGAGGCAAACGAGAAGCAACTGAAGAGCATTATTGACATAAAATCTAACGAAATCTTGAAGAACAATCAGAAAATAAAAGACATTCAGATTGAATTAGCACAGCTCGTGGAGGTAAATAATAAGGTGAGTGAAGAAAATCTCGAGAAGAATCATCGCATTGAGGAAATTACATCGCTTTTGAAAAACAAGTGTGATATTTTGTCTGAGTATAAGACAAAATTGGAGACACTTATGCCTGAGTATGATCATCTGCGTTTGCAAATCGAGGAGAGGAAACTCAGTGTTGAAAAATACAAGGAGGAAATAGAAAATCTAAGATCTGAGAGCATGAGAGAATTAAATATTTTCAAGGATAAATTCGTGGAAGAAGAGATCAAGTCTGCTGGATTAAATAATCAGTTGACCGAGTTGAACACTAAACACGGAGTTCTTCTTCAGGATTTGGAAACGATGAGAGAAAAGTGTATGGAACTGGAAACTGCAAATGAAAAGTTGATGAGGAAGATCAGAAGTAGCACAAGTAAGACGAGGGTTGAGAAGGAGATGGAAGAGCTGATGGATAAAAACAGGACTTTGGAGAAGAATCTGGAAGGTGCTTCTAATCGAATTGCAGACTTGCAGGACGCGAGATGTAAAGCTATGAAGGAATTAGTTGATCTGAAAGGACAGATAGAAACAGTGAAGAGGGAAAATGAGGAATTGAAGAAAGCTGTGGATGCGTTTAAGTTAAGACACAACTACTCAGACATCATCGAGTTGAGATCAAAGTATGAGGAACTTCTGCAGGAAAAGAACAGAGTCAAGTTAGAATTGGAAGAAAAGAAGTTACTTTTAGCGCACAGGGATAGGAAAATCGAGGAAATTTCTGAGGAGTTGAGAGAGTTAGAGGAAAAGAATGCAGAACTAGACAAAGAAGCTGATGAGTTAGGGGAGATGATTAAAGAAAAGGGAGCGGAAATCGGCAAAATCGAGGACGAAAATTATCATCTGAAAGAGACTTTGGCGAGAGAAATTGAGCGGTTGAAACATGAGACGAGTATGAATACGGAATTGAGAGCACAGATTGAAATTATAAGAAGGACGGAGGTTGGTTTCTTGCGGAAGGAAAATGAAGAATTGAAGGAGAAAATTGTTGAGGTTGAGCGTAGATTGGAAGCGAAGAGTTGTACGAGTTCTAGAAGTACGAGTCCGATGGCTGAGGTGAGCAAAAGGAAAAAGAGGAGAAGTGATCTGTTTAATCAGAAGAGACATCTTGATGACGTGAGCGACTCGGGATTGAGTTCGAGTTCTGCTGATTGTGCATGCTCTGATTTGAGGAAAACTATTGCCGATTTGGGGAAGGAAATAGCTATGAAGAATGGAGTTATCGCTGCGCTGAATGTCCAGATACAAAGCGAGAACTTCCCCTATCAGAAGAAGTGCAAGGATTTGCACGATGAGTTGATTCTTCAGAAGAATAAGGTATTTATTAATTTTGTTTCAATTTGTTTCCAAAAAATAGTGTAAAGAAACAATTTTACATATCAAGCCCCAAAGAAATCAAGAGTTAATAATCATGAATTAAAATCTTAGAAAATTATCTCTAAAACGTTGAAATTGATAGTGCTTAAAACTGGGATATTTATTTATAAATAAAGTATTGAATTCTACAAATGAAATATTCAAGGTGGAAAAATTTCAGGGATCACATTCCGTCCCCCTTTTTCCACCTTTTTTTTTAAATTTAAAAGTCCTATAAATTGTCTAAAATTAAGAATTCTAAACCTTTCATCCCTTTTTTCACAAAGTTTTGATTAATTTTTAAAGAATTATAAATGGCAATTTAAGACTTTGAAAAACAAGACACTTTCCATGAGATTCTTTTTATGGCACCAATTTCAAGTATAAAATAGTATAAAATCAAGTGTACAGTTAAAAATCAAAAACATGCTACTCGCAAAAGTAGACTTCACGAGATTGGAATATTTGAAATGCATTTCTCCAGAAAATTAAAAAAGTCGTTTTACAAACAATTACAACAAAAATTTTTTAACTTTTTAAAAATGTATAGACAATTTTTTCTGGTATTAGAGAACATTAAAATACGCTCAAAATAATTTTGATAAGTCTAGGAACACAAAAATGAAAATGCAGCAAATTTTTTAAATACTCAGTTTCTATTTTTTTTTCAACGAAACAAAAACAGAAAAGCAGGATGTTCCTCAAATAGTCATTTTTATGTTATTAAAATTATTTATTTCTAGCTTGCTTACAATTAGAAAAACACTTGAATCATCTCAGTGATTTTTACTGTAAAACATACACAAAAAAATGACAAAAACAAGGAATGAAAGTCTATTTACTGGTGAAAATACATTTTTTTTAAATTATGAAATTGAAGGACTAAAAATAGATAAATTCTAACGTATTTTTAAATTATATTATTTATCCATTTTACAATTTTCATCTTCTTGAATTTTTGCGGACGTATATTTCTCAGTAGAAAGTCCTAAGACGTCCAACAGATTTTTCAAAGTTAGCTGAACAAATAATATTTTTTTTAAACACACATAAATGACTCTGTAGTAGGTGGAAAATCAACAGTTAATTGTTCAATTTTAAGCGTTATAAAGACAGGGTTTACATGACAAAGGTATTATAAAAATATCAATCGTACAATATCAAAGAGAAGAAAATTTCATGGAAAATACTATTGCAAGGTCGATAGTTTATATGGTGCTCAACTTTATAGATTTTTCCTTAATAACTTTTTTTCTTTAGGTTTAATTCTATATGTTTGCATTTTTTCAGACTCGTCAGCTTGTGCAAGAAATTTCAAATCTCAAGAAAGCAATGATGGATACAAGTGCTCATGAATGCAAGGTTTGCAAAAAATGGAGGTTAAACCAAAGACATCAGGAGGTTCAGTGTAAGATAGAAGAAAAAACGTATCTCAGCGGCACAAGCAGTGGCATCATCGGCGTAAGTTTTTATTTGACAACATTAACGGACTGGTTTACTAACCTAGGCCATAAAATTTTCACGAAGATCCGCTTGACTAACAAAAAAAACTGCATGCGATCATAGAAAACAGAAATCTCTCCCGAAACCGAATGGAAATGATTTTTTTAAATCATTGAATATTGGACGAAATAAACAAATCTTATAACAAAATCGATCTTTTTCAATCGCATATATTCATTTTTTACTTAGAAATGTAAGATAGCAATTTTACCGAAAAAGTAAAATCCCGAATGTTGAAAAATACCGAAATAAACTTAAACTACCGAAAATGTTTATTAACGAAATTCAAATATTTCGAAAGTCAAAGTTAACAAAACTAGAAAAATTAAGAAATTTGAAACTACCGAAATGATTAAATTTCCGAAATTTTATAATTACCGAAACTTTAAAACATTCAGGATTTTACTTGTTCGGCAAAATTGTGTCACTCCCGAAATGTACGGTTTGTTTTGAAAAATTTTTTCGCTTCTCTTTCAGGAATTTAAGCATATTGAGAAGCTGGAAAAAGAAAAAGCCCTCATGAGGCAATTGTGCCGCAGTCGACTTGCGCAAATAAAGCAACTCGAAGCGAAAGTCGAAGAACTCTCAGCAAACTTAAAACTGACAAACGGCTAGTGAATCCCTCCTTGTAAATATTTTTCTACCGTTCTTGAATTTTTATTCTCGAGCAGACTTTTTTTACTACACTGAAAGTAGCATGTAAATATTCTTTAAGACAACTCACTTGCATTTTGATTGTTCTTTTCTGTCGAAGTTAAGTTTACGTCAGCGTAATTTATTTATAAGTGAAGCGTTTCCATGAACATTGACAAGGGTGTCTATTAGGGTGGTCCAAGAAATGTCAAGTTTCGAAATGTTTATCCACCAATGCATTCCTGCCGCTAAAATAATATAGCATATTTTTTTAGAATTTTCAATTAATATTTAGAGGTTGCGCAGAGCTGTGCCAAAGTTTAGTATTTTCAAATCTAGCCTAAAAACTCAAGCAGCTTGACTTTCATTATGATTTCTTTTGCTTTTATTATCAACCTATCTCTTCTACTTTTTCAGTGTCTGTTCGTGATAAAATAAACTTTCATTTAGTGTGAATTTCAAATAAAAAAATGATATACTTGAATAGATATAAGTCTCTGAAAAGTCAAAACGGCAATATTCAACATTAAATTACAACTTCAAATATAAAGTTTTTTAGGCGTACATCTTTGGAAACTGATTTTCAACGTGTCATGAAATAGCTTGTAAATGGACATCAGTGTCGGATATTATTAAGGGGGTTGAAAGAGAAATGAAAGAAAGGGTCTTTTTCCCATTTTAAATTTGTGATAATCCCATAAGAACTAAAAACGCCCTGCGCGACCTCTAAATATTAATTTAAAATTCTAAAAATAAACTATGCTACATTATTTTTGCGATAGAAATGCACTGGTGCATAAACATTTGGAAAATTCGAAATTTGACATTTTTTGGACCTCCTAATGCCTATGCCATATGAATGTATATATAAAGTATGTAGTAGATGTATTCAGGAATTATTGCACCAACGTTTTGACAAGCAAGATTATACATACATTTGCGAGATTTGGAAGAGGGAATTTTATATTCGTAATTACAAAGCAGTCGCGTGACATTTCTATTTTCTAGATTAAATGAAGTCAATATATTGAAAAAGTATACAATTTTGTCTGCAGAATCAAGAAAAATTTATAGCAAAATATGTATTGCTATTTTTTATGTGAGATTGGAGTAAAAAAAAAAAGAAGAAAACTGAAGGAAAAGCTTTTTGGACACTAAGTGTCAATAAATCTAAAGTAATGGTTGTAAATTTAGGTTTCTCTATGTGCAACGGTGGTTGTTATTTATCAGAATGAAATGTAGTCAAAATTTCGATACTTAATAAAATTATTTTCATACTTTTTCCAAAAAAAAATATTATTTATAGAGTCTAATGGTTGGAATGAAATTGCTATTTTGTCATTTGACTAGTAATTAGTAATGCGGTTATACCGTCTCCTTTTCGACAAACTTATATTATTGAAACCAGTCTTTTTGTGTTAGGGAGTAAAATATTTTATTTACCAAATAATATAAAATTAAGCACTGGTCTTGGCCTTTTTCGAATTATATCTTGGTGCGAACAAACGAACTTTCCTTTTCTTGCCACTTCCGTCGAAAAGTTCTATAAAAAAAACCATTAAGATTATTTTAAGAAAATATTTATTTTTTATTTGTCTGTCAATAAATATGAAAGTTATAGTAACCTTTATCAGGTTCCTCTCCAACTTCGTCTCGGTAATACTGAGCATCATCGTCCTCTTCCTTATTTCCCTCGTAAGACTCCTTAGCGATTTTCTGCATCAGTATATCAGTTTCCTTCTTCTTCTTTTGCATTCCCCTTAGGGATTTTTCCTTCGCTTCCTCCTTCTTTGTTTCTTTCTTCTTCTTGTTCTCTTCCTGAGCCTTTCTCCGGTTTTCTTTTAACTTCTTCTTCTTCTCTCGCCTTTTCTGGATGAAAACCTTTTCTTCTTCTGACTTCTCGATAAAATCGTGGAAGAGAACTTCACCTTCTAATAAGCCATCTTCAACTTTTATCAACTGGAATAAGTAACAAAATGATTAGCAGAAATTAAAAACTGAAATTTAATGTAGTATTCAAATTGTTTATCTTGCTTGACAGTATCTGATCTGTTTATCAGATTGTTTGCAAAATATTGCTATTTTTTAATGAAAATTATTTTGGAAACAACTTTTAAAAATTTGCACGAAACGCAGGTCTCGGACTCACTTCAAAGGATAAAAATAGAGTCAATAGTGGTAGCAATTTTGAAAAATAGCAAAATAGTGGCATGCAATTTTTTAAATGGATCGACAAGAGTGCTTTTAAAAAAGTCACATGAAGTTTCGAAAAATTCAGTTCTTTAGGAATACAGAGTAAAAGTTTCAGATAAAGAGTGCAAATTAGTAATATTTATGTTCTTTTTTTTTAATGAAGAAAATTAGATCAAACACTATAAGAATTTTGAAAATATTTAAAATAATAAACAATATGTTTTAAGTTGAATTTTCTTGTTTCTAGCATAAAGTCCTATGGCTTTGCAAATTATAATTGCACAAATGAAATTAATTGTTAAATCCATTAATTTTTTTGAGCTATAAGCTATAGGCTATGAGGCATACAACAATTGAAGAAAACAGTATTGTAAATAAATTCCATATTATGTTGATATTTTTAAAAGCCATTGAAGTGCTATTTTGATATCATTCTCTTATACTAGGGCTGCAACAGAATTTTGTTTTCCAAATTCCAGATCTTTTACAGGTTTCTTCAAAGGTATTTAAAAAAAATTCTAAACCTTACGCTAATTCCTTCACTAATTCCAATAATATTAATAAATTACCTCCAAACACGATCAATTTGATTTTGAAGTATTTTTAAATCCCAGGAATTTCTGAGATCGTCTGAATTTTAAAATTTTGTTAGTGAAAAGGGTTTTTTCAATTTAGAATAATTTTTAGGTTCTAGTTTTTTTTTTGTAGATTTAACATCTTGCAAGGTCAAAAAATTTCAATTTTCTGTTCTGTTTAATTTAAAATTTATTCTTTTCCATAATCGAATTTTTTCTATTTGAATTCTTATCAGTTAGTAAGGATTTCTTTATTTGAACTACTTTCATAACGGAAAACTTATATATAACAGTTATTATATATATATATAACAGTTTCTCGCTGACCCATCGCACCTCTTCCGCGATCTTCCTGTTTCTATCAATAATCCGCCTACGTCCGAGGAGATCGAGACTTTTTGGAGAGAAATTTACGAGGTTCAACACCCACTACATGAA
>JAUMHM010000005.1:37910064-37923018 GCA_032362435.1 Melikaiella ostensackeni | reverse complement strand
TGCACACGATTGAAACCCGAAACATCTCCTTTTTACTATAATGAATCATCGTGAAAGCATTAAATCTATTATTAAAATTAATTCTTTTAAAAACTTCATTATCCAAATCTTTCATCACAATTTCAGCAATAATTGGAGAGAAGACTGAGCCTATCGGAGTTCCAAATTTTTGTTTATGGAAAGTACCATTGAATTTAAAATAAACGGAATTGAAAACATCAAAGAATGATTTGAAAGAGAAAGTCAATTGAATATTTCGTGGGTTGATTTAGAAGCAATCTATTAAGGTTATTCCATTCTTCAAAAAGAAAAAGGTAATAATCCAAACCAATAACACATTTTTTTAAAATTGCTAACTTCATCAAATTTTTTAAATATATTTAAGTGAAATACATATCTTTTAGTAAATTGAGTTACTTATTAAAACCTCAATTAATGGAAATCTTAATTATTCATAGGCAACCCTGCAGATTGGAACCAATCCTTGCTTAATGTCTCAGTCTAAATTGGCTTCGAAACATGGTGGTCTCCAGTAGTATAAGAAAGACGGAGAAAAGAAAGAGTGCGAGGATCGTTTTGGCTGACTCTTTCTTCTTTTTCCTCCCTCTTTTTTATCCCTGTTGTGTAAATTTATTGTACATCTGTCTCTAATGAGCCGAAAAAGCAGGTAGTCTCAAAGTCTATTTTTAAATTGTGAACTTTTTGAGTGTTCTTCTTCAGTACACAAAAAATTTTCATAAGTAAATAGATTTCCTTTCGATCTTTAACAAAATAGAAAAAATAAAATATATTTAGATAGAATAGGATAGAAATTGATAAAATGAGATAGGCCACAAAGTAGATTAGAACATAGATAGAGTATAATAGTTTTAATATAAAATAGGATAAAAGTAGATGGAAAGAGATAAAATATAGAATAGGATAGGATAGAAAGGGATGGAATGAAATTCGTGTGCAATAGGCTAGGACAGACATTGATGCAATCAAATGAAATCGATTTAATACAGAACAGGATAGAAATGTGCACGGGAAAAAAGTTGACGGTCTTGAATTTTTTTTATTTAAATTATGAAAACTGATTCGATATAAAGGCATCATGGAACCAATGATGAAATGCGAAATTGGTGTTTTAAGAAACCCGTTTCTTTGCGTGAGCAATCTGAATTTATTGAGATAGTTTTTAAATTTTATTTAAAAAACGAATAATAGGTCTAATAGGTCATAGATTGTGAACCTGTCTTAAATAAAAATACAATTCTTTTTTAGTTATGTTTTGTCAATGAGTGAAGTAATCTGCTGGTATCGATATTATATTTTTGTCCGTGTTTAGAATACGATCTGATTAGAATGTATGAGGGCTATAATTCATGGAATAGAATAAATTTTACATAGAATAGGATAGAAATCGAATGAATGATATAGGACGAAGATTGATCAAAAGTAAAATGGATGGAGTAAAATAGGTTTAGAACAGGATATGAATAGAGTGAATGAGATCGATTTTCCATCTCCATTCTTTGATCGAATTGGATTCCTTTTGGTAGAAATGAAATAAATTGGAATGAAAGAAAGGAGAAACACAGATTCGAACCCCCATGGATTAATGACAATATTTTTAGGAATTTAAACTCCAAGAATCAAACGACCAAATTTGGACAAGCGCACATACAAATACCTTCATTCATAATAAAAAACCTGAAACAAAAATAGAGGAAATATAAAAAGAAGGCGACCTCCAAATCCTCTTTCATCTTTTCTTTTTCTTATTTTTCTTCATTTCTACCTTTTTCAATCTTAGGACAAAGAATATTCACAATGATTTAGCAACGTTTCGGTGATCATCGAATATCCTTTTCAAGACAGTAAAAATTAAAGATAAAAAAATCGTAAACATGTCAAAACCAATGAGGAAACCAAAATTTTCTCCCCATAAAAAAAATGGGAGAACGTCTTGCTTTCTTCAAAGTTTTTGATATCTTGAAAATTTTTTTTATCAATAATTTTTATTGTCTTGAAAAAAAGCGTTGGATGAACATCGAAACTTTGGTAAATTATTGTAAATACATTTTGTTTAGAGATTAAAAAGAAAGAAATAAAGAAAGACGAGAGAAAAAAGAAGGAAGGGGAAGGAGAGAAAGAAGTGTCTTCTTCTTTCCTCTTTTTTTTATTTGGGTTCTCTTTCTTTTGAATGGAGATATTTACATGTGAGATTGTCCAAATTTGGTCGTTGGATTAAAAATGTTTAAATCCCTTAGAATTTTCTTATTAAAATTAAATTTTGGGCGTTTAAAAGGAATTAAAATTTTTATTTATTCTAAATAGTCCTTAATTTTTCATTATGCTTTAGATCTATCTATCTTTTTCTAAGATGATTTAAATTATTGTTGACCGATTTTATAATATAAAATTCGTACCAAAAGTTAAAAAAATTGATTCCAATTATAAAAAATGCACATAAATTGTCTCTCGATGTAATAATAAATCAGTGACTCTTTTTTGATGATCATCAATGAACAGCTAGGGGAGCAGTGGGTAATGCGGCGCAGCGGGTAATGGTGCGCAGTCGCTTTTACAAAAATGTGCGAACTATAAACGAGTGAGGTTACCTTCAGTACATGTATTTTATGAATGTCATATCAAATAATAAAAAAATTCGATCAATTAAGGTAACTGTTTAAGTTTTTTGACGAAAAGTTTGTTTTGGTTGTTTCTCGTATATTATGACAGCTGCGACAAAACTAGTGAAACTCATAGTACTTTCTTCAAAATGTAATAAAATCTGTTGTGAAATTGATCTTCTGACTACTCCGAAGGATGCGCATGTGTCACAAATAGGCAAAGTTAGTTAACATAAATGTTTATAAATGTACATAAATATCTTTATTTCTACACTATGCAGAAGTGGGTAATTCGGCGCGACGGCTATTTTAATCCTAAACTGCTGAAATTCTGAAAATTGTATCTTCGTAGCTTTGATTTTCAATTATACACGAAACATAACCTCTAAATTAAAAAAAAATGAATACAGAAATCAAGAGTGAGGCACCTAAGGTTAAGATTATGTATATCGCGCTCAATATAAGGAGACTGTTAGACCGGGAAAAGTTGATATGCGTAGATTCATATTTTGCGTATTTTACACTTTTTGACTCAGCTATCATTTTTTCCCGCAAGTATCTTGAGAAGTATTAGACATGTAAGTAAAATAAAGATGCGTGTGAAAATCATCAGTGAGCCACTCAAAATCATTACTGAGCCACGCGTGGCATCAGTAGTGAGCCGGGTAAATCGATAAAGAAAAATATAGTGTTCAAACCTAGCACCATCTAGTAATTCTTTTTTGTAAACAGTTTTTTCGATAATATAGCACATTTTTGACACGCCTCACTGATGACGATGATAAACTAAATATGACTACTCTAATAGTGGGCCAGGCTGGCTCAGCATTGAATAATCTTTAAAAATCGGATTCAATAGATTGGCCACCAATAAAACTGACTTTTTTGAGTGTTTTCTCCGATATTTGGTGACACAATATACGATTTACACCCTCACCTTGTGAAAAAATGAAACTTTAGACAGCAATATGCGTACACTTCAATATTTCTTTTTGCATTTACTATTTCTGTACGAAAATGAGAGCCTGTGGCTCACTATTGAAGGGGGGCTCACTATTAATTTTGTTACCCTAGATACTTCATTTTACTGAAATAATGTCTTTGATTGTTAAAAAATAATTTTAGAATTAAAATAATAGATAACAATGAGAGCGCGCCACATTACACAAAGAGTAGGGTAACTTAAGGTACGGGAACTTTTTATGAACGCTCAATTATTTAGAGTTTTAATTTACGTAAATTCTGTTTTTGATATACATAAAGCAAAGTTGAGATATTGATCTACGCGTTACATATTTTACCATCCCATTATCGATTATATTTTTCCTGTTATCGATTGATATATGTTATCTGCGCCGCATTGCCCACTCCTCCTCTATCTAATATATAACCTGCCCTCCTCTATCAAAAATAGATTTTATTAGTTCTTTCTTGAATATCCCAAAGATTACGAATCTTTCTAAACTTAAGAATGAGAAATAAAGACTTGAAGTGTCAACTTGAATGTTCTGAGAAGCTTCACATTTGATCCCGTTCGCGCGGGATCTAGCGCGCATGCTTCTTTGCTATCCCGAGTCTCGCACGTCTCGCAGCCTTCTACTTAGCTTCTACCCTTCTCTCTTGCCTTTCCTCGTAGTGATTCACTGGGAGCAAGTGAGAAGGGAAGAAAATGAAAAGAGAGACGGAGGACAAGTAGACGAGGCCAGTGCTGGCCAGGCAGCCTCATACGACCTCTCGTACGGTGATTCCTGTCTGTCCGGCTTCATTCTCGATCTCCGGTCGATACATATAGATTATCTATCCGTAGTGTGGAATCGTGCTCGCGATAAAATATACATAATTGATTCAGTGAATTGACACTTAATCGGTGTATCCAACCCTCTTTGGATTACCCATTCTTGCGGTAAGTTTTAAAATTATTGTCATTTTTGTCATTTTTATTATTTATTTATTTATTTCATTACGATATTTTATTCATGTATTATTCATTGATCGTCCATTCTTTATTCAAATGAAAAGATTGCTATAAAGTAGTCTACTTACTGTCAAAATAACTAAAAATTTGATTTTTGAGTGACGGGACGGATAAATTTTAAACGCAGAAAAAGCGTGAGTAAATATCAAACTGACATGTCGCAAAAATGAATGTTGGCAAGAACCTGGTTTAGTTTGAACTTACTCCAAAACAATTCAACTGGAATTAAATCAGACTTATGAAAATTAATTTTATATAGACGAATGAGTTGTCCGGAATGTTCTGTCCGAATTTTTGATCAACTGCGACTTTTATAAAGAAGTGCTGAAAAACTTTTTTAAGAAGGATATAAAAGCCGCCGTATTTTACGTCAAAAGTAAGGTCTTCGAAACGATTTTCTCTTTTTGTTAATGAAATATCACACAAAATATCAAAAGTACCCTCATTTAAAAGACCGATTATAATTTAAACAAAATTTTTTAAAAAATTGTTTCGAGGTATAGGCCGTTTTAGATCTGAAAAACTATTTTCCTATTTTTCGATTTAAAAAAAATACAGATTTAAGGCTCGTAAATTCTTTCATCTTAAAAAGTATTTGTTATTTATTGAGGAATAAGCCCTAAATTTCATGGACAAAAAAAAATTTTTTGAAAATATTATCGGGCTCAGAATACGAAAATTTGTAATTTCGTTACAACTTATAGTCTGAAATGACTCCTGAATATTTTTTTTCAGAAGTAATATGCACAGGATTTTTTCTACAATATGAAGAGAATATTCTCCATACGGAATAAATTGAAAATATTTATGACGCGTAACAAAAAAAAAAATCTTGAATTTCGAAATGCACCAGAATTACACATTTTTTATAGTTTGAAGATTCCTAAAGTACTTTAAAATGTATTTTTAATTCTGCATATTAAAGCTGAGATTTTTTAGTTTCAAGCACTGCACGGAGAAAAATGGAAGGTTAGTCTGACCATCTAGATGTTCAGACTGACAATATTTGAGGGTCAACTATAGGACAGCCCTCTAGCCAAAATAAATTGCCAATGTTGACCATTGGGCCAAGAATGGCTCATTATTGACAACCATTAGTTTTTTAACTGGCTCAAGATTGGCCACCAGTCTTGGGCCAACATTGGCGAAAACTTGGGATAATAACGCCAATCCCAAGAATTCGCAGCCAATCATGGTCCATGAGTGATAGCCAAGGCTGAGCCTTGATTTCGAAAATATGGCTAACTTAGCTGCCATTGATGGTTCAAGCATGGGCCAAGCATGGGCCAAGATTAGGACAAAATTTCAATGGAATGAATAATAATTTTTTATTTAGTCCAATTTTTTCTCAATCTTCGCCATCATTGGTCCATCAATGGCAGCCAAGTTACCCATGTTTTCGAGATCAGTGAAGAGTGTTCGCTACCAGTCATGAACGATGAATGGCTGGCAGGTCTTAGCATTGGCGTTATCATCCCAAACTTCAACCAATGATGGCCCAAGACTGGCGGCCAATCTTGCACCACCATTGGTATCACTGGGTCACAAGCTTGGGCCAAGCATGGCCCAATGGTGAAGTTTCGACTGGGAGATGGTCAAAGTGACCATCTGTGGAGAGTCAAAACGAGAGGTTCAAATCGATCATCTCAGAGAGTCGACTCGATCATCTTATAGGGTCAACCTAATTATCATAGATGGCCGACTTGCTCATCTCAGACAGTCGACTTGATCAACTTCTACCTACATGATAAATATATCTCGTGCAGAAATTTCCCCAATCTTTCCCTGTTAGAAGTAGGGTTCTGATGGGGCCCGTATCAGAATTTCTAGTTAGAAAAAACTGGTGGGAGCCCTGTCAGGTCTAGCGATGAGTTCCATGCTGCGTATGAGTATGGCGAAAATATCTGTATCTAGTGGGGCATCGACCAGGATTTCTAGTCTAGAAAAAACTGGTTCTGTCCCCGACCAGAGAACTCCCAAGATATTTGCTTTATTGACTAAAATATCAATTTTGAGGTTCTTGACGGTTTCCGTAAGCTAAAATTGTATTTTTTGTTTTACTTTTAAACGCGTTTTTCTCGGAAACTTCATTTTAAACACTAGATCCCTTTTTTCGGAGCCGGTCATATGTGTACATATTTAGTATATGTACTTTGTATGGTAAAGTTGCAGAGGTTATTTAAGTAAGTGTAGCTGTACAGTGGGTGCAGTGCATCGCCATTGCTCTTGAGTTTTGTATTTTTTTCAACTATAGTTTTGTATTGTGTTTCGCATCATTCTTTGAAACAATAGAAAATAAAAGACGCCTGCATGAGCAGGGACGATTGCGGAGCAAAAAGTTGGGCTTCATTAAAAAAGTTGGACAGAAATGCGATGAGAGTGAGGTTATGATGCCCGTTGCTCACTCTGGAGACAATTTAGAAGGTAAATACCCAGTGGGCAAAAAATTGAAGGACGTCTTTACCACATCTTTGTGACATCTTTACGACATCGCGAAGACGTCGATGTCCGTGTCGCGTAGATGACGGAAATTTGTCGCTGCGACATTAAAATGTCTTATTAAAGATGTATTAACAATATCTCCACGACACGGAAATAGGACGTCTTTACGACGTCGTAAAAATGTCGTAAGAATGTCGTAAAGACATCCTCCATTTTTTCGCCCATTGGGTAATGTGTAAATAATGTAACACTGAATATAATTTAATAATAACACAATATAATAAAAATATTCACCTATAATATAATACAAAAAATGGCAAGTAAATGTAGAAAAAGCGTGGTACAAGAAAATCAAAATAAATCAATTATAATTAAGCAATTGACATTTTTTATTACACTTCTTAAGTTTATTATTTTTTATTAAATTTTCTCTACAAAATATCTCATTATATTAACTGTTTCAGAAAAACAAATAAACTGCAATGAAAATAAGGTTATGATTGCGGATTATGCCCCCACCGACCAAAGCGATACGTCACCTATAGGGTTCCGACTAGTTTTCCCTACAAGAGTCCGATTGTAAATAGGGAAAACTCGTCAGAGCCCCACTAGAATCCTTTTGAAATTTCTGCACGGGATGCAAGGTTCCAGTCTCTCTCTTATAAGAAACTGGAAATTATAAAATTAAGTGGAATTTGCAAAACCTGAAAATTCATGTAAAATTCATCAAATCTAAAAGCATTTTTTTTATTATTGGTGGAGAGCGGGGTTCATGAGACATGATTTGATGTGCGCAAGTAGTGCACTTTGACAATACAAATATTTTTTGGAGCATAAGGTGCTAAGGACACGCCATCACTGCACTAAATTGTAATATTTCAAATACTGGAGTAAATTCAGAAACCGATATAAATGCGTATCACGCACCTCGTTACTCTTATTTCTGTATCATCAATGAATGATGAAATTTTTAGCACGTTTGTGGTCAAAAACGACACGGTGGAAATATAGTACATTGATTGCTGAGAGTCGAGTGACTCCTTTATCCTAAGAATCCAATTTGACATTGAAAGTCCAAAACAAAAAATGTACATAATCCGCTTTCAATCATGTTCTCTCTTATGGACTTTACACTCCACGCATGTTCGAAATATGGACAAGCAGATTAAGCTGATTAAAAATCTGTTTAAATTTAATACACAGCAAACATGACGCTGAACGGCTCAACGACATTCGCTCACTCCGAAAATAGTGAATGGTCTCGGTTCTGTCACGTGACCTTTTCATTTTCACGCTCATGATTGACACGCTAAGATTGACTATCTGCGACTGTTCATCTGATCTAGTGATGCACTTCAAGACAAGAATATCTTGATCTTGCTTCATATCGCTCGAAATTTCGAAAACATTTTTAACCCAAGATTCTTGAATTGTCAAATGTATTTTTTTTATGAGTCTTGCTTTAACATCATGAAGTAAGAGTGAGTCGACCAAACTATAGAGCGCGCATGAAGAAAGATTAAGCTCGGCTTTGATAATCATGGCAACACATACATGAGCGCCCTTCTAATAATTTTTTCAAGATTCTTGGTTCATATAACAAGACAAGATCAATACATGTTCTTGAAATACGAGATGATTGCTTGATTTTGATATTTTCTTGCCTTTACTCGCTCGAATGCATCACTAATCTGTTCCTCCACGGTTGGTCGAAATGCGTGAAAGCAAGATGATCGTATTGACCATCGCGGAAGGATAACTTGATTATCCTGATAGATGCAAATAGTCAGAATGAACATCAAATGAGAGTCTCTATGTCGAAAAAATTATGGAAGGCCCGTTCGACTATCTAGAAGGTTATACTGTCTCTCTAAGTGTTGAATCACTAACCTTGACCCTCCATTTTTCTCCGCGTATAAGGATCGCCTCTTTATCTTATAATATGTCGCAAAGAGATAATTTTATTGGCTTTCAAATTCTTCTTGATAAATATTTCCAGCATTTCTTCTATTAAATTTGTAGCTAATTAAAAATTCGGACAGGACTTTTTGGACAGCTCAGTATTATTAAATTGAAATTTATCATCACTAATTTTGGGCTACCGAACTTTTATTTATTAATTAAAATATTTTTAGAAAATTCCTGAATGTGCTATTCAATCAAAGTAATTTCTTGAAGAGTTATACAACTTTTAATAATATTTCAACATTTTCAGAATTAATTTGGATTTCTAGCAAACACTTTTCATATCTTAAAAAAGATTGATTTCATGTCCTGACGTTCGCCTTATTTAATTAAAAAAATACTAATTGAAGGGAAATAATTTTCAAAATTCAAGCAAATGAGAAAAGTCCGATTGTTTTCACTCGAAATTATATTAAGAGTATCAACTGAAAATGCTAATGAAAGAAGAAAATTTGAAACTCAGGAATCAAGTACTCAACCGGTAGAAATGATCTACTTGCCAGTTTTTTGAGTTATTGCTAAAGATCCTTAATTTTTATGATATAATTATGCAAATTTTCTCCTCATAATACTGCGAAACGTAATGAAATTCTGCATCTAAGATGCCCATGTTGAAGGCGAAATGTCAATTTTATGAGAAGATGTTGCAAAGAAACATCAAATTTCGATGTTTTCGATGATTTGCAATAACTCTGGAAATAATGAACATTTTGTAAAGTTCTTGGGCTTATTTTAAAGGCAAGTCTCCATAGTATTTTTCTAAATTGTAAAGATATTTTTACAATTTTTTTCTTAGATTCTGCCACAGGGTCATACTTGGTGCAAAAAAGTCACAAAATTTCAAAAATATGTAAATACATACGGAAAATTTTAAAAAACATTATTTATCATATTTTAATAAATTTTAGTCATATTTATAAGAATTTTTTTTTTCAATTTTCCAATATCATGTGCTGAGTGCAATCATTATTTCAAATTTTGCGACTTTTTTACACCAAGCTTGACCCTAGGGTAGGATCTTGGGAAAAAATTCTACAAATATCTTAACATATTAACAAAATACTATGGAGACTAGTCTTTAAAATAAGCCCAAGAACTTTGAAAAATTGTTAATTATTTCCGGTGTCATTGCACTTTTCCGAAAACATCGAAATTAGAAGTTTTTTGCAATATCTTTTTGTGGAATTGACCTTTTAAATATTTTAATAAACTTTGTATATTATAAAGATTAAGGCACTTTAGTAAAGAGCTGAAAAAATTGGCGTGTAAATGATTTCCGCCAGTAGTGTCAATCACAAATAAACTCATTTTCGTCATATTTTTTCATAAATAGGTATAATTAAAATGAACTGCCTAACGATCCCTTTCCAGCTCTTTCAGAGCTGAAGTTACGGAATTTTCCGTAACTTTAGACCTACGGCTATACTTGACCGGGTTAGTCTTACGGAAAATTCCGCAACATTAAAGAAAGAGATACATTATTTAATTATAAAAGTAAAAATTCATTGAAATAGTTTTGAGTGTTAAAATAAAATTGGGAACATCGTATAATCCATAGAAAAAATTTTAATGTTTAACTATGCACTATGATAATATGTCAATTTCATGAGTAAATATTTCAAACTTATACTATTGCACTCTTGAAAAAAACTACGATTAAATAAATTTAAAATTGTTTTTGGTATGAAAATAAGTTTCAGAACATAAATCTTGCTAAATATTTGATATAATTTAAAAATTACATTCATTAGTATACTATTTTTGATCAATTTCTTTGTTTTTATTGCTCATTGATCAACTCATTGTCAAATTTAACTCTGATGCTTTTTTGAAAGTATAAAATACTTGGTTGTGTTAAACATTATGATACATTACTCCCACATGAAATACTTTCAATAATTCACATGAAATGATCAAGGAATTTCAAAGAATTGCCTCATTCGATTGAATGTATAAAATTATTTACCTAAAGATCTTTTGCGTGGACCATATATGTAAATAAGACGCTGTTTGCATTCTTTTATTTCTTGTTATCATTTATCAAACATAATATATCGTTTAATCCCGCATACAAAGAAAATTCTATATATAAAATTGTCAGAAGATTTTGTTGAAATTTATATGGTCCAAATATACCGTAAATAAGTAAATAATTGTAGAATTTTAATACAGAATAGTACATTATGTTTCTTATTGCAAGCTCGTATTATTCATATTTAGGTATTATCATAACATTTACTACTTCTTATTCAAGCTGACATTTTCCTTAGACGGACATTATAAAATCACTGACAAATCAAACCACAGTAGAGAAATATGAGTGGGACATTATTACGATTCAGATCGCTGATTACAACGATTTAATGTACATTTATTGAAATGACGTTCGCAAATTAATCCGCTTAGCTAAGATTTGTTTAATTTTTACGTTTTTATCTATTAATTACATAGATTAAATACAAAATTCATAATATTAGCAACCACTCATGAAGCAGAAAATGATCTAGAATAAAATTGGTCATTTTGGTTTTTATTATATTCATATAGAAAAATGTTGGTGTAAATTTTGTTGCGTCGCATTTTGAACACTGAAAATTTTCATTGTGCCTTCATTTGGTTTTATGTCTCTTTTTTTGTATCTTGAAACAACACCGAATTCGTCTTTTTTTCGAGGCTTGGCATTTAACAGTGTTATTATCAAGGTTCGCGGCAGCGAATCGCTACCAAGTACTAGAAAAAATTCGAAAAATTTTCTAAATACCCATACGAGAAAAAAAATCTGCCATGAGGGACGAATTGCGAAAAAGAAAACATCGTTACCTGGAATTATTATCTGTAACATAAATGATTTTTAACACTAAAAGATATTTATATATATTTATTTATATAAATATAAATATTTATATTTATATATATTATATATTTAAAAAAATTGACAAAATGAGCTATAATCGAATTTCAAGAAAAAAATTAAATTAATGCTTAAAAAAAAGTCGTCTGCAGTCTGTAATTTTATTCCAATGATTACAAAACTTTGACAGCCACATCTCATTTTAAGATTTTACATGAGGGGTGTTCCAAAATAAAGGAAATACGAATTTCAACTTGCATTTTCGATTTTTTGATCCTTTTGGGTTAAAAATGAACCATGTGGAAAGAGAAATAAATCGGATAATAATTAGAGATAGCTCATCGCGAATTTGTCTGTTTTTACAGAAAAATCAATTTTTCTAGAAAACGGCAAATCATAACGCAAAATTATACACAATATAAAAGTTGCGGCTTACTTGAATGTATATTTTTGATCATAAGTTTTTTTTCTAATTATGCATACTTAAGGAGATATGTGAAGGAAATTGTTATAAAGAAGCGTTCATCATTTATTCCACTTACTGAGAAGTGTTTAATATACATTTAAATTATTTTTATGTTGTTAAAAAAAAAAATTCACATAAACAAATTTTTCAAAAATAGTAATTTTACATATTTATATGAATTGTATTTTGATAACCTAAAAATAATTTAAATGTATATTAAAGACATCCCAGTAAGAAGAATAGAGGATTAATGCTTCCTTATTACAATGTTTTTCGCATAACTTGTTAAATACGCATAATTAAAATTTAAAATATCAACAATAAATAATCATTTCAATGAGCCGCTATCTTTTATATTCTGTATAATTTTGAGTTACGACTTGCCGTTTTCGAGAAAAGTAGATTTTTCTGAGAAAACTGACAAATTCGCGAAGAGTGACCTTTAAATATTATCCGATTTATTTCTCCTTCCGCGTGAATTATTTTTAACCCAAAAGGAACAAAGAAATCGAAAATGCAAGTTGAGATTCGAAATTCCTTTATTTTTGAACACCCCTACTTTACATATTAATCAGGACGAAAGAAATTTGCAATTGCAACCGTTGAGAAAATAAAAGTCAAAAACATGATTTTTGAA
>JAUMHM010000005.1:37895797-37906379 GCA_032362435.1 Melikaiella ostensackeni | reverse complement strand
CGCCCCCCCCCCCCCCACACACACAAACGAATATTTTTACAAAAATAATTTTGCAGCATGAAAAATATATTATATTCATGTGAAAATTTTCATAATTCTTGTTCGGGTGCTAGATAATATGATCTATTGCACAAATTACCACGAACTTCTGCAAGTTAAGTTTTTCTCGAGTTTTTTACACAATCTAACTAAATTTCTGAAACTGAGAATGCAATACGAATGTACTTTTCATTCTTTATAGTAAACGAAACTGCACCAAATTAGATTTAAAATGAAGTTTAACATTTTTCAAAAAGAAAACAATCGCTAATCTTGAAATTTGCCATTCAGAGAAAGAGATAATTAATTATAAAATAAAGTTATGGGTGAACCGGTTTGCCCCACACGTGCTGCTTAGCCCTATTTTACGGTACTTAAAAATAATTAAAGTTTTGTTATTTAAAAAAAAAGGAAAGTTCTGTATAACAAGAAGTTATAAATCAAAATGAAGAACTGATTTTACGGAAGTAGCTATTCATTCCCATTCGAAGGTGAGTGGGTTGGGCTAGAGATATTTTTACTGTCAACAGACTACAGAGCATATCAAATTTATCGTATTGAGGAGTTCCATGTTACTATCGTCACTGACTGCCTGACCAAAAGTGGGTCTTTCTCTACTGGTATTTTCCTACTGAAATTTTAAAAGAGACTCTAAAAGTTAAAAGGATGAACATTTTGTGAAACATGAATAAAAATGTTAATAAATTACATAATGTAATAAAAAGTACGAATTCACTACATAATGTTCATCTATTGATTAAAAAAGACTTTTTTATTTATTTTATTTTAATACGGTTGGACAATTTACAGTAAGTAGAATTTTTTAAAAGATTATAAATTCGGGAGCTTTTAGATTGAAGAGCTTTCGAATTTTAGTACTTTTTAATTTCTAGTTTAGCAGTTCTAAATTTGGAGAGTCAAAGTTTCATGTTTTTAAATGTGAAGCTTTCAATTAATAAAAATTGGAACCAATTAATTATAATGGCTATACAATGGTACAATTTGTGAACTGTTTGAATTGGTAATCTTTGTTTTTAAATTTGGACGCTTTAAATATTTCTTTATTGGGTCTGTAAATCGTATCATTTTTTCTGCCCGAACTCCGGCTATATGAATGTATATTACAAGCTTGATTTAAATTGAATATTTTTGTAATGAATTATTATACCCCTTCTTTTATCAAAATTATCAAGACAGTGCATCTTTACAGTTAAATTAATTGAATTGGATTTGTTTTAAGTGAATGTTTCAATTCGAAATCTTTGTTTTTAAATTTGGACGTTTTAAAGTTAGAGCAGTTCGCAATGTTGGCCTTATTGAATTACAAGGTTTTCTAATTTGGCCACCAAAATATGCGAAAACAGGAAATATAAAAAAAAATTACTTTTTCTCAAAATGTTCAAAATTAAGTTTTTGAATATTCTTTTACTGGGTCTGTATATTGTATAATTTTTTCTGCCTGAACTCCGGCTAAATGTATGTATAGTACAAGCTTAATTTAAATTGAATAATTTTGTAATGAATTATTATACCCCTTCTTTTATCAAAATTATCAAGACAGTGCATCTTTACAGTTGAATTAATTGAATTGGATTTGTTTTAAGTGAATGTTTTAATTTGTCATTTTTGTTTTTAAATTCTTTAAAAGCTTGCTTGATTTAAATTGAATAATTTTGTTATGAATTATGACACCCCTTCTTTTATCAAAATTATGAAGACAGTGCTTTTTTATCGTTGAATTAATTGAACTGGATTTGTTTCAAGTGAATGGTTTACTTCATACCAAAGAGGATGCACATTAATAATTTAATTTTCGAAGTGTTTTCTTATCAAGCTTTTTACAAGGAGGTACTTGTCTCATTTTAATAATTTTTTTTTCTTTTCATTTAGAGTTCGTGAGACAGGGCTTGCAAAGTGGTCACGATGTCATCAAAGACGAGGGAAAGCTCACACGTTAGCAAAAAGATTGTGACTCATGGTGGACCTATATCTGGACAGAGCCACTCTGCAGCCACGGCCAGCAGCCTCGAAAGCAACTTAGGTAAACTTTTTCGATGTTGCAAGAGGCCTAATTCTGTATTTCTTTTGGAATCAACCGAGTTATATTGGATTTCTTTGGGATTGGCAAAAGCACAGAAAAAACAAAGAGAAAAAATGATTCAGGTAAAAATGCTGGGGATAATCTCGGCATGTAAAAAAAATTAAAATCGGCAAGTGTAAAATGGGAGATGGTTAATTTTTCATTTTACCCTTACCGATCTTCATTTTGTTGCATGCCGAGATTACCCCAGCATTTTTAGCTAAATATCTTTTTATCCTTTTTTTCTATGAAATTAAAGAGCAACAGTTTACAAAGAAACTTTCAGATTTAGTGTAAAGAGCTCCATATTTTTCACAATAAAATTTATGATATAAGAAACAACATATTCTCTAAGTAAAAATCCTCATTTATTTGATTCAGCGACCCATTTCTTTCACTTGGTGAAAAATGAATTGTTTCACGCAAGAACAGAAAAATTGTGCAGAAAATAATTCAAGATTGGATTTACGTTAATGAACAAAACGAATAACCCTTCAATTCAAAAGTTTCTGCTAATATACAAAAAGCATCCTATCAGTTTTATGCGGGCTAAACCATTTTTCAAGTCGGGAATTTTTTTTATATATAATTTTCCATTTTTCCTCGTAAACCATGCAAGATATCACGAAAGAGCAAGACATATTTTTTGTAGAACTTTTCTAAATGTGGAAACAGTTATCTGAACATTTTTTTGTACTTTGTGTTGTGTCCGAAAAGAATGCGAAAATTCGATTTTCCAAAAAAAAAATATTTTCAATGTGAAGCAGTGGTTTACCAAGAACGAACCTCAAGAGATGTGTCGTAAATATCATCATCTATATCTCAAAAAAAAAAAATTGAAGTGAGGTTTTTTGAGAAAATCCACTTTCAAGAATTTTAGAAAAACACCGGCCATTTTGCCATTTTTGAAAATTTAAAAATTGTTTGGGTTCAATTGAAAGAGCAAGAATTCTTACGTCGAATAAAAAAAGAAAATCCCGAATACCTACGCTTGTTCACAACGTACTGCATTTCGAAAAAAAAATGCTGTCAAATTTGGAGAATTTGCGGATAATCTTCGAATGATTGTAACAAATAAAAAAAAAATCAAACTGTGAAATATATTCATTAATTTTCACTACAGAATGATATATCCAAGTACCAAAACATTCTGGCACCATAACCTAGACTTTTCTGGACATTTTGCATGATTTGAAATGGAATTGGTCTTAAGCGATTTTGAACATAAAAGTTTGCAAACTTTTTGACTTTTTTAAGCAAAATGTTGCGAATTTCCAATGTATTTCGTGCTTTTGAAACCCGGTTGTTTTAAAATTATCAAAAATTAAACTTATTCGGATGTTTAACAATTTCGAAGTATCCATTATTTATAGAATGTTCCAAAAATGACAGCTTTTAAATTTCAGCCATTAAAATCCTTAAAACTTTTTGATTTTGCAATGGAAATTTTTGAGTTCCAAAAAATGCGAATTCGAACGTTTTCCAAAGTAAATTATACAGAATATAAAATATACCTAAACTTGAAAAATCAAAATTATTTAATTTCTTTTTACTTTGAACAATAAAAATTTCCATCTTTCTGGCACAAGTATCTTCAAAAACTGTCGCTAAAGCCTAGAATGCTTCAAATGCAATTGATGCAAAATAAAAAATTTAATCTGTGGGTACATTTCTGTTTAAAAATCTTTGGCTAAAAAAACGTGTGGGTAAAATTATCTTCAAAATAAGGACCTTTACTATAGATAACATCGGTAAATGCCTACGGCTATACATTTTTATCGATCAATTCAAGGTAATGTTTTCGATTTACGAATCTCGTGGCTTACACACGTGCATTTAAATAACAAATTAAAAATTGCGTGGGTGTGCACATTATGTCACTAAATGTTCATCCTACGTACATACTACGTACGATACGTATGATGAAACGATTTACAAAAAATTTTAATGTCGATCGCGGCTGAGAAACATTACAGCGCATCTTGTATGCATGAATATTACATATATACAATGTGGAAATGTATTTTCAAAATAAAGTATAATCAACAGGGTGGTCTAAAAATCGCTAAGTTTAAAAAGTGCAAAGCGCCTGTGGAAATTCTTGTTCCTTTTTGGAAAAAAAAAGAAAATTCGTATAAAAATTTAATACAATCGGATGAAATCTTGCACTTCCTCATCGAGTTCAAGGGTTAAACTCTAAATATCTTCATTATTTTCGTGGTCACAAATAATGTTTACAACAATATTAGCCTAATTTTTTATGAAAAATTTGATGATGTTGTGTAATTTTACAGAAAAAAATGTCTAGATACATTTTTGTACATAATTTACTTTTTCTTCTAAGAAATACAACTTTGAGTGTTTCTAGACTTTTAGACATTTTCGATACGAATTCATTTGTACCTTATAAATTGTTTCCTAATTATTTTTGTTATTATTTTTATATTTAATAAAAATAAATAAAAAAGTACTAAATAAACGTGAAAATAATTTATATGGTACTTACCAATGAATAATATCGAAAATATCTATAAGTCTAGGTACACTAAATGTCGTAATTATTAGAAAGAAAGTAAATTATGTAAAAAAATGTATCTAAAAACTTTTTTATATAATATGACACAACACTATCAAATTTATCATACAAAATTAGGCATTAGTACAATAGTGTGAAAGTTGTATTTTCTTGTAAAAATTTGTAATTATGTATAAAATTTGGTAAGGGTCCGAATTTCAGCAAAAAAATGAAGTCTCCAGTAATTTTTGTTGTAATTTTCTACGATTTTCAACTATTGTTTATACAAAAAATGAACAAATTTCTACTAGAAATTACAAATTTTGCTATTATTTGGACATTTTTACAAAATCTTACTATATTACAAATTTGTTAAAAATTATGATTTTCGCATAGTTGATCTTTACTGTTATTTATTGTATTTTATCGTGAAATTACATTTCCGCCAGAGTTTCTCCTTAAAATTGTGTATTTGTCGAAATTTAGAAGCATGACATAATTCGAAAAATGAGGCAATCATTAGGATCAAAGCTAGAATTCAGTGATCGAGAAGTTGACTTTATAAAAAGAACTGAAATGCAACAATTTACAAAATAGGTACTTGGTATACAGATTGTTAAAAAGAGACCTTTTAACAATGAAGTTGATAATTTTTTTAGTAAATATTTGTTGTTTAAAGTTTAAAAAGAAATAAATAAAGGAAGACGAAGGAAAGAAAAAAAGAACCGGGTGGCGTTCACCTTTTTTTTCTTTCCTCTTTCTTTTTTTATTTTTTTTTTTAATTCTGAATAGGAGTAGTCGCATGTGTCTGCTTGTCAAAATTTAGTCGTTTTTACATAGTTCTTAGAGTTTTTTTGCTAAATTTCTGATAATTTTGTTATTAGAGTTAATTTTGGTATTAATCTAAATTTAATGTCTTCATTTGATAATCAAAATTAGAATCAACATTTTTTCAGCCTAATATCGCCAAATTTCTGTGTGGTTAAATATTTCATGATATTTTTCATGATGATTTTTTCTAAACTTTTATAACAACTTGGATTATTTTGACTCTCTTTAATGTTAAATAAACATACTCGTTTTTCATTGTCAATACGCAAACGTGGGAAGATTATAAAAATTGACGTTCAAAACTGCCTGCGAAATAAATTCTGCAAAATATAAGAACTCTCAAATAAAATATTGAGTCAAAACACATAAAAATAATCGAGATTCGTGCAGTCGCCAATGGTTGCTTGGGAATCTGTGAGTGACGTTCCTTTCATGCACCCACGCATTTTTTACGGTGCGTCCTTGTAACATATTTTTCTTCTGTATGTACGAGATTCGTCAATGAAGAAAAAAATCAACACTCTTCAGGCAAAATCCTCAAATTGATTTTAGGGACCGCCCACACATTACGTTATAGCTTTTGGGGGAGGGGGTTCGGGAAAATGTTATGATATATTACATGGGGAAAGGGAGGGGAGAAATAAATAGTGTTACGTAATATTTTTAAAAAATGAACCGTACAGAAAATCCATGTATCCAAAATCATAGTATAACGCAAACTTCACACTCTTTCCCACATTCTCAGGGCTGCCACGCGCTCACTTAAGTCACTTTTAGTCACTATTTTCAAGTCACTTTTTAAGGCACTTTTTTTAGAAAAAGTCACTATTAGTCACTTTTTTTAAAGGAAAGAGTCAGGTCACTTTAGTCACATTTCTTCATCTCATTTTAGATTTAATCTAGAAGAAAAAAGAAAATCTAAGTAATTTATGTATAAAGTCTATATTATGAAAATGCTATTCAATACTAAAATTAAAATTATTTTAATTTATGATTTTCTGGTTTTCCAGTTCCTATTGTAAAGTATCACACTGAATAAATAACACTAATAGCACTAAATAAAGTAATTACTATTGTGAAGTATTTTTTAAAAATCAACCCTACAGAAAATCCATGTATTCAAAATTATAGTATAACGCAGACTTCACACTCTTTCCCCTATTCTCAGGGCTGCCACACAGTCACTTAAGTCACTTTTAGTTACTTTTTTTTCAAGTCACTTTTTAGTCACTTTTTCTAAAGGAAAAGGTCACTTTAGTCACATTTCTCCATTTCATTTTAGATTTTATCTAAAAGAAAAAAGAAGACAGATAAATGTAATTTATGTATGGAATCTATATAGTAGTAATCTATATCACCAGAATGCTATTTAATATTAAAATTATTTCAATTTATGATTTTCTGGTTTCCTAGTCCCTTTTATAAAGTATCACACTATATATCTGAAAGTGTGAATTTAATCTGAAACAAAATCACCCATGAATGCGAAAATGCAAACTTTTGTAAATGAATGCAAAAACGATACCCTCAGATTTAGTGCGATTGCGGCACAATTAACAAAAATACTCGATACTTAACTATAATAATATAATCATTGCTTTTTGAACTCATTTATCACATAAATGTATTAGATTACTTTATTTTTATTTCAATACTTGATTTTCAAAATGCAAAGGTATAGAATAATGTTACATTAATTATGTGCATTATAGAATAGAGAAAAACTCAAATTCTTCAATGTAAAATTGAATTGAATGAAATCAGACGTATTCCACAGTCTTTAAACTTTTATTCAACATGTGCAAATGTAGTTTTTATTTTGAAATTATAAACGATGTCGTGTTTTAATAATGATTAAAAGTTTTTCAGCACTTTCATAGTATTGTAAAAATCTATATATTTAGTTTTTAATTAAAACTTACCTCGTAAGGTTCATTTTTGGCCAGACTTTTCATGGTTGTAGCAATTTTTTTTAACTTTTGATGCTGAAATGTGAACATTTTCATTTTGACATTCCACACTTTGGAGGTTTTGTTCATTTTCGTGGATTATTGACAGGTCAAAGCGATTTGTTCTAATATATTTTTTCTTTTTTTATATAAAAAAATATATAAATAATCTAAAGGTGTAACGAATCCTCTCTTGTAAATTAAAGCTACAATATACCATAATTATAATGAACAAACTAAATATTTTAAAAAGCAAATCATAATTTCAAGAATTTCAAATTCTAATATAGTGTTTCTTTTTTTTAATAAATATAGAAAAATTCTAAATGACTGAAATCTTCTAAATTTTTTGATATCTCTTGAAATCTGACCAAAAATGAAGCTTACGAGACAAGTTTTAATTTTATAAAACTAAAAACAACATTTTTAATAAAGCTATGAAAGTGCTGAAAAATGGTTATGTTTTAGTTCTTGTTAAAACAAAATTTACGTTAATTATTTCCCAATGAAGTAAGTTTTGCAATTTAAAGACTGTTGAATACATCTTATTTGATTCAATTGAGTTTTTTATTGTAGAATTTGAATTTTTCTCTATTCTATAATGTACATAAATGTGACATTTTTCTGTGCCTTTGCATTTTGTAAATTAAACTGAATAAAAATAAAATAAAATTGAAATAAAATGGAGTGACCCTTATTTAGCATGTGATAAAATTAATTATACAATTTGTCTGAACATTACTTGCAAAATTAATTATAGCAATTGCAACCTTGGTATTCAACCTCGAATTCAGCAATAGAATTTCATCTAATGTTTTGTGTGAATAGTAGTCACTTTTAGAGACTACTATTTGTTGAAAAGTCATTTTTTTTGGTCAAAAATTCAACTATTTTGTTGAACATTCGTTTTTTTGGGTAGAAAATTCCTCCTTTTGGATTGAAAATTCATCTTATTTGGCAGAAAATTTATCTTTCTTGGTTGAGAATGAACTTTTTTGTTGAAAATTCAACTTTTCGGGTTGGAGGTTCCACTGTCTTCTAAATAATTCGTCTTTTTTGTTGCAAAATCAACTATTTGCTTAAAAATTCCACTATTTTGTTGAAAAATTATCTTTCTTAGTCGAAAATTAACCTTTTTGTTGAAAATCCATCTTTTCGGGTTTAAAAGTCAACTGTTTTGTAGAAAATTCCTGCTTTTGGCTTGACAATTCAACAATTTGGATGAAATTTTCTATCTTTCTTGACTAACAAACCTTTCTTGGTTAACAATTCAACACTTTTGTTGAAAATTCGTCTTCTTGATCAAAAATTTATCTGTACTGGTAGAAAATTAATCTTTTTTGGTAATCTTAATATTTTTTGGTTTAATCTTCTTCTCGTAGAAATTTCATTTTTTTGGTAACAAATACTGTTTGGTTGAAAATTAATCTGTTTTGGTTGAGAATTCAACTATTTTGTTCAAAATTCTTCCTTTTTGGTTGAAATAATCTTGGTTGAAAATTTATCCTCCTTGGTAGATAATTCACCTTTTATAGCTGAAAATGAACTTTTTTGTTTAAAATTGAACTTTTCGTGTTGAAAATTCAACTGTCTTCTGAACAATTCGTCGAAAATTCAACTATTTTATTCAACATTTGTCTTTTTGGATAGATGATTTGTCCTTTTGGATTTAAAATTCGTCTTTTTGGTTTGAAAATTCAACTATTTGGCTGAAAATGCAACTGCTTTTGGTTAAATTTTTATCTTTCTTGTTTGGAAAATTATTTCTCTTGGTTGAAAATTGACTTTTTTGTTAAAAATTTATTTTTTTAGGTTTAAAAGTCAACTGTTTTGGAGAAAATTCGCCTTTGTGGCTTGAAAATTCAACAACTTGGTTCATTTTTTTTCCTTTTTGACTGACAAATGTTTCTTGGTTAATAATTCAACGCTTTTATTGAAAATTCGTCTTTTTGGTTTGAAAATTCATCTGTTTTGGCATAAATTTCAAATTTTTTTGTTAAAAATTCAATGGTTGAAAATTAATCTGTTCTGGTTGAGGATTCAACTATTTTGTTCATAACTTTTCTTTTCTGGTTCAAATAATCATGTTTTGACATTAAATTAAAATCTTTTTTTGTTGGCATATCAGCTATTGCACTTTTGTCAAAAATTTATCTCTTGCAATTGAAAATTCTACTAGTTGATTGAAAATTTAATTATTTTGTTGAAAATTCAACTATTTTGTTAAAACGTTATCTTTTTTGGTCAAAAATTTAACTGTGTTTTTTAACATTCGTCTTTTTAGATAAAAAGGTTCGTTCTTTTGGATTGAAAATTCATCTTTGATGGTTGAAAATGAACTTTTCCGTTGTCTTTTTTGCTCAAAAAAGCAACATGGCTGAAAATACTTGGAAAAATTAGGTGACATAGGTGGGGGGGGGGGTTCCCAAACCATTTTGTTACGACTTGTTACATTTGGCATGGGAGATGTAAAAAAGTAGCAAAAAATGTGTTATGTAATTTATGGATGGCCCCTTAGGTCGGGAATGAAACCGAGCGAAAATGTACGCAGACATCCATCTCCGGCTCTATCAATATAAGTTCACAAACTACCAAAAGTTTAATTTACTTTCTAAAAATATTGATGAAGAAATTTATTCTTAAATATCAGGATACCACCAGGATACGAATTACAACTAGTGTTAAAATTGTTTACATGTTTGTATAATAACATTTGACACGAAAAAAATTTATTGCAATTAATTTCCTACTTAGCTAAATCTGCTGTCTTCGTAGTGTAAGATATTGCTGACAGAATTATATTTCAGTAGTAAGAGTCCGTCTGATTCAGACTGCGACCAAACAAAAAAGCATCAGTGATATTATATTTCCCTACCAAGGGTATATTGTCACTATAATTTTACACTGTAGATATAATTTCACTAAATAGTTTAACACCTGAGGATTTATTAACATGAAAAATTTAGATTAAAATAATTTAATTATTGTCATTTTCAATTACACTGAAAGTCCCGAGTAAGTCAGTCCGCAATTTGTTATTCCGAGAATTTCGTTCGATGATCAGGGGTGCTAGGTGTGCAGACAGCGGCAATCTATAGCCAGCAAACTCGTCCAGTACCGCACTAACAATGCGGGCGGTGCCACGCAAGCGCATAATTTCGTCAGTTC
>JAUMHM010000005.1:37877910-37888648 GCA_032362435.1 Melikaiella ostensackeni | reverse complement strand
ATTGTTTAAATTTAAGCAACGAGGCATGAATAATTAATTACGGGTTTTTAAATACGAATAACTTTGCAACGAAAACTTATAAATGTTTAAAATTTAGCATGCTGATTCTACCACTAAAACAATAATGTGAATAAAAAATTGTTTATACAAAAATATTAACCTATAGAAGCCTTTCAAAGTCCAATTATCTATTAACAGTCCTGTAAGCAGTGGGAAGTTGTGACGAAGCTAAAACAATTTTGGAGATTATTCGAAATTCATTCATGCAATTCAATTTTCTTAATTTTTATTCGTTTAATAATTCTCAACTTTTCTTTTTTTGGAAGAGCTTGAAAATAGGGCTATAAGTGATATCGTAAACTTCGAAGCTTGCTAACGACCGGCCAGGTCAGAAACCAGTGGCGTAGAATCGTTATTAGATACCAAGCAAACTAGCTTCACGGTGCCGAATGGGCCCATGAACACTTCTGCTTGCATTTTGTATATCTATGTCTACGCCTATGGGCTCCGAACCAGCCGGCCAGATGCGCCGTTCCGAGTTTACGATGTCACTTATCTAGCCTTTTGTCAAATTATTAGAAAAAGGAAAGTTGATAATTATTGAACGAATAAAAATTAAGCAAATTGAATTCCATTACGGAATTTCAAATAATCCCCAGAATTGTTTAAGCTTCGTCCCAACTTCCCACTGCAACTGTAGATAAACAATTGGACTTTGAAGGCTTCTATAGATTAATATTTTTGTATAAACAATTTTTTATCTGCACCATTGTTTTAGTGGTACTTTAGAGAATCAACTTGCTAAATTTGAAACATTCATAACTTTTTGTTTCAAAGTTATTCGTATTGAAAACCCGTAATTAATTATTTGTGCCTCATTGCTTAAATTTAAACAAATTTATCATAACTTCACGGGAACTTTGTGTCTCGCAGCGGCAACTATATATTTGTGAAAAATTTTGTCTCTAACGTGTATTTGATTCAAGAAAAATGACTATTTATTATTACACCGCAGAATTTCTTACAATAAAAGTCCATTTTGCTAGGAAATTATTAACTTTAGAGAAATAGTGTTTATTATAAAAAGTGTGTATTTTAGCTGTCATTTTCAGCACTGAAGAAAATATTCCTCTTTTAGATGATATTTTTTAAGATATTGCCGACCTATTTTTCTCTATTTTTTTTGCCACTTAGTTGCTTTTGTGCAATAAATATTCGCCGGACAGCAAATATGTTTAGACAGTTTTCATTCGTCCTGGATTAATCTAATTAAATGCAAAAATGAAAATTGAAATACGTTTAATGGGAAAGCGTTAATCGGAAGTAATTAAAAAATTGATTAATTGCGAATATCTCGAAAACGCACAATCTGCCGAAGACCTACCACACAGATTCGAAATCAGGAGTTCATTCTACATAAGAATCATTAAAAATATTTCGGCAACACATCCGATCCGACAGGACTGGGTATGGCGTCTGAACTATGGTAACTTTTAAAGTTTCTCGAATTTCGCTTTGAAACTCTGTGAAAATATTCTGCACATATAGTTCTATCGTTTGAAAATATAAAAAAAGCGATTTTTTGATCGTTCTAAATGTATATCCCCCGTTAAAGTTACATTAACTATAGTAAAGCAGTAGTGAGCAAAAGTTGATCCGAGTCTTATAAGGTATGGGTTGCGATGCAAGTAAAGCGTGGGATGGATAGGCCGCAATACATCGGAGAGCAGTTGTGTGTCACGTCATATACTGACTTTGGCCGATTGTTTGCCGATTAATAAAACCTGCTATAGGATCGCAGGTCTTGATCTCCTCAGTCTCATAACTCTCATTCACCTGTCGAGTTGAAAACCAGTCGAGTTTTGCTCCCTTCTTATAAATTGCACCCTGTATGTACCAATTCTAACATTCATAATCGCATTTGTGATAGTGATTAAGTTTTAGTGATAAAAAATGAATTAAGTGTGGATAAAGTTTATTGTAAACTTATTTTCTTAAATTGTGGATTTTTGACAATCAAACTATTTTTATACAGGTGCAACCTGGACAAAGCAAAACTGTTGCTTACAAGCAGGTTTCTTATCATTATAACAAGGACTTGGATGGAAAACCAATGGGTAAGTTTAATCATCTTTATTTTAAGAAATATAACATTAATATTTGTATAGTGAGTTTGTGATAAATATGTATAAATAAGGGATTTCCAAAAAAAGATGAATTTGAAGCCCTTCAAATAATTTTAATTCTTTGAGTGTTTCCCTGGCAAAAGTTTCGGGTAGGAATTCATTCCGAACCAATCCGAATTATGACGAAAGCTGTATCCGAACCAATCCAAAAAATTCTCAATTCTTGTCGATCCAAGTCGATTAAAAACTAATCCGACTCAATCCGAATCAATCCGAACTCGGGTGGATCTAAACCGATTTTCAGTCCGAATGAGTTCGATTTAATCCGAACTCGGATTCATTCGGATTGAACATTCAGTATATATCAATCCGAGTTCGAATTGATTCAGATTCATTCGGATTTTCATTCATTCATTCGGAATGAATTCCTATCCGAAACTTTCGCCAGGGTTATTAGAATTGATACGTTTCGAAAATTTGATAATAATCTAAGATTTCAAATGACTCCAAAAGAACAATATTTCAGTTGAGAAAAAATATTTCGTTAATTCCTGAAGATTCATATAATTACATTCTAAAAGTTATAAATATCATTCCTAAAAATGTTCAAAAGTTCAAAAATTTGGCGCTAATTATTTTCAGGCACTTCAAATGTAAACCAAACCTTGAAGAAATCTGATCAAAATAATGTTCTTCAAGCTTTCAGATTATATTAATTTTCATAAGACTTAATTATTAGAAAATAATTATGAAATTCAACTGGATTACAAAACGTTTCAAAAGATTTGATAGCCTTTCATAAAAATGTAAACAGATTTTTAATACTTGTAAGAATTAGAAGCAGTTTCAAGATTTGCAGAAAGTTTTTGGAAGAATGAGACAACCAAAAAATACGGCATTTCAAAATGCCTTTAAACACTTTTCTAAAAATTCAAATCAAGAGCTTTAAAAGGTTTTTGTACATTATTTCTCGTAATTAAACCTAATTTTTCGACAGACTAAAAAATTGTATTCAATAACAAAAAATGTTCAGGAAATAAACAATTTAATTAAAACTAAATTTCAATTTCAATTCTATATTCACATCCAAAATCTCAACTTAGGAAAAACAATAATTTAATAATTAGTAATAAATTATAATCAAATTCCTGTGAAGGTTTTAGATTTCAAGAAGTATATGTAGGACTTTTGAAAAACATTTGGAATGCAGATTTACTTCCGTATAGATTTGATTTATTTAAAAAGACATTTAAAACTATCTTCAGAATTTTATATTTTAAGTTTTAAGTGAATTTAAGTATTGCTGTTAGGATTACCAAGAATTTTAGGAATGTCAAGCAGTTTCAGTGAGGGATCAAAAATTAAATACGCAATTAAGCAGATTTTCAAGATAGAAACTTGAAAAATGTAAAAATTAGAAGAGTTTCCACTTGCACTTGTCTTTGGTTTTTAAAACATCATAAAATTTTTTGTATTTTTGAGAAATTTGAGCATTATTTTTTAAATTTTCAAAAAGGTGACGGGAATTTTAGGAAATTTTAAGACTTCACTAGAATAAAAATCAGTTTGACAACAGATTTCGTTTGTTTAAAGAGACAATGAAACTAAAGAAATTCAAAATGTTCTATGATTGGTTTACAAAATATCAAGGGATTTAGTGAAATTTACAAATTACATTTATAAAATTACAAGAATGTTATAAATATAGTAAAGTTTCAGGACACTTCAACAAATCAAAATTCAATAAAAAATATTTACATTTTCTGATAGACCTTTAACAAATTTTCAATTCTCTACCATTTTCAACGGTTTTCAAAATTTCATCGCATTTAAATGAATTCAGAAATTACTTTCGGAATTCGCAAAAATGTTTTCATTGTCAGAAAATATTAGGTAAATTTGAAATATTTATGTGATCTCTGTTAGAAAAAAGTTGTCATATTAAAATATGTATAATATTAGAAATGCCAAGAGCCCATCAAAAATATAAATAAATGAAGTTTCAATTTGAGGAATTTCAATAATTTCGAAAGGTTTCACCAAATTTGAAGAATTTTGAATGTACAATATTTTAAATCCTTTATACAAATCCCTCCAGGAACATTTTTGAACAAATTTTAAACCATGTACAATTTAAAAAGCCTTTAACATTTTAAGGCTTTTTAATCTCTATTTTGAAATTATTAAATTTTTTACTTCCTTATTCCTTCATTCACTCTCATTTAACTGAAGTGAAACGTTATAAATTTAGAAATATTATGTTTTTCCCTTTCACTTATTTTACAAGTATTTTTTCATTTCTATTTTGTTATAAATATTGTTCAGGTAACATGCTTTACTAGTGTTATAGATTTTAATTTAAAAATACGTACTTGTTCTCAACCGCATTTTGGAATAAATTGTTAAATAAATTAACATTTAATAAAAGTCAAATCATTATAAGCGAAAAAAATGAGTTTCAAGCTAAATCAAATGTTTAGTCACTAATGAAGAAGGGAGTGCCTTAATCCATTAATAAAAAACGTTTCATTGAGGACCTTGCTCGATCACAAAGCCCCGTCAATTACTCTTTAATTCACGACGCTATTCAACCCACGCTCATCTTTTATTCGAATTATAAATCTTTGATCATTAGATTGATTTTTTTCGTTAAAATTCGTATTTTCGTGACTTGAAGAATATTATGATTTAAAAAATATAATTCAAAGAAATATTCCTAATGTTACATTTCCCATTGACAAAATTCATTATTTAAGCTGATTAAAATTAATATAAAAATCTGTGTTAATCTGTGCTGTAATTTAAAATTTGTTGTTTTAGTCTTCAGTTACCTCTTGAAAAAAAAAAATAAATAAAATAAAGTGAATAGGCTAGCAATGGGTACACAAGTAATGTTCTTCCTTTAGCAGGTTAAAGAAGCAAGAGTATCGATAGACCTTGTGTTGAGTCTGTATTTCCATATTTGGTTTGCAATGGCCTTGCCTGCAAGTACGGTTAATTGACGTGCCTTGGAAACGTCACAACCGAAAAGATATATGTTGAATATCGAAAATACAGTCTTGAAAAACTTAAAGATTTAATCATTACCTGTCATTAATAATAATATTTAAATTTAAATTAATTGAATGGTTGAGTTTTAACTAGCTTAATTTTTACTCATTTTATTCAAATCTTAGATCAATTAGATTTTTTTTAAAAACATTTTGTATAATCGAAATCACCATTTAATGATGAGTAAAAGTCCCCTCCCGAGTTAAAGTGTTGCTGAATTGAGGCGAAAAAAGTTTGATCAGAAAAATGTATCCAGTTTCGAGGAAATGGGTGCGTAAGTTGACAATCTTAAACTGACACTGACTACAAATTCGAGCAGGCTCGGCTGCGGATTGCGATGAAAAATGTAATCTTCAGTTTAAAGAAAAAAAAAACTTTCTCCCAAAATATTGAGTTTATGAATGTGGACGAAAAGGATTTGCTCTAAAACAGTTATCCAATCCCGAGTAAATAGTCAGGGAATTTCTAGTTACAATTTCACAGGTTTTGAAAACTGGCTTTCGGTAGCGATTAAAAATCGAATTTTCAATTTTTCACACAAATATAAAATTGCTCCCGAGATATGAGGACACTGAATAAGAATAACAAATCTCTGGTACAAAAAAAATTATTCTGTTCCGAGAAAATCAAAATTTAGTGTGACAGCATCGAACTGCGACAGACGATTTTCTGCTGAACGGCACATAAGAATTTTTTTTTTCAATAAACGATAATAATTTCAAGAAATATCGATGCTGAAGGAAAGAAAAAATATATTACTACGCTACAATTTTAACTAAAATTTAAATTATATTTTTTCTATCACTGTATTAAAAAAATGGGAATTCGAACAAATTCTTTGAATACAACGTATATGTGATTTTTTAGAAATTTTTTACGCAATAAAGCCATTTTTGGAAAAATGTTGGCTATCTAGTCCTGTATTTCTACCTTCAATTAATATTATAATTCCCGACACACTTTTTCACCTAGGAACAAAAATTTATTATTTTACTTTTATGGACAATAAAAATTGATACAAATTTTAAAATTAATCCTGTATCAAGATTCATTGAATAATAATTAACTATTGTTAGAATTAGGCTAATTGAAAATAATATCAACACACTAAAATAATATGCTCCCTAACAACCAAAAATTCAAAAAATAAATTACTCCAGTTTACAATTAAATGGAGCTCATCCAATTATTACAAGAGAACTCAGTTGCCTAATAATGACTGTATCATCACAAAAGTTATTGCAGAATATCTCGCCAAGTTTACATTCATAAAGCATAATCTCATTCGTTTTCAGCATTTTCACCTATAATTTCTTGTCTTAAAACAATCTCAAATTAATTGTTAAATTGTTTTTTATAACTCTATAAAAAATGTTTAGGAAAGTTTAGATTATAAAAGAATTTCTTTCGAGGATCTGTTTCATAAAAAGAATTTGTGTATATTTGCATTTTTTTTAAATAAGAGATTTTTCAATTATTTCATTTTTCCTACATTTCAGATTCGTGGGCAATGTCGGATAATCTAACGAACAAGACCGGACCGGCCTTGGTGTGAGTATAGCTTCTTACCGGAAAATACAAAAATACATTACCATCTGAACTTTTGCCAAGAGAAACGTACGCAATACTTTTGTGAGAGCCTAGAAGAGCAAACATCACCTGCACATTAAATTTTCTAGAGCATATATTTCAAATAAGAAGTTCATTATGAGAGACTAATTTGTTGATATAAAATTCACCTAACAGAGGGTATTACAAAAGATTTCAGGAAAATCAAACAGGTTTCAAGTGGTTTTAGAAGAATTTTAAAGTTCTCATTCCAAGAGACTCCAGCAAAATTAAAGTGTTTTCATAATTAATTAAGCAAACATATTTGAAGAATTGTAGAACGTTCCACGAAAGGAAAACATGCAAAAAATATCTCAAAAAATAGAGAAGCGTTCAAAATATTTGAAGATTCGAAACACTTTTCAGAAACTTTACATTTCGCTTTTAAACATTTTATATAATTTTAAGGGATTTCAAAGGTTTTAAAAAATTTGAAGAATTTAAATTTACAATATTTTTTTGGAACATTCATAAGAATATACAGAATATTTATTAGACTGTATTTGCAATCTTAAGGATAGACATTAGAGAAATTTAACCCATTGAAAAATTATTTCCAAAATTGCATCCACTTTTACAAAAGTGAAACATTTTTGCGTAATTTTTATTCATATAGGAGTGACAATTTGAAATATTTCAAAAAGTATTTAAAAAATCACCACTTGATTGGTAATAATGAGTTTTATAGCACAAAAACATTTTGAAGTCAAAATCCTAAACTGATTTTTTAACACGCTACCAATAATACGTTTGTGAATTTAAAAAGATTTTCAAAAAATCGAGAATATTGTAGTCCAGATAGTTGTAGAACTATAACTGTCACAATTTTGAATATGTTTTCCCTTCTCGATGAAAAAACCTTCATATTTCTACCGAAGAACTATTTTTATTTTGCTAAATCAGAAAAAAATTGATTCTTTATACCAACATCAGCTAAGAATTTTTTTAATCGAAAGATAAAATTAAAAATTCTAAAAATCATACTTTAAAATACTAGAACCAAATTTTAAATTAAGATTAAATATATATTTTTCCATTTTAACTGAAAATAGTTTTCACCTGTAAACAAATAAAAAATATATACAAATTAAGAAGAAGAATGAAAATGAATAAATGACAATAATAGATGGGTCCAACCTGGTTCGAAATCCTAACTTCAAGAATTGTTGTAAAATACAGCCTAGTTTTTCAAAAACATATTTTTATGATTCTTTTCTTCATACTTTTCTCTTTTTTCCTCTTTTACATTTCTTTTTTTAAATGATTATCTCTTTACGACTATATTTTAAGAAGCTTTTTTTTATAAGCCAAAATTTAACATTTCTTTTTAAGGTGCGGAAACGTATTTTTTTTAATCTCTTAAAAATAGTTCTACTAAAAAAATTTGTTTGGTGTAAAAATATTTAAAGAAATAAGAAAAATAAAAAATAAAAGTTATTGTGAGCTGAGATCTTTTTGTAGGATTCTTTTAATTTATAATCCAAAAATTGGCACCTATTTTAATTTCAATATAATATTGGAAAGAATTTCTCTTTATTTATTTTTAAAGAACATTGAAACATTTCAAAACAGGAAAGTTGCTGTAGAATGTGTTTTTAAAATAGAATCAGGTTTTCTGATAAGCCATTACTTGTATTCTGATCAATTCCTGTAAATTAATAAATTCAAGTCCATAACTTTAATTCTAAATTTATTTTCAAAGAAGAATTGAAAGTTCTCTTTAATCTTTTACAGCGACTCGTTTGTTGAGCGTAATTTTGAAGAGTCGCGTACAACACGAAGACACCATAGTCCAGAACCAACTAAGTCTGTTGCCAGAGAATTGGTTAGTACACGCATTAAAACCTAGTAACTAAATTTTGTTTCGCTTGGCTCTTCTTCACAAATTGATCAAATTTATTCTATATTTTATTGTGCAGCTATACAGTGATAACACTGTCAGATCTCGAAATCCATCACCACTTCGAACAAGACAGAAGGATGTTTTCTTCCAAGAAAGTAAAGAGAGTAAGTGACAATAGATATTTTGAGATCATTTATTCCAAAGATTCTTGAATTCTCCAAAAGATCTTTGTACCATTTTACAATCAGGAAATTAACGCAAGTGTTTCAAAGCTTTCAAGAATATTCTGAACATCTAGATATGGCAAATTTTATCAAGGCTTCAAAAATACTTATTGTTTATAATTTTTTTGATAAGTCTGAAGACTAAATCTTTTGTCCTTTGTTAAAAAATATCAACTGAAATTTTGACCATTTTTGGGACACGAAGAAGAATAGGTAATTAAAAGTCATTACTCCTAAACTTTCAGGTTATCGGACCGAACCAAGGTCTTTGACAAGCACTTCCAAAGAAGTGATTGAGGATATCACACCTGCCGTGCCAGCAAATTTGGCACCAGGTCCAAACACTAAAGTAACGACTACTATCAAGACCTACACCTATGAACTTCCTGGAGCACCCGATACTTATTTGAACAGCAGTACTCTGGCCAAAAATATCGACAAGTCCGTGTCCTATACTTCACCAAAGGACTCGACAACCCAGAAAACTATTACATATGAGGTACTGAAATTAAAAAGACTAAAAGAGTACGTAAAGAATATAACTATGAAAAATGACACCCAGTGACGTATTCACAGCAAAGGCCAAGAAGGCCATGGTCTAGAACGGCAAACTTTTAAGGGTGGCGCGGCAGCTTAGCATTTTCTTAATCATTACAGAACAAGTCTGCTTTCATTAGTGTTGTCTTTATTTTCGCTTGCCAACCATGCAATCGAAAAAAACTAGCATTTTTTTATTATTACGGAAGTCTGTCTTCCTTTATATTGTCTTTTTTTCATTTGATAACTGCAATCAAAAAAATTTAGGCGATCTGAGACCTAAACCGGCTCTGAAGACACCTAATAAATCTCTTTACAAATTTCAGGTGGATCAAAAGGGTTACCGCTCCTCAAGTCCTGTGAGGTACTCTCCGAGTGAAGTTCCTACCAAATCTAAAACGATTCACGCTGAAGAAAAATACTTCCGGGAGGAACGCCATGGTTATACACCCTCCAGTCCAAGTTATCAAACCTCCAGTAACACTACGACTCTTTATCGAGGAACTCCATCACCAACTGGAACTTCCAGCCTCAGAAGAAGGGATAAGTACTCAGACATCAATGGATACGGACCTCGTGGACCTGGAGATTACACTGATCACTCCGAGGTCAAGAGTACAACCTTCTACCAAAGCCCACCGCCTCCTGTGAGTGAAACTCGAACGGAAGTGATCGAAGAACATTACACGAGCAGATCCCACAGTCCACCTAGAACTTATTATCCACCAGTCCAGTCGACTGCAAAAGAAACGATTTACAAATTCGAACAACAATCGAGCAAGAATTCCGAAGACCTACGTCCCAAACCTTTCCCTACAGGAGGAGTCAAAGTTTATCCTGCTAAGCCACCAGTTAGTCAGGAACCACCAGCTAAACTTGAAGACCTCATGGCCTCCTTCTCTGAATCTGAGGTAGCATTTTTGTTTTCTTAGTATCTTAGTCTTAATTCTTAGTCCAAGAATTTAAATAATAGAATTTTCAGGGCTCGGACTCACTTCAGAGATTAAAAATAATGTGAATAGTGGCATAAATTTTGCAAAATAGTAGCAAAATAGTGACATGAAATTTTTTGAATAATAAACTTATATGTGTATCATGCAGACCTCGGATCGACTAGAGTGCTTTTAAAAAAGTCGCATAAGTGGCATATGTCGCATGGAATTTCGAAAAATTTATTTCTCTAGGAATACAAAGTAAGAGGTTCAAATAAAAAGCTCCAATTAGTAAGATTTTTGTTTTTCTTAGCGAAGAAAATTAGATCAAACGCCATGCATATACGAGGTGTGTTCAAAAAGTATCGCGAATTTTGTGTTTTTTCAAAAATTATTTATTTATTCATGAATATCTAT
>JAUMHM010000005.1:37859587-37870399 GCA_032362435.1 Melikaiella ostensackeni | reverse complement strand
ATAAAAAAACCTTTGTCATAGCGAAGAGATAGATTTCTTCGAGAAGAGAAAAGAACTTTAAATGGTCACTGTTCTATAGAACAGTGACCATTTAAAGTTATTTTCCAGTCTTTGTGAATGGAAAAATTATGTACGTCTAGTTAGGCCCCAATCTTGTGTTTTAGCCAGGCCTTAGTGGGGTCCTGGTTAGGATAAAAGGATCGAAAAGTGCTATTTAGGAACTGGTCGGGCCTTAGTCAGCATACCCCAGATGAAATCTGTGAAGATGGCGCTGCAATACATATGTACTGCAGTGCCATCTTCAGAAGTTTGTATACACTAAATTATACTTTAGTGATCACGCGAATGGCTGCCCGAACTGCACGTGCCAGCAAAATAAAATTTATTTTCATCTGAAGCATCCGAGTGCTTAACACTTATAAACGCATGCTTTTAATGAAAATAACACAACCGGAATTTTTAATTAATGAAGTGTAAGTGATAGTTTTGTTAAATTCTATTTAATATATATACAAAATAGGGTGTGTGAATATAATCAACAAATTTGAACTAATTTATTTTTTCACCTCTCACAATAACGTTATTTTGTTTAAAATAAAAAAAAATTGTTAGTGGAAAATAATAAAAATAATGAATTGTCATAGTTAGAAGCAAATGTTCAACATTCACATGTTTTGTGATACAAGTATATCAATTTTGTTGTTTACAAATCGTTTTCACATATATTTATATCACGTCTGAATGTTGAACGTATCGGAAAACAGAAAGGGTCTAGATGGGCGATGGGAGGGTATTCCCGTTAGGACCTGGTTAGAAGTTCTAGATAGAACACGACTAAAACAGCGTTTCATAACTAGCAAGGTCGTTTCGATTTTTCCCGATCAGCGCCCGATTAGAAAACCACCCGGGGCCCTTCCAAATCCCAATTGCACTTCCTACATGGGCGACCGTAGTGTATAGACATTGTAATTAAACGGTTTGGTACTCGTATATTAAATCCACATTATCTTTTTTTTTACAGATAAACGCGAGTCGATATCCGGTAGTGGTAAAGTTGGGACATGCTCACGGAGGTGTTGGAAAAGCTCGAGCAGAGACAAGTCAGGAATTTCTAGACCTTGCTTCATTAGCAGCCATGACGAATGCCTATTGTACTTCCGAACCGTACATTGACACCAAGTATGACGTTCATGTCCAGAAGATTGGAAACAACTACAAAGCATTCATGTACGTGCCAGAAGAACAAGCGTATCTTTCAATATTTCTCCAGTGACATCTTCAAGACTTCAAGTCCAAAGACCCCTTGGCGAAAACATCGGATAGGAATTCAGTCCGAATTATTCCGAAATCTGTATCCGTACCAATCCGAAAAAAGTTCTCAATTTCGTTCGATCCAAATCGGTTACAGTTTAATCCAACTCAATCCGACTCAATCCAAACTTTCAATCCGAACTTCCAATCCGAATTAATCCAAACCAATCCGAAAGAAGTTCTCAATTCGAACTTTCAATCCGAATCAGTTCTAACTAATCCGAATCAATCCGAATGAAATTCTCAATTTCGTTCGATCCAAATCGTCTAAAAATTAATCCAACTCAATCCGATTCAATCCGGACTTCCAATCCGAATTAATCCGAACCAATCAACACCAATCCAAAAGAAGTTCTCAATTTCGTTCTATCCAAATCGGTTGAAAATTAATCCAACTCAATCTGATTTAATTCAAACTTCCAATCCGAATCAATCCGAACCAACCCGAATCAATCCAAACCAATCCGAAAGAAGTTCTAAATTTCGTTCGATCCAAATAGGTTAAATATTAATGCAACTCAATCTGATTCAAGTCGAAATTCCAATCCGAATCAATCCGAACCAATCCAAACCAATCCGAAAGGAGTTCTCAATTTCGTTCGATCCAAATCGCCTAAAAATTGATCCAATTCAATCTGATTCAATTCAAACTTCCAATCCGAATCACACCGAGCCAATCCGAATCAATCTAAACCAATCTGAAAAAAGTTCTCAATTTCTTTCGATCCAAATCTGTTGAATATTAATCCAACTCAATCTGATTAAATTCGAACTTCCAATTTGAATCAGTGCCAATCAATCCAAATTAATCCAAACCAATCCGAAAAATGTTTTGAATTTCCTTCGATCTATATCGGTTAAATATTAATCCAACTCAATTCGAACTTTCAATCCGAATCCATCAAAACAAATCCAAAAGAAGGTGTCAATTTCGTTTGATCCAAATTGGTTAGAAATTGATCCAACTCAATCCGATTCAGTCCGAACCAATCCGAAAAAAGTTCTCAATTTCGTTCAATCCAAATCGGTTAAAAATTAATCTAACTCAATACGATTCAATTCGAATCAATCTGAACAAATCCAAACCAATCCGAAAAAATTCTCAATTTCGCTCATTCCAAATCGGTTAAGAATTAATCCAACTCAATCCGATTCAATCCGAACTTACAACTCGAATCAATCCGATCCAATCCGAAAAAAGTTTTGAATTCTGTTTGATCTAAATTGGTTGAAAATTAATCCAACTCAATCCGATTCAATCCAAACTTCCTATCCGCATCACTCTGAACCAATTTTTTAATCCGAATGAGTCAGAATCAATGTGAACTCGTATTGTTATATACTGAATTTTCAATCCAAATGAAATTGAATGAATCCGAGTTGGCACTAAATCGGATTCGAGTTCGGATTGAAAATTTGGTTCGGATTGATTCGGATTAATTCGGATACAGATTTTGGAATAATTCAGATTAGTTCGGAATTATTCGGAAGGAATTCTTATCCGAAAGTTTCACCAGGGCCATTTACTAGACATAAAACGAAATCCGAGAGGCGGATCACTCCGATCTTCCTCGTACACTCACGAAATATTCCCATATATTCTGTCAATATTCCTATGTGTTCCCAGGTATTCTTGATATTTTAAGGAATTTCTCGGGGATTCCGAATTTCAGACGATTTAAACAGGATTTTTTGAACATTTTTTTAAGGCCTCAGAAACCTTAAAAATTATCAAAATGGTGTCAGTTTTTCCGAAAATCAAGAGCTTTTTTTGAAACATGCGTTATACGAGAAACTGTCAAAAATGAAAGTTGTTCTCCTAGAAGATTTGTACCTTACTTACCAATTTGGAAATATTAAAATTTGTATTTTGATATATGAATTCGAAATCGAACAGATTTGCAATAGAATGAAAACTGCATTGGAAATGAATAGTAAAGAGTGAGTGATGAAAATGAGGATAAAGGCCTAAATTCGACATCTTGAAGAGAATAAACGTCACTAACATTCATAGCTGGTCCAATTCACATAGAAACAACACCCCACATGTTAGTTGAAGCGCTAACTGAAAAAACGTAATTCATGAAAATGTACAAAAAACAATGGTTTTAAAAACAATTAAAATCATTGTGATTAACGTTTTACTACCTGAGGTTTATAATCAAGTGTCTTCTGATTCGTCTTTCAGGTGTCAGAAAGGAAAACTATTTTGGCGAAAAATTCACATTTTTGGAAATACAAAAAAAATGGTTCAAAATATCGGAAAATGCATTGAGAACTTTTTTGTAAAACTCTTCGAAGAGAATAACTTTCCTTCTGGAGTTTTTTCCGCTTATATCGTATATTTTCAGAAAAAAAATCAAATATCGTATATTATCAGTTATAAAAATTAAATTTTTATTTTCAGATCAAATTTTGCATCAAACTTTTTGCTTTAAAGTCGGTAAAAGAACGCGAGATAGAAAAAATTTATCAAAAGATATTTCTAGAACTTTTTTAGAGAAACTATTTAATTTCGTATATTTTTATCGTATCTTGCCTCGTTTTGGCAAAAAATGTAAATTTTCGTTTTTCAGACAAAAAATGCTTTCTTATCTCCAAGGCGCGGGCACAGAGCGCATTATCGTGAAATGTACTCTTTACATAAGAAAAAATCTAGAAAAAAATTAGGAGAAAAAACGATGGGGTTTCGAAAAATTGACTTTGAATATTGTCAGAAAAATCGCCGCCATTTTGTCAATTTTGAACTTTTCAGAAATTTTCCAACGGATGCAAGGATACACTCAGCTCTGGATTTAAGTCATCTGGATTTAAGTCCTTCCTAGAATTTCCGCGGGCCCTCACTCGTGGATGAGGGGGTCCAGGGGTACGGAAAGTGGCGCAGTGAGCGCAGCAGAGTTGAGCAGTCCCGTAGTGACAAAACGGATAGTTCGAACACTCGCGTGCATATTTTGCATTTATTTTTAAATACACACCGAAAATTCTCTTTTCATTAATTAGGCTTCATTATTAAAAAAAGGTCCATCCTTTATGATGACAAAAATCTACATTTGTACAAAATACAGTTAATTAATATTATGTATTCTTATTGGAAATGGTTGATACGACCCTGACTGTTTACGTCAAAGAAATTCTTGGAAGAGCCTCACGGCCGTCGCAGCTCCTACCCGAAACCCGTTATAAATCCAGAGTTGATTGTAGGACAAAAAATTCGATCAGAATCAGAAATAAAAAGATAAATATCTATATTAGCTTGAAAAATATCACACTTTTAACAAAAATTTTGACCATTTATTGATAATCCGCGTTTTCAATTTTTTAAATTCAAATACCCATAACTGTGTCAAAACAATTTTTTTCCAAATCCGTAAGATACGTATCGTCTTATTCCTTTTGAAGAATAATATATTTGAGTGGCAAATGATTCTGTGACCAGAAATTCTGTGAATTGAAGGCGATTGTAGATAAATTAATGAAATTTGGAGGGACTATTTTCACAATTTATATTTTAAAACTGACCGAAGGATTTCTAAAAATAATTATTACAATTTTTTTAGCACTTTATAATTTTTAAAAAATGAGTTTTTTTATAGTAAAACTTTTTCCATTAACATAATTCGAAGTTAATGCAAGAATATAAAAGATTTCTTGCCTTGAGACGAATCGATTGACCTATAATATTAATACACTGTATTGAAGAGTAAGGTAATTTATAATAGTTAAAAAATTTGTTTTTTACAGTAAAAATGTTTTCATCAACATAATTTCAAGTTGATGTCTGAATAGAAAATACTTTTTGATTCGAGACGAAGTGATTAACCTATATTGTCGAATAATTATACATATTTATTTAGACAAAAAAATATATAATAATTTCAAAAGATGCATAAATACATTTTTAAATTTTCTAAAACGAATCATAAATTTTTTAATAAAATAATTCTGATAGAAATTATCTATATATAGAGATTTTATAGATTTTCTATTTAATACCTATTTACTGCAATTTATTGTAATGAAAAAAAATGTGAATCGATCAAAGATTTCATTAATGAAATGAAACAAAACAATGTCGAAGGAAGTATGGTATCTCCAATGGTACCATTCCGTTATCAACCGTTTTCTACCAAACTAAAAAGATGTCAAAATTATGACCAAAAAAATCAAAAAAAGCAAAAGAAGCAAAATAAGGATTTTAAAGATTTTATGCCTATGAGTTTAGTTTTATTCGGCATTTCAGTGGGACTGTTTGTAAATTTGTGTATTTTTTGTAAAGTCTATTAAAAAATAACAAAAATGATGATAAACATTTATTTGAAAATGTTTCTAGCTATAGTAATGTATAGCAATTAATATAATAATGCTGTCTCTATGAGGAAGCAAAGTGCCCATGAAATGAGCACCATACAATGATAAAAAAAAACAAAGTGGACACTCACAGCTAGTTTAAAAATAAGTTTCTGTGATAAAATGGATTTCTATTTTAGGCGGAAGAGCATCAGTGGAAATTGGAAATCTAATACTGGATCTGCTATGCTAGAACAACTGGCAGTAACAGAAAGACATCGTGCGTGGGTCGATCACGTGGCTCAACTATTTGGTGGTTTGGATATCTGTGCTATCGAACTTCTGGTTGGTAAGGATGGAAAAGAGTACATCATTGAAGTTAATGACAGTGCACTCTCGTTAATGGGAGACTCTCAAGAAGAAGACAGGCGTCACATCGCTGACCTAGTCACCGCCAAGATGCAGGTAACGTATTTTTATTACAGAAGCGGATTCTGAGAAAAAAAGTTTGCTTGAATCAAAAAAACTTTTTTGTCCAACCTACACCGCATACCAATCTATCTTTGGCCTATAGCCTGATCAAAACTCATAAAGCAGATTTTCCTTTACGACCAGTTATTTCAAAAATAGGTTCACCCACGGGAAAATTAGAAAAACTTTTTAGCAAAATTATCAAAAAATCAGTAACCCTTTCGGAAAGAACAGTACAAAATAGTGCTGTCTTTCAAAAATTAATTGAGAATCTTAAAATACCAGTGAATCACATTTCTGTTTCTTTTGACGTAATAGCCATGTTTCCTAACATTCCATATGAGAGTTAAGCTTGCCATTAAAAAAATATGGGATATGATTAAACTTCATGCTAAGATTTTGAAGAAAAAAAATTCTTGATGCTATTGAATATGTTTTCAATTCTGTTTATTTTAAATTCAATCGTACTTCTTATAAACAAAAATTTGGAACTCCGATGGGCTCAATCTTGTTCCCAGCTCTTGCTGAAATAAGGAAGATTTGGAAAATAAAGTTTTTGATCAAATTAATTTTGAGTTAGACTTTTATGCAAGAATTCGGAAAATGAAGATTTTGATCAAATTAATTTTGAGTTAGACTTTTATGCAAGACATGTTGATAATTTTGTACTTTCTGTACATGCACAAAATGTGGATACCCTACTTGATGTTTTTAATAGTAAACATCCAAGATTACAGTTGACTGTTGAAATTGAAACAGAAGGTAGATTGAATTTTTTTAACTTGACTTTAATAAAAACTGATAGAAATTATATTATCACTGATTGACACAGAAAAAAAATTTGTTCGGGAAGGACAATAAATTTTATTTCTAATCATTCCATTCAAAACAAAATAGGAGTTGTAGAGAATTTGATTGATAGAGCTCTTAAATTATCTCATCCAAAATTCCATGAAAAGACTATTGAATTATGTAAACAGATCCTTTTTCTCAACCATTATCCGATTTCCTTTATTGACAAACAAATGCATAACAGAATTGTTCAAATTAAGAGTAAAAGCAATAAGCAGAATAAAAACAATGTACAGGATTGCAATAGATCCAATACGGTTGTCCTACCTTGTTTTGGGAAAATCTCAATTATCTTGAAATCAATATTAGGAAAATTGGGCTTACATACGATAAATTTGATTGTAAAATTGGGTAAAGATAAATATCAAAAAACCTGATGAACAATGTCTGATTTACAAATTTATATGTAGACAATGTGATGTTTATAAAGAGTTTATATAGAGCAAACAAGGAGATCACTCAGAACAAGAAAAGAGGAACATAAAAAAAATTTTCATAGAAGTGCAAGATATTATTCGGTCCTTATAAAACGTAGACTCACACATGGACATGACTTTGCTTGGGATGATGTTAAAATTTTCTATCATGAGAGAAATGAAAAAGAGAGAGTTCATGGAAATGCTGTTTATAAAGAGAGACTGTAAAAAGCTATCAATTTAAAAAAAGATCTTGCGAGATACGATAACATTTGGAATAGAGTCATTAATATTATTGGATACACTGACTTTAGTTTTGGTCAGAATTTTGAATATGTATAAATTAATTTTCAATTAAAGAATGAAATGATTGACTTCGGTTTTTATTCAGAATTGTTTGCCTATGTCAATATCAATTTCAGTCAATAAATGAAATATGTACCAAAACAACAATTACTATTAATTATCTCTGTTTTATTTGCAGATAATAATGGTTTCTAATCTAACAATGTTTCCATTTTTTTTACTTGTTGTTTTCCTATAAATTACCCCTGATGAGGAAGTCTAAGTTGGCTTCGAAACATGTTGGTCCCCAGTAGTATAAAAAGACGAAGAAAAGAAAGATTGTGAGGCTGATTTTAGTTGACTCTTTCTTTGCTCCCTCTTTTTTTCTTTTTTGTTGTACATTTATTGTATATTTGTCTGTAATGAGTCGGAAAAGCGGGTAGTCTCGAAGCTTGTTTTTGATTTGTGAACTTTTTGGGCGTTCTTTTTCAGGACACATAAAATTGTCATAAGAAAGTGCCCTCAAAGGCAAACTTTAGATGCACTTTATGGACAAAAATATCGTGTGTATCATGGCGGCAAACTTCACAATCGTGAGGATTGCCAACTTTACGCCCTTGATACACAATATACTGTTTTGGTTGATTCAACAAAATACTTAATTGATTCAAACAAAATTTTCGGTTGAATCTACCAAATATTCTGTCTATCATAATATTTGTTAAAACAACTAAAAATTTGGTTGAATCAAAGAAACCTTTGATTGAATCAACCAACCCTTTGATTGTCTATATAGCAATGCATTTATTTGGTCGAAGCAACCACATTTTTTTTGAGCAAATCAAATTTTTTTCCAAGGGGACTGGGATACACCAAACGGCCAGGTAAAAGTATTGCAGACTGGCCCAAAAAGCGGTTTTCTATACAAATTTTTTGAAAGTGTTCGAAAGATTTCAAAAGATTTGAAAGATTTCCGGGGACCTGTAGAGATTTCAACAGACTTCAAGGGATTTATAAGTATTGCTAAGAATTACAGATTTCAAGGGAATTTATAGGATTACCAAGAATTTTAATTATCTTAAAGAATGTTCAAAGCTTTCAAATAAATTTTTTAAGATTTTAAGACAGTTCAAAGAGCTTCACGACAAAGGAATTAATTCAACAATTTCAAAGGATTTTGAGAAACTAATCATTTTTTTAGGGATTGCAAAGCTTTTTCTAAACTTTATAAGGATTTTGAAGGATTTCATAGGTTGTGAGAGGTTTTAGGGTATTTTTAATGAATCCAAGGGACTTCAGAAGATCTCAGATTTCAAATATGGTTTCTATAAATTTCAAAGAATTCCGCAAAAATTAAGGGTAAGATTTCAAAATTTTGAAGAGATTTTCAAATATTTCAGGGGATTTCACAGGATTTAAAAAATCGCATGCGGTTTTAAAGAATTTCCTTGAATTTCGGAAGATTTGGAAGAATTTCATAGGATTTATAAGATTTTAGGATATTTTAAAAGATTCCAAGTGATTTCAAAGGATTTCCAAGATATCCAAATATTTCAAAAGACCTTTAAGGAAAATTCACAGGCTTTCAAGGGATTTTATAATGATTTAATGGATTGTAAAGAACTTATTCACAAGAATTGAGGGATTTCCAGGTATTTCCAAGATTTCTAAATATTTCAAAGGATTTTTAAGGAATTTCACGGGCTTGCAAGGGTTTTTAAATATATTTTAATGTATTTCAAAGAATGTATTCACAATAATTGAAGGATTTCAAAGGATTTCGAAGATTTGAAGGAATTTTTTAATATTTCAAGGCATTTCCGAAGATTTTAAAGAATTTCAAAGACTTAGGGTATTTTAAAATATTTCAAAGAGTTCTTAATAAATTTCAAGAAATTGAAGGGATTTCGAATGTAAGGTGCTCCTATAAATTTCAAAGAATCCTACATGAATTAAGAGATTTCGTAGAATTTCAAAAATTTGAAGAGATTTTCAAATATTTTAGGGCAATCCACAGGATTTCAAAAATTGTATGCGGTTTTGAAGAATTTCCTTGAATTTCAGAAAATTTAGAAGAATTTCATAGGATTTATAAGATTTTAGGATATTTTAAAAGATTCCAAGGGATTTCGAAGGATTTTCAAAATATCCAAGTATTTCAAAGGGCCCTTAAGGAATTTCACGGGCTTTCAAGGGATTTTATAATGATTGAATGGATTATAAAGAATTTATTCACAAGAATTGAGGGATTTTCAGGGATTTCCAGTCATTCCCAAAATCTCCAAATATTTCAAAGAATTCTTAAGGAATTTCATGGGCTTGCAAGGGTTTTTTTTTATATATTTCAATGGATTTCGAAGAACGTACTCACAAGAATTAAAGGATTTCAAAGGATTTCAAAGATTTGAAAGAATTTTCAAATATTACGAAGCATTTCCGAAGATTTTGAAGTACTTCAAAGACTTTAGGGTATTTCAAAAGATTATAAAGTATTCTCAATAGATTTCAAGGAGTTGAAGGGATTTTGAATGGATCCCGTGTAATTACACGGGATCCCAAGGGAGTTTATAATTTTTAAATGGATTTCAAAGAATTTATTGGCTAGAATTGAGGAATTTTAAAGGATTTTAAAGATTTGAAAAGATTTCCAAATATTTTGTGATGCTTCTATAAATTTCAAAGAATTTTACATGAATTAAGAGATTTCGTAGAATTTAAAAAATTTGAAGATATTTTCAAATATTTTAGGGCAATCTACAGGATTTCAAAAATTGTATGCGGTTTTAAAGAATTTTCTTGAATTTCAGATAATTTGGAAGAATTTCATAAGATTTATGTATAAGATTTTAGGACATTTAAAAAATTTTCAAGGGATTTCCAACATTTTCAAATTTTTAAAGGATTTTATCATATTTTAATGGATTTTAGAGAATTTATTCATAAGAATTGAGTGATTACAAAGGATTTCCAAGATTTTCAAATATTTAAAGGTATTTCCAAATATTTTAATGAATTTGAAAATTTTAGGACATGTTAAAAGATTACAAGGCACTTTCAATATTTTTCAAGAATCTGAAGGGATTTGAAGTGGTTTCAAATTGAATTCTTGTAATTATATGAGATATCAAGGAAGTTTATAGTATTTTAATGGATTTTTATGGATTTCAAAGAATTTATTCACAAGAATTGA
>JAUMHM010000005.1:37846354-37859310 GCA_032362435.1 Melikaiella ostensackeni | reverse complement strand
TGAAACGTTTGCCAAACTCATACTTATATAGTTTACTGCATGTTATTCCACATAATCATAAGACCCTATTGCCAATACGAAAAGTTATTAAAAACAATTTGAATATTTGGGTCAATGAAAAACGACATCTTTCAAAAAAACCAGGAAAGATGTCACTGAACAATAAAGAAGAAGCCTTCAACCTTTTTGATTTCTGATATCAGTGTCAGTAAAAATAATTAAATTGCTAAAATCTATTACAATTAAATTTTTTTGATTTCAAGCACGAATGGAGCCTTTACCCTTCTTAGTTTATTATATAAAAAAGTCAGAATGATTTCAAATATCATAAAAGTTGTATGATTTTCCCCTTTTTGAATATTTCAAAGCTGTAAATTTTTAAATTTTAAATCTTACTTCTCGATCAGACTTTATCAAACAAAAAAATGATTTAATAAACTAATTCATTGAACTAATTCCTTTTGTCATGTCGGAATTCTCTCACACGTAGTGTTTTTGGTGGGATTATATTTTATAGTTCAGAAAGTAATTAAAACCGATGCGTAGTTAAATAATTAATTCTAATCGAAATGTCCAAAACTGTATAGTTTTAACTTTACATTAATTAAATATTCTAGGCTTTCAAAATTTCTAACTAAAAGCCTTATTCATTCACCTTCAAAAACCATCCCTCAAAAGATTTTTGCAATACATTGAAATTCATTAACTTTTCTTGACCATTTTTCTCCTAAATCGCTACTAATCAATGTGTCATTTATTTTTATGATCTTTTAAAATAATATGATGTATACAAAAAATACTGATATTATTCAACATCCATTATAGGTTTGTTGTAAAATGTGAAAAAATACTGATATTATTTAACATCCATTATAGGTTTTTTGAAAATGTGATTAATTCTCATAAATACCACAATTTTTATGTACATTCATATGAGTGGTCCAAAATAAATCATTTATTTACAGTTTCTATACTTTCCTTAATAATTTTTTGAATATTTTGATATTAATTATTCCTATACTGACTTTTCTGTAATTATTTTCCTATAATAATTCCTATAATTTCTTGTTATAATCACAAAAAAATTAAAGGAAATCCATTATAGCAAAATAATCATAGGCATAAACTGAATTTCCTATATTTTTTGTTCATAAAGGCAATTCAAAATCATTTTTAAGCTAAATAAAAATATATAGAACATTAATTAGGTGGTTGTATTTGAGGGCAAATAAAAGGGCCTCATGAGGGTGCAAATTAAAATGTTTTCAATCAAATCATTCCAAATTAAAAACTTTAAATAATTGAATAAGTCCCAATTCAAAGCCTATGCTATTAAACAACGTATAAATGAGGAATACTCAAAAATGTACATTTTTAAAGACTTGGAAGCTATAAAAATGGGAAATTTTCATTCTTAGGCTTATCAATGTAAATAATATCAGTACTAAGCATTTGAAACTGGAAATTAATCAATTTTACAATTTAAAAGTGGACCATTTCAAATTCAGAGCGATTAAAATTGAAAAATGTTTAATCTGAAGTGTTGACAAATGGTACAATATCAAATGTATAGCATCTAAAATTTAAAATACACAGGTGTCAAAACGTAAGAATTAAAAATTGTCATTTCTTTTTTCACAGTTAAAAGTGTCACATTTAGAGCAATGAAGGTTTAGTAGATTCAAAAGCAAACTTTGAAAATTGTACACACAAACTACGAACGTTTGAGGGTGAACATTTTTCGATTAGATATCTTCAAAATTAAAAACTTCAATTTCAAATCTACAAAACTGAAATAACGTTTTCAGTTTGCGACACAATATCAAAATTAACAGTGTCGGACTGAAACATTAAAAATGAATAATTTAATACTGATGCATATATGAAATTGAACTATTTCACTATATAATAACTTTAAATTAAAATCCTGCACAGTTGAAAAATTCCAAAGAAGCATTAAATATTTAATAATTTTAAAATAGCTTTATAATTTTCCAAGTCCCTTTCAAAATTAATTAAACATTTCAAACTGAATGCCTCTCAAATTATGTTTTTTTGACTGATTAAATTGTACAATTAAAATTGGAATTATAGTAATTTTGTTTTATATTTTTAAGTTATTGATTGGCGATATAATTTTCCCGCGCTTTGTTGCGCGCGTATAATATTGCTAACTCACCTAACATTTTTTACAGCAAAAAATGTTTGAAAATTTCAATTACATACTAAGTTCATTATGAGCTTGAAAAATAAGAACTTAATAACAGTTTTCGGTAAAATTTAATTAAGTTTTTGACGACATGAAACTCAAATGCATATTTCTCTGAAAAAAGCGAGTTTCATAAAAAATAGAAACGAGACTTCAAAAATCTGACTTTATACAAATTTTAAAATTTTGTAATGAAAATTGATTTCAATAAGCTCTGTAATTTCCAATCATGCTATACATTATAAGGTTGTAAATTGAACTTTTTATAATTTTTTCCAATAAATAAGTTAAAAAAGTATTTACGTTTAGTTGTTTTGAATGAGTTTGAAGTATTTCTTCAAGAATATTCCAAACTTTTAATAAATCTTTGACGCGATAATAGAGTAAAAAAGTATAGTCTTCGTAGTAAAACTTATGAAGAGAATCAAATCAATCAATGATTTCGAAATTTAAATTTGAACCCGTATAATTTTGAGAATTTATGTCCGTAATATATTATTCATTTTTAACTTGTACAACTGCGCAAGTTGCAATCTTAAGATAATCAACTTCGAGCGATTTAAATGTAAATTGTTTCAGTTGTAGGGCTATAATTTTAAATTATTTAATTTTAAACATTTCAAATTTTAGGCTTTTATTTGAAATTTTTAAAGTAAAAATATTCTTATCAAATATTCAGACTTATAACTTGAAATAAAATTGTAGAATGCTAAGCCTTACAATTTCAAATTAATGCACCATTCACATCTCAAAAGATTTATGAAAATTTCAGTAGCTTTTAAAAAATTACAAAAGATTTTTTAGAAAGATTTTCAATCATTTATAAAAATCGCAAAAGGTGTTTGAATGTTTACAATTTCTGAAGAATTTCAAGAGATTCATATAGAATCGATAACTTTTTGCAAAAATTCAATATAATATGAAAGGTATCGACAGATATCATTACATTTGAAGAATTTCATAGATTGTATATGATATCAGCATGAAATAAAAAAAGTATATGTACAGTTATAAAAAATGTGACATTGACACAATGTGACACAAACAAGTGACATTTTTATAAGTCAAATTTTCAGAGATGATTATTGAAAATTGTAGCCATTTTTCACATGGTAAATTAGTGAAATATGACTGAGTTACGTGAGATTTTCAATGATTTCCAGTCGATTTTTACTGATTGAAATCGCGAGAAAAGCGCCACTGATTTCTAAGTAAATTCCACTGGTTCGAATTTAGACAGTGGATTCTTTAAAATATCGTCGGTTACGAAAAATTCAGACGTTTTAAAATTAAAAGAATTTGTGATTTTAAGTTTACTTTTGGGCAAGAACATGTCAAGAATATCAGAATCAATAAAAGGTCGTTCAATTTAAATGAAACTTGGTGAAATTATAATGCTATATAAGAGACATTTGGGGCGCAAAAGATTTTGGAAAATTTTCAAAATTATGGGAGTTACGCCATATTGAATTTTCGGTTAGGATTTTTTTGAATGGTCGACATTTCTGGAATCGATAATTGTTATTATATAAAATTATGCTCGGAAAAAAGTAAAATAAAAATATTTCCATTTTCCGTGAAATACCCACCTTTTAATTTGTTTGAATATGAATAAAAAGGTTTCTTGTGAGATATATCCTTTGATACATTGAGTAAAAATCTTATGTTTCAATTAAAAGAATTCTTTATGGTCATCATAGGCAATTCTGCAGACTGGAACAAATCTTGAACTTAGTGACTCTATTTTAAAATTTTTATTAAGATCGAAATGAAATCTACTTTCCTATGAACCTATTTGTTTTATCTTCTTGGAAACATTTTTCCTATACTTTGTGTGGCTTGGACGCAATACTTATAGGTGTGTGAAGTAAAAAAAAAGTTATCTTGTAAGGATGATTATTACAAACCAATTCTATTGATAAAAACTCAACATTATGGAATTTTCATTTGTAGAGGATATTCCGGCATTAAAATTACTTATTTTTATCGACAAAGTGATACTTCTTCATAAAAATGTATATCCCGATATTGTTTGTTCATTTTATAAGCAAATTATGTAAACAAATTCCCAACGTCGTCATTTAATGTCAAGGAAAAATAATTTTATCTCTTAATTGTCCTCAAATTATATTGACAGAGTGATTTGAAATTTAGTAATAAAAATTTGTCATTTGTTACTATTTCTTAATTTTGTAAACAAATTGTGTAAACAATTGCCAAGTATAGACATGCAAAGTCAACAAGAAATAATTTTTTCTCTTAATTGTCCTTAAATGCTTTTGCCAGTGATAGCAGTGACATGATGTCATGCCTATAAACGTCTGCAGAGTCATTTGTTTATAAATTTAATGAATAATATCGAATAATATATTTTCAATACTAAAGTTTACTGGCAATATAATTTAAGGACAGTTAAGAGATAAAATTATTGTTGTTCACTTTAAATGTCTACACTGGGAATTTGTTTATATAATTAGTTTATAAAATTAACAAATAACATCGGGAGACATATTTTTATGATCAAGTATCACTTTGTCAAAAAAGTAACTACTTTTAATATCAAAATATTCTTTAAAAATGAACAATCCATAAAGTTGAGTGTTTGTTAATAGAAGTTGTTTATAACAGTTATCATTACAGGTCAGCATTTTTTTTGAGTCGAAGCCACACTGAACACAAGAAAATTTTTTTCAGGAAGATAAAACAAAAGTTTCAGGTTCTATCGTTTGAGAGTCATGACACTGGCTGCGCAGTGCAGCGCATGGTCTCACTACGAGTAAAATGACGATATCGCAGGAACCAGGAGAATCTTTATGAATTTTTTTAAAATGAAAGGTGATTTCATAAGGAATCTTTGTATTTATATTTAAAAAATTCAAGATAGGTGTTTCACGGAAAATGGAATCAAACAATTTTTTTTACTTTTTTTTTTTTAAAGAAAAATTTAAAATTTTTGTTTAAAAGGTTTTACATTCTTAAAATGTATTATTTCATCACTAATACCTCCAAGTTTTATAAGAATCCAGTTATCAGTTGCAGAAATGTCGATAATTTAAAAAAAAGTAAAAAATTCTTTATGGCGTAGCTTCCATAATTTTGAAAATTTTCAAAAATCCTCTGGGCTTCAAATGTCTCTTATATAACACTATAATTTCACAATGTTTCATTGAAATCGAACGACCACTTGCAGATTCTAAAATTTCTGCTTGCCCTTTTTTTAAATTGGTACATTCTTAAATTTCAAGAACGTTTTCAATTTCGAAAGCTTCAGAATGGAATTACTTGATAATTTATATGATTTAAAAGATTTACTTACTTATTTAATGTATTTTGAGAGAATGAACCCTTAGATTTTTCCATTATTATTTCTAAAAGAAGTAGTTGTTAAAATATAAAATTTTCTGTTGCACAATTCGTTTCAAACTGCTCATTCTTTCAGGCTCCGTGAGAATTAGAGACTACTTTTTGATCTTGATAATAATTGTAACAAAAATTTCTGGGAAGATCCAATAAATAACTTTTCTAATTAGAATCACAGTCTCATTATTAAGTAACTAGGGAGCTACGCTCCCTGAGCGCGCTAACCCCCAAAATAGGTATATTATTACTCATACATTTTTTATGGGTTGCTATTAGAAATACATACAAATAATTCTACTTGTTGGAAAAATTGGAAAGGGGCTCCCTTTAAAAGTTATTTTATCTGTCCTGGAAAGGGGGAACCCCCGATGTACGGTTTATTATTTTGCATGCTTTTCACCTTCTCTTTCATGATACATGTTAATATTTTTTTTTATTTCTTCTCATATATTCTGCTCGTGGATTAGTGTTTTCATCTATTGAAAAGAAATAATTTTATTTTAAAGACATACATTTTATGTTTATTTTAAATCAATTTTAAGCCAAATTTATTGAATTTTAAAAAATAATAAAAATTTTAATAATATTAATTTTAATTTAATTCTTCGCGGGAGGCTCTAGAGGCCCTCGTGGGAGGCTCTGGTGGGAGGCTCTAGAGGCCCCCATAAGAGGTTTTAGAAGTCCACGTGAGAGGCTTTGGGGGCCCTTGCGGGAGTCTCTGGAGGGCCTTTTTCAGAATTCCTGAAACAGCGGCGACAGTGGTGGCAGCTGGACAATGTTTATCTAGTATTGTATGTTGTTCTTTAGCCAACTCCAGTGAACATTCAAATAAACCACGTTCATGTAAATCATAAACTGAGAATTTTGAAGATATTAAGGACGTTGGATAAAGGGAACTTGAAAATTTTTTTGGTTGCCCCCAATTATGAACACGGCCCTGACACTATATTTATTTTCGGTAGCAGATCGTAGAATAAATAAACGAAACTCACCAAGTATTCGGGGTCTGATGAAATCCTGGAATCCGTATAATTTAAAATACATCGCGTTTTTATGAAAAAATGAATATTTTGATAGAAAATATTTATTTTCTGGAACGTTAAAATCAATACCGAACAGACAAATCCCGAAAAAGAGATGGTGAGTGTCGAACATACTTGACTTAAGTCATATTTTACAGACACAACACCGACACTAAATAAAAAAAATCGCTCTGTATAGCATTCTTCCACAAACTAAACTTCACAATTATGAAGTGAATTTCGCGATTCATTGCGAAACAAAAGTGAAAAATACTTTCATATTTCTTGAGAACTATGCGACGGAAAATGACAGATGAAGAAGCAAGAGAAACCGATCTAGTAGCGTGTTCACAAGGCGGTAGCAGACACTTTTCGTACTAAAATGATAAAATCGCAGATTACCCAGAGAATCGCGGTCGGTAATTTATCTCTTTCCTCATAACTAATTATCGGAATATATAAATAAAAACTAACAATTTTCATTACAAACATGCATCCTGCAATGAGTTTTTGCAGAATTACAAAGATGAAATACTATTTATAAAGTTATTCACCAAGTTCACAAGTCATTTATAAATGGAAAAATTTACGAAGTTTAGACAATTATTTAATGCTAACTTCACGAGTCACTTTCCTTTATAAGTAAATAAATTTGCCAACCTTGTGAAATTATTTTTTTATGAATACTTAAGTCTTTGTTCTTTATGAATAAATAAATAAATAAACTTACCAAATTTGCGAAATTATTTATTTCCAAATTTACAAGGCCATTTCTTATAAAGAAATAAATTCCCCAAGTTGTCAAATTATTTATTGCTACCTTCACAGTTCATTTTCCTTTATGAATGAATTAATTTACCAACCTTGTGAAATTATTTATTTATAAATTCACAAGTCTCTGTCCCTTATGAATAATTAAATAAATAGATTCACCAACTTTGCGAAATTATTTATTTCCAAATTCACAAGCCTATTTCCTTTATAAATAAATAAACTTACCAACTTTGCAAAATTATTTATTTTCAAATTCACAAGTCTCTGTCTTTTATGAATCAATAAATAAATAAATTTACCAACTTTGCGAAATTTATTATTGCCAAATTCACAAGTCTCTTTCTTGCAAATAAATACAAAAATTCTCTAAGTTTTCAAATTATTTATTTATAGATTCACGATCCCATTTCTTTTATAAGTTTATTTATTTATAAAGGAAATAGACTTGTGAATTTGGAAATAAATAATTTCGCAAAGTTGGTAAATTTATTCATTTATCCATAAAGGACAGAGACTTGTGAATTTACAAATAAATAATTTCACAAGGCAGGTAAATTAATTTATTTATAAAGGAAATTGGCTTGTTAATCTATAAATAAATAATTTGAAAACTTGGAGAATTTTTCATTTATTTATTCATAAAGCACAGAGACTTGTGAATTCGGAAATAAATAATTTCGTTAGGTTGGTGAATTTATTTATAGAGGAAAGTGAATCGTGAAGTTAGGAATAAATAATTGTCTAAACTTAGTAAATTTATGCGTTTATAAATGACTTGTGAACTTAGTAAATAACTTCATATAAATAGTATTTTATCTTTGTATTTCCGCAAAAAATAATTTCAGGATGCATGTTTACAACAAAAATTGTTAGCTTTTATTCATACATTCCGAGAGTTAGTTTTGAGGAAAAAGATGAATTACCGACCTCGATTCTTTGGGTAATCTGCGATTTTATCATTTCAGTACAAAAAGTGGCCGCTACCGCCTTGTGAACGCGCTGCTAAATCGACTTCTCTTGCTTTTTCATCTGTCATCTTCCGTCGCGTAGTTCTCAAAAAATTTGGAAATATTTTTCACCTTTGTTTCGCATTGATTCGCGAAATTCGCTTCATAATTGTAAAGTTTAGTTTGTGGAAGGATGCAATACAGAGCGTTTTTTTATTTAGTGTCGGTGTTGTGTCTGTAAAATATGACTGAAGTCAAGTGTGTTTGACACTCACCATCTCTTCGTCGGAATTCGTCTGCTTGGTTTTGTTTTCAACGTTTCAGAAAATGAACATTTTCTATCAAAATATTCATTCTCTCATAACAAACGCGATGTATTTCACGTTATATGGATTCCAGGATTTCATCAGACCTCGAATACTTAGAGAGTTTTGTCTATTTATCCTATAATTTACTTGCGAAAATAAATATGGGGTCAGGGCCGTGTTCATAATTGGGGGCAAACAAAAAAATTTCTATGTTCCCTTTATCCAACGTCCTCAATAGGAAAAGACTTCGAAATTTTCCACAAAAGACTGGAAAGGTGAAGGGGATCAGTAGTACATGTCAGTAAAAAGGAAAATAAAAAACTAAACACATTTATTTATTTATTATTCTTGTTATTTACATTTGTTTTTTTTAATGTTTCATTTTTAAATTAAATGAATTTTGAAAAATTGCAGAACACCTTCAAGTAGATCATACAGGTAGAATGAGAATTTCGAAGATATTAAAAGGAAAATAGTTCTCAAAACATCCAGAAAAGACTGGAAAGGAGGAGGTCATCAGTAGTACATGTTAGTGAAAAGGAGGTTTAAAGACTAAAGAATTATTATTTACTTATCATTGCTTTTTATCTCCTTTTATTTTTTTTTAACTTAAAATTTTCATTTATTTATCTTAGACCTTGCTTTAGACCTTAGATCTTGAAGGCCGGGAAGATTTGATGTGACACCCTGGTAGGTTGCATGGGAGGATGAGGACTTGCACTGGAGGGACTTAGAGGTCCTCGCGGGAGACTCTGGAGGCTCTCGCGGCCCTCGTATGAGGCTCTGGGGGCCTTAGTGGGAGACTCTGGAGGGTCATCTCAGAATTTCCGAAACAACGGCGGCGAGATCTTTTCATAATATATTATTAAGTAAAATAGGTAATCTAATGATAATTTCAATATGAAAAGGAAACAGTTGCAAATTGACGAAGTAAATGAGACGTCGAAACAAATTAGATTTTAGACTAAAGACCGTATCGGACAATTGTGTTTTGTTGCGACGAAAGCAGACCATAAATTGCATAAGCATCATCGTACGTAAATGAAAGAGGATGCGGAATAGACGTCGCACGTCTACGGGACGCTGTCCTGAAATAATTTCACCGATGATAACACGAGCCTCAACCCTCGTCCGAATTAACAGCCTGCACAAGCCGTATACCGTCGACGTTTCGAAGATTTTAATGGTGCAGCTGCACTAGCCGTAAAAGTATGCCGGTGAGTTCCTATTGTAAAAACGTTTTTAATGTCTAAAAAGATCTAGATCGTTAATTCCCGTTATGAGCGTGCAGCTTTTAACGTTACTTTTATCAAAATATTATAACGTCGACATTTTTTTCTACATTCAATTAAAACAAAAAAGAACTAACAATAAAATCATCTGAATTTTTGAAAGCTGTCATTTGAAATTGTTACATATTACACATTTCTACCTCTTCTACTGTTAATCCTTCTTTTTCTTCTTTCATCTCTTTCCTATCTTTCCCTGTTATATATTCCTTCCTTATTCAAATCTCCATTCCTCCCACTGCTATACCTTCTTATTCTTCCTCTTTGAATTTTGAACCTACAATCTGTAACCTTTTCGTAACCTTCCCCTTACTCTTTCCCATCCTTTTTCATCTACCCAAGTCTCCATTATTACTACCGCCTTTCATTGTTCCATATTTCTCATAAATTCCATATCCTTCCTTTTAAGCCTGCTACATTCCAAAAGCATATCCTCCATTCTTCCCTCCTATCAGTTCTCGTTTCTTTTTGTTTCCTGCTATTTCGTATTTTCCTTTCATCTATTCCTTTCTCTCCTAGTCCCCCGTTACCGCACTTTTTACTAACTCGTCCCTTTCTTTGTCCTAATCCCACCATATACCTTGCATCTGTATTCTCCCATAATTTACCCACGTTCTCTTTCCCTTCTTTCTTCCTCTCCCACAATTTTCCTTAACTCATACTGCATATTTCTTCCTTCCCATATCAAATCATCCTCTATTCTCTCCAAGCTTTCATATAACGCCCTTTTATTTGTCATAACTTCCTTTTTATGTTCTCATTTCTTTAGTTTCACTAGTGCCATTCACTCTCCTCTCTCCTCCCTACTTTTCTACACTTCTCACTTCTCACTTCCTCTACCTCTACCTTTGCATCTATCCCTTTTAGCATTTCTTCCACTCCTTCTCACAGTTCCTTACCCTCTAATCTTAGACCCTTTATCACTATGTTCTTTCTCCTTTCCTCTATCTCTTTCCTTTCAATTCTTCTCTCCTTCTTCTCAACATTTCCTTATCCCCATTCTCACTTTCCCCACCATTGAATTCTCGATTTGAGCTTTCTATCTTCTATATCCTACTTTCCAACTTTTCAACCTTTTTACTATGCTCTTCCTACTTTTATAGTCTTTCTTCTAAGGTCTGCATCTTTTTTTGCGAATTTCCCTAAACTTTTCCCAATTTCGTCGTCCCTGTTTTAAGCTCTGTCATTTTCTTCCTAGATTCTTGGTTGATTTTCTCTCCCCTTTTGCCTGCTTTTTACCTTTTATATCTCTATTATTTTGATCATCATCTTGCGCATTTCTTTCAAATTTACATTTTCGTCTTCTATCGACCCTCTATTTTCAACTTTTTCTTTTTTTTCCATTTATCTTTTTCATCCGTCGTACCGTCCCTCTTTTTTTCTCATGTTCTTTCTTTTTTCATGTTCTCAACATTTTCGGATTTTTCAAGATTTATCCTACTTCTTCCTTATCCTCACTGCTTCCTCTCTCTTCCGTATCCCTCTTTCTATTCATATATCTCTCTATAAAACCCAAACTGTTCGTCCTTAATCTCTCCTTTTCTATCGTTTTTCTCTCCCTCTACCCTGCCCAGGCGCCACTACCATAGAGATATTATAAATAGAGGAGGGGAGCCAGGCCTCCAAGCATTCATGGCAAAGAGAGAGACAGACGATCGGAATGACCCAGTACGCACATGCGCAGTAGGAACAAGTATCAGACTGTCAGCTAAGCTGGGCCATTTCCATCATCTGTCTCTCTCGCTCTCCCACGTTCGCCGGTGGACGCTTCCACTTACAGAGGCCCCTATGACTCCTCTCCTCTATTTATAATATCTCTATGGCCACTACTCGGCTACACACCGGTCTCGTCACCCTGCGCCCCGAGCCACTCAAACTAACCACACAAACCAACCAGATGAACCTCAATCCCAAAAACTATCACTCACCTCTTCACTGTCTTTAATTCTAACAGACAATCCTCCACTCACAGAACTTTCTGACACACTCTTACTATTACACACTCTTACAACTCACCTAAAATTTTATTACAATTTAACCTCTCTCGATCAAATGGGATACGCGTGGATTCAGCCGGAAAATTATTGTCCTGAAAGTCAATTTTAAAAATCGTTCGAATTTTTATTTTAAGGACTGATACTTGTAGAGAATCTTAGGACGCATTTTTTTTTTCTTTTGTAAAAACTTTTAGGTTTCGTAGTTTTTGAAGTAATTGGTAAGAAGTATATTTTTCGAAAACAAAAAATTTCAATCTTTTTTCACTTCAACTCGCGCTAACTTAGCCCATTTTCAGAATCTTTCGACTAATAAATATTTTAATAAATAAAAAGTTGTTGATTTTTTTTAGACTTTGCGAAAATCATGAATTTCAACCTTCAAGTGCTTCGTTTTGGGGGCGAGTTTTGAGCAAGGAAAAAGATCCAGTGAGAAAGTTGTTGATTAAGGTTCGAAGAAGTTTTCTGGAAAGTTTTAGCTCAATCGGAATGATGATTAAAAAATTATGAATGCTTTAAATTGCAAGCGGCAATCTTGACGCTGCCCTATGCATGTGCCTCCTCGACTACGAACGTGTTGTAGCGGACGATATGAAGGTCAAGTCGGATACCAAAAGAAATAATAGCAACCGCTTGTAGTTCTCTTCAAAAATATGCTATAAATAAAGCAAAAAACCAGTGAATGGATAATTTTTTCGAATAGTTGCAAAAGTATTATTTTTGAGATAGGTTTACTTTGGTTAATACTTTATTTTACTTTACTTTAATCAAGAAAGAATCTCAAAATGAATCGAGGTAAAAAAAGAAAGAGACACGAAGAGTTATGAATTTAAATAGGAAAAAATGTTCCAGAAATCAGGTACGATTGAAAACCGTTAATAAAAATTTTTTATCAATTTTGATCATAAATGTAATATTTCAGGACTATTTGTTATTCTTCATTTTTTAAATACGAACTGTCTACCGTTACGGAATCTTCCGTAAGACCAACCCCTTTCCAGCTCGTTCAGGGCTAAAGTTACGGAATTTTCCGTAACTCTAGTCTTAGCGCTA
>JAUMHM010000005.1:37833824-37846254 GCA_032362435.1 Melikaiella ostensackeni | reverse complement strand
TGGCTTGGTAGTATATATAGTAGCGGTAGTATATATAGTAGTAGTAGTATATATGTATATATGCAGCCCACCCCAGCAGCAGTTATATGGTCTCTGCTGCGCATGCGCGTGCTGGGCCATTCCGATCATCTGTCTCTCTCGCTCTCCCACGTTCGCCGTTGGACGCTTCCACTTACAAAGGCCCCTATGGCTCCCCTCCACTATTTATAATATCTCTATGGGTTGAAGTTTTGTTTTGTTTGAATTTGAGGTTAGAAAATATCGAAATCCTCGATTACTCGAAATACTTGTAAAGAGCGTGATGGCGCGAAATTTGAATATATTAACAAAGAGATCTTTAATAATGTTATCGTCAAATTTAGTTGAGAAAAGAAAATAGTTTCCTCATAATATATACGTAATAATGGGACACACATTTATTATCAAAATTATGTTTCATAAAAGTTAAATTATTTATTACCCCTATTCACTGAACTTTTTACTCTAATTACTTAGTGATAGAAATTGATTTAAATTAAGGAATGCCAAGAAAAAATTCTATAATATATTAATTCAACTTACGCAAGTCTTTTCTTATCGCACATACTTCCCAAGATATATTTCACATCTCGGACATGAGTGATGCACATCTTTACAACTCTTCATACAACATGGAATACAAGAACAACAGATGCATCTGCATTAAAAAATTGAAATATTATAAATTATAAGTTATTATAAACATTAATATTTTATAGATATTTTAAGAGACATGAATCGAATGTGAAAGTTATTGCAATTTCAAACAGAACTGAAAATCTCCTTCCGCCAAATATGGTATAGTCCGGCGGATAGTGACTTGTGCAAATCGTGTCACATGCAATTTTTTTTATGTGTATGAATCTTCAGAATACGATTTGAAGATGGAATGTACCTAGCATCTTCATTTTATTAAAAACAAATGTTCAGTTTTTCGGTTTAGCTATGCAAGATAAGAAAAAAGGTTAAATTGTAAAACTGTTCATCTCAAAAAGATCTACAAATTTTCTTCAGACCATTTTTTTAATAAGACGAATAGTTTTTGTTTTAATCGTGAAAAATGTTATTAAAAATGAAACAAATTCATTTTCCAAAATCCATTTTATGGTCGAGCTATGCAAGATACGAAAAAATGTTGCCAAGAAAAACTGTCCATCTCAAAAAGATCTACAAATTTTTCTTGGATCATTTTTTAATAAAACGAATAATTTTTGTTTTAATCGTAAAAAACGTTATTAAAAATAAAAAAACCATTTCCCGGTCGAGCTATGCAAAAGATATGAAAAAAGTTTAAGAAGCAAAAGTGTTCATCTAAAAAATTTCTACAAATTTTCTTGAGACAATTTCTAATAAGACGAATAGTTTTTTATTATTATTATCAAAAATAATAAATATTATCAAAAATAAAAGAAATCCATTTTCCAAAGTCCATTTTACGGTCGAGTTATGCAGGATTACGAAAAAATGTTGCAAAAAAAATTGTCCATCTCAAAAATATCTGCAAATTTTTTTGGATCATTTTTTATTAAGGCGCATAGTTTTTGTTTCAATCGTTAAAAATAACATTAAAAATAAAAAAAATCCATTTCCCGGTTGAGCTATGCAAGATACGAAGAATGAGTATGTGCTCGCGCAGTGGGAGGATTTTTAAAATAATATAATAAAAAATGTTACAAGAAAAGCTGCAGGAATATTTTCAGCTCCTTCATTAATTTTTTATATATTTTTTCACGAAAATTTGATAAAAGTTCTTTTTTACATAATTCATGAAACTTTTCTATAATTACAACCTTATTTCAGTTCCCTGAAATTGATTTAGTTTATATATATATATATATATATATATATATATACTTCAATTTGATAGAGATTCATATTTACCACTCTTGTTTACAACAACTATAACATAAGCTCACATAACTTTTTAAAATAGTGCCGACGAAATGAGTCAATTATCTCAATTGCCTACCACCCTAAAAACATTCCTTAGGGTGCCAAATATATTAAAAATGCCACCGTTTGTGACACAAAATGCTGGACTAATATCGTTTTCACAAAATATTCCTTGAAAGATTAAAATTTTCTTCATGCACAAACACAGTGCGGCTGAATCAAGTCTTAATGAAAGTTGAAAATAATCAAATACTCGTTGGGACTCGTTTTGAAAAAAGTCGATCTTTGTGTTCAATTTGATGCGAAAATTCCCATAAAAAGATGCAATAGTTGCTTGATATTTTTTCTTTACTTGGTTTTTTTATCGAATATGTTTTTCTGCCATTCCCCGAGCATTTGAAGACGAAAATTGAAATAATCAGTCGGATCCTTTTTGAACAAAGTCGATGTTTGGATATAATTGATTTGAAATGCAAAACATCTTAAAAAATGTTTTAGGTTTTGCATGTTACTTGAAATTGAATTGTGAATCTCAGTAAAATTATGTGCAACCATAATACAATTTTTTGTGTTTTAAGCAAATTTCTTTCAATTTGAATGAGTGAAATACAGAAATTCACTGCTTTCAAAAAGGGCCGGATCGATTATTCTAATTTTCATGTTCAAATATTCGCGAGATGTCGGATAACCACAATCAATGAATAAATCCAGTGAAAAAAATGTTAGGCAACATTTACCATATCTTTTTAGGCAAATGTTTGGATAACATATTAATTAAATACTAAAATCGACTTTTTTCATAAAGAGCTTCAACGATTATTTTAATTTTTGTCTTCAAATGTTCGAAGAATGCCAAGAACCACAATAAATAAAAAAACCTATTAAAAAAATCTTGCGCAACATTTACTATAAGAGCCCATCGATTATTTTTATTCTTGTCTTAAAATATTTTTGGGATGATAGAGAACCATAAACAATAAGAAAATCCAGTGAAACAAAATATTAGACAACATTTTTGTACCATTTAGAGAAATTTTTACATTTCAAATTAATTAAATACGAAAATTTACATTTTTCGAAAAGGAATCGATAGATTGTTCAAATTTTTTTCTTTAAATATTCGTAGGATGTCAAAGAAACATAATAAATAAAAAAAATCAGTGAAATCAAAACTTTAGGCAACACTTACCATATCTTTTTGGGCAAATTTTTGCATTTTATGTTAAATAAATATTAAAATAGACTTTATCAAAGAGGGCCCCAACGATTACTTTAATTTTCATCTTGAAGTATTAATGGGATGGCAGACAACCATAATCAACAAAAAAAATCCCATTAGCATTTAACTTTCACTTAGACTCGCTTCAGCTACACCGTGCAAAACTTTCGCTTGAAACTTTGTGGTATTCCGAACTTTCTTTATTGACAAATTCATAAAAAAGCAGCTTACCCCATCAGGAAAAGCAAAGTACCGATAATATAAGCCATCATCGATGGCTGAGTTTTGATATCAGTCATAATCTGGGCACCACAGTTTGGACATGTCATGGGTGTTGAAGTTGGGCCCAAAGGAATCACACTTGCCACTGTAGGATCACATTTTTTAATTATCTAACAAAATTCTGAAAAAGTTTATTACTTTTTCCCAAACTCATTTTTTTATTACGGATGATAAATAATTCTACAACATCTTAGATTTTTTTTAAATCCTCGGAAATATATACTAGCAATCTTTACTTTTTGTAAAATATTTTCCTTGATTTGCTTCAACTTTTTTTATCAATTTTGTTATGAATTTTAAGATTGTGCTAGAAACATATTTCTATAAATGGGCCAAATTTTCAATTCCAGTTCGTTTATCTTCTCAACTAAATTCTGCAATCGAATTTCTCATCCACTGATATTTTACTACTTTTCCATCTCCTTTCTTTCTACAAATCTTAAAAACTGGTTAATTGTCAATTTCGATTTTTAAGCCTTGTTAAGTTTAAGCAAAATTATTGATACCTTAATTTTTTAATTACTATGTCAAATATTATACAAATTACATCTGAAGTTAGTTATAGTGGACCATGGCTAAGTTCGTTCACAGTAAAAAAAACAGTATATTAACACAGTGCACTTTGTCGCTTGTCAATAAGGGTCAACTTCAGACAGAATTCAGTTTGAATGAGTTTTATTGACAAATGTTGACAAACGACAAAGTGGGCTGTTTTAATATGGATGTATATATATTTGATTATTTTCTTATAATATAAAAGATTAACAACTCAAAGAACTCTTTCATCCATAAAATAATTTATTTAAAAATAAGACAAGCTTTTGATTAATTGGTTAATTGATTATCTACCTAGAATCAGTATGTACAACTTTTAAGGTTTCCAGTTGAGAAAACTGTCCTGAATAACAATCTGTTTAAAGATACTGTCGGGATTGGATTGCAGCATTCTCCTGTTACGCAGAGCTTCCAGGATGTAAGACACTTTTTCTCTCGCCTCAGCTCGAGGAATATCACCTCTGAGACTCAGCAATCGCACCAGTTGGTCTTCACTCATGTCTGGGTACTTTTCTACCAAGGAATGAAGATCCAACGACAAAATCTCCGAGTCTTCACATCTCAAAACTTCTGCAAGGCGTTTTATGATCTCGAAAGGCGAGTCAAAATTTCCAACCTTCGGGGCAATTCTCCCAAAGAAATTCTTTAATTTATCTGCTTCAGCCATTATCTTCGAAGTGCAATTTAAACACTCGTCGTAGTTTTTCAGAGATATTTTTCGCATAAGCATCGCCGAAATGTACCGCTTCGCTATTAGCTTTTGAGCTTCTGTTATCACGTAGTCGAAATTTTTGGGACGTAGGTGATTGTAATCCTAGGAAGAAAATAAATTAGAAAACCTTCATATATATATTTTATTATTTATCATTATTTTATTATTATTGTTTATTATTTACTTTTGTAACCGTATTCAGCAGAAACCCTCGGTACAGGGACCCTCTATCCGACACCTGAGGACGCGCCTGGAGTCGAACCGGAGGGCCTATGACAAAGCCACCGGACGCGTCTTTAGGCTGCGAATAGGGGGTCCCTGTACCGAGGGTTTCTGCTGAATACGATTACAAAAATTAATAAGCAGTAGCGGACAGTTGTTCAGGAATGGTCCCGAAGGAAAAACCCCCAAGCTAAGGGATAAACAACCGTGCTGAAAGCTGAATGGCACCTGGGTGAGGTGTCCTTTACGGTGTCTCTGGGATACCGGGCGATCTCCTAGGTTGTCAGTCTGACCCTTGCATGCGGGGCTCTGCAAGGGTGGACGAACCCTTTTCCTAGCTGCTCGTGGGAACAACTATGACAACATCAAACCCAGTTGTGAGTCCGGTTCAAAATAATCGAACGCGCAGAGCACCCGACAATGGGTCAGCAAACAGTGCCGATTGGCCTAGAGTTCGGGGTGCTGCAAATAATTTGGATGGAAACACAATGAAAAATCGTCGAGACGATCGTCGCCTTGAGTGGACGGATCGACTCAGGGATGCCTTGCTGGATTGCTACGATGCCAGCATTATCCTGATCACCTTAGCCCGAAAATCTGGCTGAAATGGATGCCGCCTTTCGTGAGGATCTCTCGGAGAAGTCCGACCTCTGGACCATCACTTGTTCAGTTTATGATGCGGTGAGAGCTTTGGTCGATTCAAATTGAAGGGTAAAGCCGAAGATAGATCAAAAGACCAAAAAGCACATGCATCAACTGAACAAGAAGATTGATTGGGCTAGAGACATTTTGGAGAAAGATTTACGAAGTTCAACACCCATTGCGTGAAGACACTGAGAACATCATGAGTTTCAAGAATCTGTGCGACAACCTCATAACGTCCGAGGAGCGATGTTCACCAATCACTGCCGAAGAGGTGAAGAAAGCAATGAGCAGCACGACGAATTTCTCCGCTGTCGCACCAGATGGTATCAAGTACTTTTGGTCGAAGAAGTTTTCTTCTACACACCAACATCTGGCGCAAATCTTCACCCCATATTTAAAGTTGGAGACGCCCATTCCACAGTGGCTGGTGTTAGGACGCACTGTACTCCTACCGAAGAAAGGTGACTTGTCCAATCCAAGGAACTACAGGCCAATAACTTGCCTGAACACGCTGTATAAGATCTTTACAGCTATCCTGAACGACAGGATAGTTCAGACAATTGAACCTGTGTGGAGAGAGATTTACGAACAACATAGTTCGAAAGAGGCGTAGCAGGCTTTTGGGAGAACCTGCTAATTGACAGAAGCGTCTGCAAAGACGCAGCAGCCTACAATCGCAATCTGTCGATGGCCTGGACTGATTACCAGGAAGCTTTCGATTCAACCTGACGTAGAGTTATCATCTGTCTGCTGAAAAGCTTGATGATTCATCAACACATAGTGGGATGCATAGAGAGACTGATACCCCTTCACAAAACAGGATTTACTATCTCATCTGGAAAACATCGTGTGAAAACTAACAGCGTCACCTTCCAGAGAAGCGCCTTTCGGAGCGACGATACTATGAGCCCTCTCCTCTTTTGCATCACACTTCTAGCCCTATCTCTCGCACTACGAAATTCTGATGGGTACCTTTGCGGCAAGACTAAAAATCGCTAGCATAAGGTCACTCATATATTTTATATGGATGACTTGAAGAACTATGCTTCTGGAGCACAGGATCTCAAGAATGCTCTAAAGATCTTCAAGGGGTACTCTCGAGAAATTGGTATGGACTTTGAATTGGACAAGAGTGCCAAGATTCTTCTGAAACGAGTACCACTTGCCAACGTTCCCGACGACCCTAGGCTCGTGGACAGGAGAACTACCAAACACTGTGGAGCTGGAGAGACCTGCTTTTACCTAGGCGTGCCAGAAAGCCGCTTTCAAGATATATCATCAGTGAAGGAGGCTCTTCGAAGGAGATACAAGCATCTTCTTTGTCTCCTTCGACAGATTTGGTATTCTAATCTGTCGGCGTTGAACAAGATATCTGAAACTAACATACTTGCCGTCCCAGGTCTACTCTTTTCATTTGGGGTGGTTCCATAGACACAACACGAGCTCAGAGTCCTCAATATCGCCACACGTAAGATCGTGCATATGCAGAAGAGCTTGCATATCAGCCTGTCCGTTCCACGCTTATACATCCCACGCCGTAAGGGCGGACGCGGACTTCTAAATATCCAGTGTCTTTATGGCCAAATTACCTTAGACACAGCTTATATCATGGCAAATGAAAGAGATCCTCTCCTAAAAATGGTCAGGAACCACGAGATGATTGGCAAAGGAGCGTTCCTTTACAAAGCCACGAAGCAGGTGGCCGAGACCCTTGGCATGGATCTTAACATCAGAAGTGAGAAAAGTGCATTACTCTTTCTCCAAGCCTCACTTCTAAAACCCCGGGTGAAGAAAGCAGAGGTCAACAACTTCCTCGAACAGCTCCACGACAAGAAAAGCACGGAAACTTTCACATAAATGTAAAAGATCAGTCCTTGTCGATGAAGCTAACGTTTGCTTTCAGGACGGTGTCGTTTCCACCTTGGTATACCGCAGCCGCATCTCACGCCAAGAATTTCTCAGCGATAGGTGCAGAAAGTGTCATGCACATTCTGACAACCTATGGCACATACTATCCGGATGTTCCACTCACGCGTGAATGACGTATCTCTACAGACAAAATGCGGCCCTAAGTTTGCTTTATTACCATCTTTGCCGCTCTTACTATTAACCGTGACCCCGCCTTGCCGAAAGCTTCCAGAGAGATAGAGTCAACTGTCGAGAACGAGAAGTGCCAAATTTATTGGAACTCTCTCGGAGATGCGACGCCATAACTAGTTCATAACCTCCAATACAAACCCGCGTGCGAGAAACATGCCAAGGCACTTGCGAGATGGATGCAGAGAGCTCTTATTTTTGGGTCGCTCCATGTCCTCAAGACACACCAGGGTTTCCCTGGACCTTCACTGTGATTCCATCGTACCTTGTGGTCTCCATCTCACGATCGTGAGGCGTGGCCTTAAGTGTAATTTACCGCGGTTCTGCTGGGAGCCGGTGTCATTTTTCTGGATAGCAGTCGCTCCCACGGGGACCCTGCAGTGGTTGATGACCAATTTATATATATTCAAGGAGATAATTTTAGACTTGAAGTATTGAAAACTGAATTGAAAAATAGCGCATTCAAAGTGTAACGATTCTAAATATGAGTTTAAAATTTAATAAGTTTAATTTCATAATTTAGAAAATTTGATAGTGTTTCAAACGAACACATTCAAAATAGTATAATTTCAAGGTAATAACCAAAATTAAATAAATCCGTATTCAAACTGGAAATGGAACCATAAGAATTGATAAATATTTATTTTGAGCCTTTCAAATTTGTATACTGACCATTGAAAACTCAAACATTTAGATTTTAAACTTTTCAAACTGAAATATTTCAAACTCAAGGCGTTCCAAATTAATCTAAAGATCAAATTTAGACAACACACTCCTTAATATCTCAATTTAAATTAAAAAGCTAAAATAATAATAGAGGAAAGAAAAAGAATGCAACCTCCAAATCCTCTTCCATCCTTTTTTCTATCGTCTTTGAATGAAAAAATTAAGAGTGTGTTGTCCAAGTTTGATCGTTAGATTCTTGTTTTTTTTTTTGATAAATTTTTTTTTCATATTTCTAAGAATTTCGAAATTGCATTTAAATATTGGACATTAAAGAAGAATTTAAATTTTGATTTAGTCTGAATTTAGTTTCTTAAATTTTACCTTTTCTCATTTGCTTTCAATATTGTACAACTTAAAATTCAAGGCTTTCAAACCCTTAAGCCTTTTGGCCAATTTATAAACCTTTATTCTAAAATCATTCAATTTTTCAATTCTATGAAGCGCTTTTTATTCGCAATAGTCAAATTTTCAAAGTTTAAATCTCAAAATGTTTCAATTTTTAATGTTTTTAAATTTCTAATAGTTCAAATATTCTAAGGCTTTAATTTCTAAATTGTACAATAATTTTGAACGATTTAAATTTAAACCAAGCACATTTTATAATTTTGAAGAATTCCATCCAAAATTATTTTATTTCAAACGTTATTAGTTTTTAAAGTTTCAATCTGACATTAATCAATTTGTAATGCTGTCAATATAAATAATGATTTTAACCATGAATGATTTCAAATGGAAATTGCATACACTCGAACCTCGCTTTATTGTATTCCTAGAATGTCAGCCAGCTCGCACTCATGGGTGAGGGGTCGAAGACGCCGAGAGAGAATTTCCGCCGGCCTCGCATTCGCGGGCGCGGAGGTCCGAGGAGACGAGAGAGAGAGAGAGGCGCGCGAGCTCAGCGGAGTTACGCAGTTCCCCCTGCATGTTTACATTGTAGAAATTTTCAGAAGAGCCTCATGGCCATAGCAGATAATGCCCGAGACTCGAACTATGTAAGTCGAGAGTTGAGTGTAATTTTAAACGATTTCTATTTGAAACCATACAAATTTCTCAACTATTAAGGCTTACAATTTGAAATAAACATGTAGAATCTTGAATTTAAAAAAAATTACAAATTATTTCAATATTGAAGACTTAAAAGTTAAAATTCCTCAACTATTAAATGGTTTTTAATTTTATATTGTCCCATTTTTAATGTCTAAGTTTTAAATGATCTAATTGAGAACGATTTTGAGTAAAAAAATTAAACTATTAAGGCGTTCAATTTGTAAAATCTTGAAGGATTCAATTCACAATAAATTGATGAATTTCAAGTTCTGTTAATTTAAAATTATCGAACTTATTAAGTTTCATCTCAAAAATATTTAATGCGAAATATTCCCGCTTAAAATCAAATAAAATCCTTTCAAGGCTCTTACTTTTTAATTGTACAATTGTTAAAAATTGAAATTTTGAACTAAACAATTTTGTATATTTCGTTGTAATAATAGGATTTAATTTTGAAAAAAGTTACTTTAAAAAAAAAGGAACCAAAAGTGTAAAAAGTGACTCACACAGAAAGGCTCTCAAAACGGTTGCAAAACTGTATACTTTGAAATTTTAAAAATTTTGAGATTAACAATCAAACTTCAAGTAACTTAAAAAGAAATGCCAAATTCAAGCCTTCAAAATTAAACGATTTATGCCAGTTGCCAGTTATATTTTCAAAACTTATGACACTATCAAGAAAATGCCCTGCAAAATATAAAACCATTGCCATTTCCCCGTTTTTCGGTCAGTGGACACCCTGGATTAAAAAACTGCAGATTTTGATTTGATTTTTCTTCTGAAAGATTTACTAAAATAGAAAAAAACTAGAGAGAATAGAAAAGACTTGAATAAAAACAATCTTTACCTGGAAATAATCTTCGAGAGTGACGCAAATCGTTTCAACAGGAATAGGAGAAGACATCCATTTTGGCGTCAGTAAATCTTGAAAGTGTAGTTCCAAATCAAGGAAAGATTCCTCAAGTAAAATGGTTGCAGCTTCGTTGCGAATATGTTGATAGCTTTGGAGAAGAGTCTCAAATTTCACGGCAATATCGCCACTTGCGTTTGGTAACCAGAAAAGTTGTTTCATTTGTTGGGCGAGTTCTATGAATTGTAGGCAATTATTCACAACTGTAATCATGTGATGAGTGAAATAAGGAACTCGGCTTCTATCTTCAAAATGTCTGTACTTGAACTCCAGGATTGCTTGGAAATACATATCAGCGTATTTCGTTACTTGTTCGATGCAAAGTGTCAGAGCCTTTGAAGTTAAATCGGGACTGATAGTTTTCGTAACCTGGAAGATTGGAACAAATTTATTTTACTAGATTTTATAACGTTAATTTATTTACAGCAAGGCTCCTATAGTATTTAAACTAAACTTAAAGAATGAGGTTTGGAAAGTAATACAAGGCGCCAATTAGTAATATTTTGGTTTTTCTTCACGAATAAAATTAGATCAAATGTTATAAGTATAAAAAATACATAAAATAATAATAATAATATAGTTATACCTGGATTGCTATAGAATTTTATTTCCATATTCCGGGTCTTTTCCATGTTTTTTCAAAGGTAATTTAAAAAAATTGTAAAATTTACGCTGACAGTTCCATTTCAGGAAAATTTAGACTTTTAGAGAAAGAGAAAAATATCATTAATGAAGAATAATCGCACAAAATGAAACTAATCAAACTCCGATAAAAAATATTTGCAAAGATAAAGAAAATTTGAAAATTAATTCCTACTTCACTAATTCCAATAAAATTAATAAATTTGCACCAAACACGATAAATTTAATTTTTGAGTATGTATTTTTAAATCTCAGGAATTTCTGCATATTTTGAATAGCTTAGAAATAAATTAACTTCCAATTCTACGGACGCCCATATGTATCTTAATTGTTCTTCAATGAAAGGATTGATCCATGTCTAAAATATTTCTTTCTAAAAAGTAAAACTTATCAATATGTATTATTTTAAAATGAGGCAAGTTTATAGTTTACATGCATTTTGAACTTAAGTTGCCTGAATAAAAAAATAGTGTTAAAGGTTTTTCAATTTCGATTATTTTTAGTTTGAAGGTTTTTTTGTAAGTTTAACATCTTGTAAAGACGAAAAATTTCAATTTTCTGTTTCATTGTTTAATTTCAACTTCATTCTTTCCTAAATTCGAATCTTTTCGATTTGAATTACTATTAATTGGGAAAGGATTTCTAATTTCAACTGGTTTCAAAACAGCAAACTTTAGCAAAATTTTTTGATATTTATAAAGGATGAATGCTTTATTTAGCATTGTTTATACTTGAAGCCATTCACATTCAAATATTGTTAAATTCGGAACTTATTTTTTTTATATTTAATTCTAAGACTTTTCAATGTGCAGCGCTCCCAATTTGATACTTTTTACTCTTTATATGTTACTTTAGCCAATCATCGAAGTTCGAAAATGTTTTTAAAGGGAAAGTGAAGAAATAGTGGCATTACCAGTCAGTTAGGAGAAAATGGTGGCATTTTTTTCAAAATAGTGACAAAATAGTGGCAACGCTAAAAAAATGTCAAAGTGCCAATAGTGGTGTGAGTTCGACCCCTGAGTAGCATCTTACCTGTAAATTCTGATCAATCATCTGGAAAATAATCACAGGTGCCGCTGTGTGATAATAAATTTCCTGTGTGGTACTGTCAGGCAAAATTCCACTCCACCAATCCACCTTTTCTGTCTCCAAGGTCTTTTTCATCCAGTCCTCATAATTCTGATACATATTGCGCAGATACTTCTCTTGCAGATCATCTACTATTTCTTTACTCAACAAAGGTCCAATCTCGTTCGTATCGATATTCAATTCCGGATGTTGCATAAGTTCCGGACCCATATAAGTGTTCATGATCCAGGCTAAGAGTGAAACGTACTCATTTCCCTCGAGTCCGCTTGTAATTATGTCTTTAAGATGTTGAGAGAGGCTCGTGTGATACATTTTCACGAATTTATTGACTATGTCATAGGAAGGAGGAAAACAGGGACCGCAGAGAGTCTTC
>JAUMHM010000005.1:37812265-37823804 GCA_032362435.1 Melikaiella ostensackeni | reverse complement strand
TTGTATTTTTTATATTTCAATATAGATTAACTCATATTACGCAATCTGTTGTAGCATTTACTATCCAGTGCCTTTCCAAATAAACAATTAGATTTATAACAGAAGTTAATAGGTAAATGTAAGGAACAATGGGCCAGGTTGAGATGCGGAAATGTGGGTAAAGCAGGAAATAAAGGTTATGAAAATACATTATGTAGGTTGTGCGGAACGTCAGAGGAAAATCTTGGCCACATTTGGGTATGTAAAAACGCAAGGAGATTAATCAGTAACGATTTGGTCAGGGGGGTTGATAAATGGCTACATGAAAACCCGGAAATGGAAATTAGTCAGAAATTAACAACGTTCTGAAAAGAGAACCGAGCTCCGAGTTTTGCGGATATGCAAGAGATTTCGAGAAATTTGCAAAAGAAATTGTAAACAGCAATCGACAGATAGTATTAGAAAAGAACAGCGACAGTGAAGATTAGTAAAAAATAAGAAATCAAAGTACATATATAAATTGTGATGCAGAATGAGAATTAAAATTAGAAACACAAAATAAGCGCGGATATACTTTGTATGTATAAATAAGAATATTCTAAGCCACATAATTCTTATAAACTGCTTATTATATTATACTACTGTATAGTTATATTATATATGTAAAAATCCACACGGGCATACATGAGAGAATAAATTGAATTGAATTGAAAAAATATTCAAGCCCTTTAAAGCTGAAGAAAGTAACATTTAAAATAAATTAGCATTCACTATTTTCAAATGAATTATGTCAGGGAACAATTTATAACTTAAATCTAAATTGAACAAATTTCAAAGTTACAGCGTTAAAAATTAAAATTTCCAAATTGCATTTTACAAATTTCTGGGTTCAAGATTCAAGAATTTTATGTAGAATAACATAAATTGAAGTTCTTGAAATTTAGGTCTTTTAAGCTCAACCTTAAATTAAAACCATTGAGGAATGAATAAATTCCAATTATGTAAAGAGTTTTTAACATGGCGAAAGTATGGAAATTTTCAAGGGGAAATATTTTAAATTGTACAATTTCAAATTAAATGCACTCAAAATTAAACTATTCTAAATTTGAAGAATGCCAGAACTAAAAATTTATAATCAACTGTTCCAAATTGAAAAATGTAATGTTTTAAATGTTTAAAATTGAAAATGTTCAAACTGAGCTATGGAAAGCTAAAAACGCCTACCTCCACTTTTTAGCTAAATTGAGTTTCGTGTAGAAAACACTTTTTTATGCTTATATACACGCATTTAATTGAAAAAATTGAAGGTTTAACCATTTTTACCCACAGTTTAATGAATTAAAAGTTGTGAAATATTTGGACAATTTGACTTTTTGAATTTAGAACATTAGGGATGGAAAGTATTCAATTGTTTTTAAAAATTATAGCCTTTCAAAAAATGTATCTCTGATAGTGAATACTCAAAGTAAGTATTATGTATATCTATACAAATTTTCCGTTATTTCTGCCTATTAAATGTTGTTTAGTTGTAAAAAATATAAAAATATTGATTTCACATCATTTCCTTTTCGATTTGTTGTATTCTTCTCACTATAATGTTATAGAATGCTAAAACAGCCGAACTCCATGAAAATTCCATTAAATTATAAAATTCGTACGCAGCGCCATCTGTTTTTTGAAAAAGTGATTTTTAAACTGACCCTCCAAACTATACAAAAAAAATTATCTCAATCTGTTGCAAATTATCCCCCTGCAAAGGTATTTTTTGCGATTTGAAACAATGAAATTGTCCAATTTCAAATTTATAGTTTACATTTTTAAATTCCAATAATTTTATATTAAGGAATTTAAGACTGAAAAAATTAATTTAAATTAAAGTTTCCAAAGTTTCAATTAAAAAAGAAAAACTGAAAAACTTTATCCCTCAAATGTCAGAAATGGAACATTTTCAAACTTTATTAGATATGGATAACGAGTTACTTTTTCTATGTCCGAAAAATAACGTTAAGTGACAGAAACAATCTGATAAAATTTTGATCTAAGATTCTAATTTTAATCACAGAGAATTTTATGGATTTTATTTAATGTGAGAAACAATATTTCTTCCTTTCTAATTTATTTTTCAATTCTCAGAAAATAATGAAAAACAAAAAAATTATACTCACGCGATTTGTTTGGAATTTGTAAATAGGCCAACTGAACCAACGCAAGTTGCAATTGGTCCATTTCTCGTACAATGAAATTAATCTTTGTTTTAGATAGTTTCGAAATCAATTTCGTCGCTCCAACGACTCTTGATTCAGGCTTGGTGTGCTTGGGACCCTTAGGATTAAATTTAGAGTCATCGTACAAATGTTTTAAAGCCAAAAGTACCGGCAAAGCGTGAAATGGATGATCAAGGGCACATCTTTCCAAAATGTGATTAATTTTTGACGAAAATTCATCGTCCTCATCGCTCATGTGTGCAGCTAATTGTGGCAGCATTTGAATGAATTTATAGGAGGCAACGTTCGGTAAATATTGGTTCAATACTTCATTCAGTTGCGGGTCAAACATATTATCTAGCCATAGAGAAACGATTCGGAATATCAGGAAGTTGTGCTCTTCGCTTTGCTGCAATGTCTTCACGTAATATCTGCAGAAGTAATAAATATTAGATGATTAATTATTATTGAAATATTACTTATTATTAACAATGGGTGATCACTCAAATAGCAGAAAAAAATTCCTGGCTATTTCCCGGTTTTCGAAACTACGGACTGGTAATCAATTTGCATTGTGAGGCCATCAAACTTAAACGATTTCAGTATCAAAAACTCTACTTCAAAATTTTTTGATTTGAATCGAAGAGTTGACCACTCTTTAAATCTGGTGTACTTGAAATCTTCTTCTTGAAATCTTTGGAATCTTTTTAAATCCTTGAAATTCATGGTGGAAATGTATTTTCACAATAAACAACATACAATTAAATACACAAGAAATATCCTTAAAAGCATACTTTAAATTAAAGAAGAACGCGGTCTAGAAGAATGAGATTTTAAATAACTGTTTAGCATTTTACTTTAGATTAGTGAGATAAATAATTTTTCACCTGTAATAAAGGACAGAAACCCGTTGACTTCTAAACAAATAAATAAACAACACAACTCAATAAATTACAGTAAAGTACAACAATGTGAAAATTTGTAATTACTTGTAAAATTTGGTAAAAGTGCCTGAATTCTAGCAAAAACTTGTGGTTTCTAGTAGGATTCTTTTTGTAATTTTGTACAATTTTTAAAGTTTTTTAAAAATACTTCAGAAATCTTCTAAATTCCTTTGAAATCTTTTGAAATCTGTGAGATCTCTGAAATCTTTTGAAATTTTGAAATCTGGTGTACACTCAAAAGTCGAATGGTCAACCCCTCGATTTAAGTCGTTCAAAATAAAAATTAAATTCCGGTCTAATAACTACGCTGATGTTAATAAAGATCTTTATGAAATATAATTTACTCTAGAGCCATGAGGAGATAATAATTCTTTTCTCTCTCAGTTTCCTGGAGTACTTCAGCGTCGATAAAAGTCTGCCTTTTATTTTTACAGGCTGCAGCTCTCACGCCATAGTCTTTAGAATTCATGTCTGCTTTATGTGAATCCAAAGATAATTGCGCCACTGTTTTTACGCTTTCAAATTCAGGCGATTGCATATAATCCTTTAATTGTCGATAATGAACGTCTGCGAATCGAGCCAAAGCCGCTTGAGTGTTGTTAAGATTTTTTAAATCCTGTGAAGTAGGTTCGTCTATGGATAGAGAAGTTTTGATAGATTCGAGATAGTATTTCTGTAAGATGGTATGGCGATTTCCAGACTGGGTTTCAGCCATCCAATTTCCAAAGACACTGAGAGATTTTGCGTGAAGACGAGGATTGCTGGATGTGCGGTTTATCAGATTTCTCAGTAAAGAACGAGCTAAGCCTTCGTCTTTACTCATCCAGGCTAGCAATGATTCTTGATAGTGTAATTGGTTTCGAATTTCGAGAGAAAGTCCCTCTTGTTTTGCCAATGTTCCTGTAAAATAAATTTTAATTGTTTTTATGATTTACATTCTGAAACTGAATTTTCTCACAAAATCCAGCGTTTTATTCTTGATTTTTTAAAGTTTGTATTAATATGGTCAGTAATATATGCAATAAGAATTAATCTTGAGCCCGCGTCTTAGAAAAGAGAGATTTTATTTCTTTTTCTGAAAATTTGAAATTTGCATTTTTTGCAAAAGCAAGACGAGATAAGAAAAAAGTCAAAATTGAGCATTTTCCATTTAAAATTGTTTAATTTCAAATTATTTAAATGTGAAATGAATCAAGTTTGAAAGCTCTAAACTTTTCAGTTTGAAATTTCATAGCAATCTTTAATATTTTTATTTGAAATTATTCAATTTGGAACGCTTCTATTTATAAATTGTTTGACTATTAAGGCTTCCAATTTGAAATAAAATTTTATCTACAATCTGAAAGCACACGCACAATTCGAAATTATTCAAATACAAGTATTATTATTATTAATTGAAAGAGTGTCTAAATAGTTTCTCCAGACAAAATAATCTGTAAATTTTAATAATTTATTTCTTATTTATAATTCACAGATTTATATTGTTTACCAATCATTAGAATTGATAAATTATTACCCAATGCTCGAAAGGCTTCCTTTAAATATCCTTGTTGCGCAGCAATCTCGGCAATTTCTAAATAAAAATCGATGAGACCCTCCTTCAAGACATTATCATTCTTAAATGAATCTTTAATTTTACACATGATGCTTCTCTGCCACAAAAGCGGCTCAACGTATTGAAATTCACTAGTGTGGATATAATCCTGAGATTTCCAGTCAGAAAGAATTTTTCGATACTGATTTGGTTCTGCTGCACTCAATTCTTCAATTTCTCGAAGCATTTGAAGTTTTGATAAGCTCGGGTACATCGCTTTGCAACTTTCTGAAACAGAAAGAGGAAAAAAATTATATTCAAAAATTCATATTTTAAATAAGTGATAAATTATTAATGTTACATCTCGAATTTCCTCACCTAAACTGATGTTTCGAAGATCCTTAATGATGCTTAATCGAGCAGAATTGAGAGCAGATTTTAAAACTGGGAGATCGTCTTCGTGAAAAGATTTCAAGCACTTATAATGATGATAGGAGTAACTATCTCTTTCTACATGCAAAAAATCGTTGAAAGTATTGTCAGGGTTTTCCGTGTTTTCCTGAGATGATAAAGCATTCCAATCTGCGAGACGCCATGCAGATTCGCATTGGAAATCTTCAATTTCTGGAGATTCTTTGTTTTTGTCTATGCTTTTCATGAAACGACTTAGAAGGAATTGATACCCAGAGTTCTTTAGAGCACTTAACATACCTGTAAACATTGGAGAGGATTTAGACTTTAGAATTCTGTGGGATATTTAATTTAAAATAATCTACAAAACTTCGAACATAATTTAAAAGTACTTTTATGTACATGAAGATTTAAAACAGATACAAAAAAAAATTTGTTAATCAATACGCACCCATTACCGAATCATTTCCATCCCTCAGTTTCGAATCCTGCAAAATAACCATCAGATCCCATTGTTGTAAATCCGCAAAATACTGCAATCTAGCTTCTCGATCTTTCAAATGTGCAGTTCCACATCCATAAACTGCATCCGGATCTCCAATTTGAATACTCGCCTCTCTCAAAATATCTTTAACAATCTTCCCTTGAATCCGATCCTCATTATAAATACGATCAATAATCAAAGTTCGTCCAATATCTCTCTTTCCATTCAAAAAAGTCTCACACCATAACTCCACGTACAATACAGAAGTAAAATACGCAGAACAAAACTGTGCAGCTTTCGCAATCGGCAGATAATCAAATCTCAGTACAACACCCTCATCGTCCTGAATCCTCAAAAAATTCACAATGTTCAACATGCATCTTACAGAATCTTGATTATGAGTTCCACTTTTATGGAAACCTTCTTCTCTAGTTCCACAATTATATCGAAAGAATCGATTAATACAATCGCAGACATCAAGAGCAATCGAACTATCCAAGCGAATCATAATATTGATAATCCTGGAAATGATCTCTTCACAAAACTGTAAATTTCTTTTAAAAATCGGTATGAGACTCTCAAGATAAAAATTACAAAAACTCTCAGAAAGTTTGCAGACAAATTCCGTGATCCATTCAAAATAGGGACAATTTGATTGATCCTTCCAAAGGGAATTCTCAGAGTCAATAATTTTTTCAAACTTCGTTCTATCAATACCGATTTTCGTATTAGCAATTCTGGTTTTTATCACGAAAGGCCGAATCCGATCCAAACAAAGTCTCATTTCCTTTGCATCAAGTATCTTCTCAAAATCGTTTAAATATTTCAAATTTATGAGCTTCTGTCCCCAATATGAAGAAAGCACAGCATAAAGTGCATCAGAACTCGCTTTTCTTAATTCGATATCCTTCTCTATTATATAATTCGAGAGTAGAATCAATACCTTGTATGTCAGCATTTCAATTCCATCAGTCGCTTCCTTTATTTCCGCTTTTTCCTGGTGCAAGATCATCGTTGTCAAATCTCCAGGACCCAAAATTCCTAAACATTTCGCAGCTTCTTCAGAAACAATCGAGTCCGAGGACTCTGTCAACTTCACGAGTCTGTGAATCAACTGATGAAGAAGACTTGATACACAATCCTCAGCAAAGCCTCTTAGATTTTCCAGTTTTCTGTACATATCATTTAACTCTTCTTTCTTTTCTGATAGTTTCCCTTTTAAAATAAGAAGACTACTCGCATTGCTCGGCAAATTGATCTCATCTGTAACAGTTAAAAAGTGTTCGATTTCACTTTCCAGAGTGTATTTCAGTTTGAGGCTTTCATAAACAGCCCTGACTTCGTTAAATCGCAAACTTTGAGGGAAGGAGTTCAGTTTTTGGATCACATCACTGAAAACTTCTTTTTGATCGACGATCAGAAATTTGAGTGTTTGAAGAGCGATCGAAGATTCATCGTAAGAAGCGAGAGGAGTTAACGTTCTGACGATAAGGACAAAAATTTCCTTTACTGCTGCAGACCTTTCTGGTAGGATCTGACATAGGAACTCGTCTAAGAATTTGCAAGCTAATTCTGATAGATCGGGTTGACTACTTGGCGTATTATCTGATCTGTCCTTAATTAGATGCAGTAAAGTGTGGCAAATATCTCTGACTAAAAAAACCCACACGTCGTCGAAGTAATCGTTTTTTAGTTTTCTCATCAGAAGAGTGCAAAAGTAAACGTAGTGATGAAAAGCTTTGAGTTTGTGCTCTGTAGATTTCTTTTTTCCTTTATCGTTTTCGTAGATGTTGGAAGTCAAACCCAACAAGATCTTCTGCAGAAGGTTTTTTCGCTTCCCGACCAACAATGGGATCAAAGCTTCTTTTAAAACTTCTTCCAAGATGTGGATACACTTATCAAGGTCATAAACTTTCAATCTAACTGGAATAGACTCAGGCATCACAATGCTAACTCCAAAAAGCTGAGAAAAATGATCCTCGTCATCAAGTCCTGGAATCAAATTCACAATCACGAGATCCAAAGTCTCGTTTATCAGCTCATCGAACCTCCTCACCAATTGAAATTCTCCTCTATTATTTTTCAAATCCTCGAATATATCTTTCGCCCAGTTCTCTTCCTTGGAGATGTAAAATAGCAACCAAGCGACGATTTTAGGAAAAGAATTCTTGAAACTCTCTTCAAAAGAAAGACCCACTCTTTTGCAAAGGTCCATCGCCTCTGAAATTGTTCTGCTTTTTCTCAAAATCGGAATGTACATATGCCTGATGAAGAAATCATCCGAAGAAGATCCGATTAGGCTCCAGGGAAAGGAGTCGAAGGATTTTTTAGCGCTCCAGTGAATCAGAAGATAATCCAAATTATCTTCTAAGGAAGAGCCTGCAATTTTTAGAACTTTTTGGATTATCCTGATGGGGATTTTTTCCGATGAAGAAAACTGAAGAAGTGTAAAGAGAGCTTGGTTTTGAAAAATAGTGTCACTGCTTATCACTGCTCCGATTATGTAGAGAAAACTCGCTATTTTTGCTGCTCTTTCGTCTGTTTTTTCGACTTTTTCTTCCTCCAGGGATTTCATCTCTATGATTAGATTGTCGTAGAAGCTCTGTTTCCTCATGACGCTGATTTCCTTCCTGGAGAATAGAGAATAGATGCTTCTAGCTACCTCCAATCTAACGATCAAGAAAGGATCATTAACGTATCGCAAAATCAATAGTAGAACACTTTGAGACTTATTATCCACCATGTAAGTCAAGTTTGGATAGACGGAAATCAATTCAAAAAGGCATTTAACAAACTCAAGATGCACAAAAGGTCCGTGAATTTTCCTTTCGATGCTTCTATGTATGTCGAGTAGAATTCTCAAAAGCTTCTCTGTAAAACCGAGTTTTATCGAGTGTTTAAAATAATCAGGAAGAATTCTCAGAATGTAGCGAACAATTTTCTGATGCTTCTGGAATTCTATCGATAGAAGAACCAGCAACTCGACCAGATTCTCGAAAACTTGTTTGCTTAGAACTATTTCCTGGCTTGCTATTTCCAAAAGCATGGTAGCTATTTTGATGTCACTGTTGGTGGAAAAATCAGCGAAGTTACTTTGGATTAAACCCGTGATGAGTTGCTCCTGGATTTCTGTCATTGTAGAATCAGATGTCAAACAACAGTAATTTTTCAAAGCCCTCGTGACTTGCAGTCTCAAAATCTGAGTTCTTGAAAGTTCTGATGGAGACTGACTTTGGTAATCTAACTTGACCTCATCGTCCAGATTAGGACAGGGATAAAGTGCAGTTTCCTCGCTTGAATCACTTTCGAGAGCTAAGATATTGTAGAGATTTAGCAGAGCACTTTGAGAAACATTGGACAAGATACCTTCAGTAATAGTATCGTGATAAGAAGCTTGAAAAAATAGACTCAGGGAGTTTAAAACCGGTTCTAAATCAGTCAATCTTTGCCTTGAAAAATCCACTTCTGCCAGAAAAGCATAGACCTTCTCGAGTGAATTTCGAAGGGCGTTATAAAGAGGATAAAGTTCGACTTCATCTCCTAGGTATAATTCCTTCAATCCCGAAACAGCTCTCGCAACAATCATGTTTTTCATAATGATAGTAGACAGATTCCCAAATCTCATTTCTACTTGCAATGGTTTGCTGAGTTCGGAAACTAGGAACTCGAGATCCAATCTTCGATAAGCTGGGTTGATTTGTTTTGACTCGAGTTTCTCAGCGTTGGTTTCCATCTTGAGGTCGGAGAATAAATCGATTTGAAAAGCTAAGGCTAAGTGACATTTGTCGATATCGGATTGATTTATTGATTTAATATCATCAAGAACGCTGGCTTCTTCTCGAATTCGAAGGTTGCGTCCTTCACTGAATAAAAATCTGGAAGTCTTAATTAAGTTTGATGAGTCCTTGCACCAGAATCTGAGCGGGAAATTGGAGAGAATCTCGGTCAAATCGTCTATGGGGAATTCGGAGAAGTTAGATTTCCAGGGAATGTCCAAAACCCATTTGAGAAGTTTGATTTTGAGAGGCTCGGATGAAACGGTTTCGTCTACTTGAACTATTTTTTCTGGCAAAGTTGCATGTCTGCATAGTAGAAGCAAAGTGCGAACACTGCTGGAAGTCCATTTCATTGCTTCTGTAACATAGGCCCTGAGGATGACATCGAAATTTGATATTTTTCCGTGCTCGATGAGAGACTGAATCAAATGATGACCCAAGTGGTTGTCTCCTACGGCGTGTAAATGCCGTAAAAGTGAATTTAAAATCTCGCTTCCAAAATTTTTATCTTCCAAGTTTTTGTCAAAAAGACCAAACTTATCTTGAATAGGTATCATTTCTAAAGCCAACTGGCACAAACTTCCCATGGCGACTTTGTGTTCCGATAATTTTGAAAAGAGGCATTTTACGATGCGGACGAGTTCCATGAATTCGTTAGCTTCTAAACTGTCTGGGTGATTTTTAAGCAGATTCGCTAGTATCTGGATCATTGGCCAGGCTAGTTTGAGTTCATTTTCATTTATCGTGTTTACTAGTACTCCACATTTTACGCTGAGGCGTCTCTTTTTTATAGGCTGGCAATATTCGAATTCGTCTTCGTATTCTGATTTTAAAATTAAAGTCTGGTGGTCACTGGGTAGTTTGCTTATTTGTCTGAAAACTGAACGAAGGAATGGATTCGTATAGTGTTTTGAAATCACTTTATAGTTTCGGGGGATTGCTGGATACGTGAAAGATGGGAATTGCTACATGCGTGAAAGATAAAAAAATATATTTAAAAAACATAGAATAGTGAATTACTTAATCTCAAAATGAACTAGAAAAAATTTTATTACGAGTTTTGTTTTGAATTGTTACAGAACCGGAAGATTAGTTTTATTATGAGCAAGCCCTCGAACAGAATGTTATATGAAATAACGTGAATGAAACATTCCGTAATGTCTAATTTGAATAGAAAATTAATGCAGTTAGCACGACTCACCTGCAGATGCGAAATCTACAAAAGGCAGAGGCAAAATTTCTGGTCGGCACTCTTTGATTATCATAGAAAACATATTTTGCAATATGCCTTTCCAGTCCTCCTTATTTTGAACGTAAAAAGAGGACTCTGTTAGTGTTATCCCTTTAGGATGGTGAGCTTGAACTAGGATTAGAAATAATCTGCACTTTTCTGTACGCCCGCTTAAAAAAATAATGTCGGACAAAACAGTTTCACCAAAATCGCATAATGCAAAACGACTTCCCATTGCGATATGTCGACAAACACTTGTTGCCAGTTGAAATGCAGATTTGGCTACTACTTGATCCGACCTGACACTTTTGAAGATGCTTTCTGCGTATAAAAAAATAACTGTTGTAATTTTGGGTCTATTTAAATTAAGGTTCATTATTTTTATCTTACACCGGGCCGCATATTATAGTCCCTATAGAATAGAAAACGGAAAAAATAGAGTAATTTTTTTCTTCCTCATAGAGAAAGCTTTGTAATGGTGACAATTACGAAAGAAATTTAATTCACTTAATTAAACGTTCCTCAATTTAAAAATGTCTCATACAGTAATCATAACGCTCGGTGATATCTGAGATTCATTGTATTAAAAACATTTTACATCATTCTAATCCCAAATGCGTAAGAATCGCGGCAAATATTTGTGAATTTGGGAAGTTGCTATAGCGTTAATAAACTTAGAAAAATAATTAAAAAGAATTAATCAAGTTTCTCTCTTTTTTCAAAATAATGCCTTAAGGTGCTTGGAATGACTCGGTTGTTTGGACCAAATTACGTCTACACGGGTGAATTGTTTGATGTAATATTTTCACCACCTAATCTAAAGGTAATAATCTGTAAGTAAATATAGAGCTTTTTCCGGAAAATGTGTGTTTTTTTTTTGATGGAAGATAAATCGATTTTTTGCGCTTAAAAGCGGCAAGGAGAGTTAAGCCATTTCTATCAATTGTAGCACTGCAATGACACCAGAATGTCCTGC
>JAUMHM010000005.1:37771042-37804417 GCA_032362435.1 Melikaiella ostensackeni | reverse complement strand
TTATTCTATTTGTTGAATATATATCTTTTTAGTTGAAAATTTAACTATTTGGTTATAAATTTAATTATTTTGTCAAAAAGTCATATGATTTTATTGGGAATTGTTTGAAAATTTCCAATAAAAAAGGATGACTTTTCAGTAAAATAATTAAATTTATAACTAAGTAGTTAAATTTTCAACAATTACATGAGTTTCGAAACAAATCGTTGAATTTCCAACCAGAGATTAATCTCCAATAAAAAAAGTATGTTTACAAAGTAGCTCAACTTTCAACCATGTTATGCAGTTTTCAGCCAAAAAATATGAATTCTCATCGTAAAATGTAATAGTTGATATTTCAACAAAAAAAAATTTTAATTTTAATTAAAAACAGTTGAATTCAACCGAAAAATACTAATCCTCAACAAAATGGTTGAATTCTCAGCCAGAAAAGATTAATTTTCAACTAAACAGTTGCATTTTTAGCCAAAAAAATTAATTTTATACCACAAAAGGCAAATTTTAAACAAAACACATAAGTTTTCAACCAAACTATTTTAGTAGAAAATTAATCTGGTTTGGTTGAGGGTTTAACTATTTCGTTGAAAATTAATGTGTTTTCTTTGAGGGTTCAACTCTTTCGATAGGAAATTCGACTATTCGGTGGAAAATTAACTTTTTTGATGCAAGTTCAAATGTTCTAGTTAAAAATTCAACTGTTTTGTAGAAAATTCATTTTATTGACTTGAAATTTATTTTATTTCTCGACTGAAAAATCATTCTTTTTTGAAAATTCAACTTTTTTGTTGAAGATTTGTATTTTTTGTTCAAAAATTCACCTCTTCTCGTAGAAATTTTATTAATTTTTTTTGGTAAAAAATACAACTGTTTAGTTGGAAATTAATCTGTTAGAGTTGAAGATTTAACTATTTTGGTAGAAAATTCAACTATTTTGTAGAAAATTAACATTTTTGTTACAAGTTCATATCTTCTGTTTGGAGACACAACTATAGTATTTGGGTTAGAACTAACGTTTTCGTCGAAAATTCATAGTTTGAGGTTGACAATTCTACTGTTTGATAGAAAATTAAACAATTTGGTTGAATCTTCTTTCCTCCTCGACTCAAAAATCTTTTTTGGTTAAAAGTGCAACTGCTTTTTTTTAAATTTATCTTTTTTGTTTTTGAAATTCCCGACTTTAGAATAATTTAAGTTAGCTGAAATAGTGTAAAAAGTGCTTAAATTAAAGTTTAAAGTTGTTCTTTTGTTAGAAATAATGAAAGGAAAACTCGATTTTATAGTAATTGAAACTAAATAAAAAAGGTTCTGCCTTCCCTTTATTATCCTTCATTGAGCTATATATGGTTGTGTAAATTAATTTTTTTCAATTAAATTTTTTAATTTATCGCTCTATAATAAACAAATATTTAAGCGAAAGAATTTAGAAGCCCAGAAACTTTATGTTGAACGGACGAAAGGATAACATCAGGAAGCCACGTACTTTATTATCATTAATTTTTTGCATTTTATATTTCTGCTGAAATTTTCTACTCTGGATAAATCTTCGTAATTCAGGGACGTTCATTTATTCAAGTGTCTAAAAATATAGGATAAATTGAAATTTCTTAATCCTATATTAATCTTCTTTTCATCTCCCGCTTTCTACGCAATTATCATCATTACTGACACTTTTTTCTCACTTAGACTTATTTTATTTAATTTTCACAGCAAATGTGTTTCGCCTACGTAACATAATTAATCTTTCCTCGAAACTCTCAGAATCCACACCTACAGCCACTTCGTTAATCAGTCCGCGGGTTATTAAAAAGCATTGAGAAATAAGAAAATCCTGAAATCATGCTAAAAATTCCAGAAATAATCCATGAATACTTTCAGAACTAATTAATTTTATAAAACTGAAACCTTTCACCTAAAATAAACATACTATCGAATATTTACTACATATTGTCTTATTATAGGTTATTTTATTCATTCAAAAATAAATATTTTTTTCATCTTCAAATATCACTTGTCAAAATTCATTGTAATCTAAAAATATTTGAAATAAAATAAGAGAATTGAAAACGATTTCCAGCTGAACTACCTATTTTCCAGATTACATTGAGCCAGACTTGCTCCAGATCGAAAAAGAAGATAAAAAAACTAGAGACCTGAAAACATGTTGTGTTCTACATCCTATTAGTGTATCAAATTCAAATTGAAGAGTAGAGATAAAAAAAAGGTATTTTAGTGAATTAAAGACAGAGTTCCATTTCGACATTGGAAAACAAATAATTTTTATTTTGAAGTGATCGAAATTATTAGCCTGATACATAAATAGGTATTGACGCCGAAAGTAGAAGAGGTAAAAACGTTTATTGAAGGCTTTAAAATTCTTGTGGAAAATAAAATGATGTAAGGGCAGAGCTTGTTTCGAATTTTCCGTATACGGAAGCATTTTATTGAGACAATAAAATAATTTTATTTTTTTTCATTCATTCTCTGGCTGACAATTCAATTTGAGGAATTGGTAGTTAGCTGAAAATAGTACAATAAAAAGTTAAATGTGACTGTAACTTTCCAAGACTGGAAAATATAAAAAGTATCGTCAACCAGGAAGTTTCAGAAACTCTTAACTTTACACGATCCACAAAATTCTAAATGAAAATGACAATATTCCTAGTGAAAAGAAATCTTAAATTCAATTTGAAATTCTAACATGTGATGCTAGAATGCTCTTGGGGTTCTTGGTATTCACAAAAGGAGCTTTTGTGGTCGCCCCACGGAACCACGGCACAGAGCAAGCGGTTTCGCATCTAGGAGCTGCCAAAGTAAAGAATCCAGAAGTCAAACTTTCAAGACAGAAAAGAACTATATTCTCTCTTTTTCTTTCTTGTGTGTCCCAGGTGTCCTTTTTCTCGACGAGTCCTGAACTTTCGAACAAGCAGCGTTTCGAGTACTTTACACGGACCATACCGAGTGACCACTATCAAGTGAAGGCTATGGTGGATATCGTAAGAAAAATGCGCTGGAGCTATATTTCCATTATTTACGAGGAGAGTAACTACGGCATAAAGGTAAAGAAAAATCAGACAACATACTTAGCACGTAACGACTTGAACCTGCTGATGCAGCATAATAAAACATGTATTACAGCAATATAATTTATACTCATGCAGAGGATTTCAGAGTCTAAGATGTTCAATAACATTTTATGTGCATGAAGGATATATCAGGTTGATCACTATTTTTTCATTTTATGTATAAAATTATGCTGTTTAGTGTTTCTATTTAAGGAGGAAAACACACATGCCAATGTGTTAAATCCAAATGACAGACTGTTAGAATATAAATGTTCAAAATCCTAAAAATTTATCAAAGACAATCCTAAATTATACATTATAAAATGTGATAAAAGTAGAAGAACAATAATAATAGAAAAACAAGAATATAACCAAAAAATTAAATCACTTCTCGATGACAAACAGACGTACGCAGTGCTGTATTTATACTAGAGGCCGAAAAGGCCCGGGCCTAGGGCGGCAAATTTTGAGGGGCGGCACGGCTGCTGACAAAATTTTTTTATTTTAATTTTTTACGTTGAAGAATATTAAAATATATTACATATAAAATATTACATAAAATATTTAGTATTTAAAAACACAGTTTGTACTTTCGCGCTCAATTTTTCGCAGCACACTTACAGAGGGAGCACTTCTAGAATATATTTTAGTCCATCGCAGAATAGAAGCAACCAATGAGAGAAATCAGGCTCATATCTTTGAGCTGAGATTGGTCAATGATTTGTTGTTAAGAGTGCGCCTTTAGGATTGTTTAGTGTATAACTGTATTATGTATACCGTATATACGTATGTGACAAGTCACAGGTCGTCCAATGCTTTTGGGGTTTTATTGTAAATTAATTTAATTGATAATTAATATTTGCTTTAGTGACCGTACATAATGTTAAAATGTTTTTCTTATTTGAAAAGTGAAAGAACGAATATCGCACATCATTGGCAGTTCCTTATAAGTTATAACTGCTTTTAACGATGTAATTTTTTAAATTATAGGTTATTTTAGACAATAGGAATAAATTAAGTGAGCATGAATATCGTAAAAAAGCAAAAGAAAATACTGAATATCTTCAGTAACACATCGCAAAGCTTCCAAAATTAGATTTTTTTGTCTTAAAGATGGAAGCAGATCTCACAGAAAAATTAAATGACTGTAGCGATTCAAAGTTAGAAGAGAATATTTCAAGAAGTAAGTTGATTAGTGTTAAAACATATCCTATCTTTTTAGATTTTTTCTCCTTTCTTAATATGATATAATTAATGATAATTATTATTTTAATGAATCAATAATATAATAAATAATGAGTTTTAAAAAATTTTAATTAAAATTTTTAATTAAAATTAGAAAATCATAAGTTAGTAATAAATAATTCATAATATAAATAATAAATATCCTTTCTTTTCAAGATTCACTTCTCCTATGTTTTTGCTTATAATTATAACCCGTTTTTGCTCTAGTTATACACAATTTTGTAGTTGTTTTAAATTCTAACCTCAAATAACTTAACTACATACTCGTATGTGGGAAAATTTCGTTACTTTTGTAGAGAAAGATATATATTTGATTACGAGAAAATATTTCTTGACAAATATGTTTCAGACTATTGGTAAAACATTTTTATTCAAATACGTGTGAACTCAAAAATATAAAATTGGAAAATTAAGAAAGAAAGCTATTTTTGATGCCCGAAAATTTGAAATATATGTCATTAATTGTCAAGGTCCAGAGCTTGGATATTATTATATAAATACATCAATCACATAAGATTTAATTTTCTCTGCCAGATCTAATTTTTCTTTCGCTATATTTAACAGATTTCCCCGAGATCACTCAATCACAAAATCCTAAAAATCCTATTTTGAGTGGATTTCCTGGCCCTGATAACTTTTTGCAAAATAGAGGTTAAGAGGTCTTCCTTCCTTCAAATGATAATTCCGAATATCCCAATAATCAATCTTCTAACAATATTTCACCGGTGTACCAAGAATCCAATTTTAAAAATCCGAACTTCAGTGACGATCTAGCTAAATGGATGAACAACGATGTTACAGTGGAATATTCAATTAATTACGGTTTCAACCAACATATGGATGCTTATTTTTCAAAGTCAAAACGTCAATATACAGATCGTCTAAGATATATGTCTTTAATCAAAGACTGCAAAATGAAGAAGCTCAAACTCGACATTGGTTAATTTTCTCAGAAAGTACGAAATCTATTCATTGCGGACACTGAAAACTTTTCAAAAAGTTAAATTTATTTACTAAAGGATTTAATGACAGAAAAAACGCCCAGAACCGTGTAATACAACATGAACGTTCTACAGAGCATAAAGACAGTATTATGTCTATTTCGAGTGAAAAAAGCATCAATCAACAAATCCACGAGGCTTTAATTTATGAAACTGGAAAAAAAATCAATTACTGGAGGAATGTGTTGAAACGTGTAGTACCAGCCGTGAAACATTTAGCATCTCGCGGATTACCATTCAGAGGCACTGATGACAAATTTGACTCTCTACGCTCTGGAAATTATGTAATGACTCCAGAATTGATAGCTGAATTTTATCCTTTTCTATCGGAACATATCAAGCCTTATGGGAACAAAGGTAGTGGAACAACGTCGTATCTGCCATCTTCGGTTTGTAAAGAGTTTATTCATATTAATGGAAACAGCGTAGTTTGTGATATAGTAAATAAAGTTAAGCTAGCTAAATACTCTTCAATTAGCGTAGATTCGACTCCGGACGTAGCTCATTCCGACCTTCTAACATTTATAATAAGATATGTATCTGAGAAAGGTTCACAAGAAGAAAATTTCCTTAAATTCCTTCCAAACTGTAGTCACAAAGGAAAAGATATGGTTACTGCGATCTTAGATGTCTCAGCTGAATACGATCTGGATGTAAAAAACTGCCGTGGTCAGTAATATGGCAACGCGAGTAACATGTCAGGATTATATTCAGGAGTTCGAACGAGAATTCCGGAGTTGAACCCCCTGGCTGTTAACGTTTCGTGTGCACCACATTTGCTCAATCTTGTGGGAACAAACACTGTCAAAAGTTCTCTGATGGTAGTAGCCTCCTCCGCTATTCTGCAGCAGCTCTACAACTTTTCCTTATCATCAACGCATAGGTGGGAAATTCTGTTAGCTAATCTTAAGCCTCAATCTTCTGTCGTGAGAAAAGCTATCGAAAACTAGATGGTCTGATCAAGCTGATTCGTGCAAAAGTTTATGTCAATCCTGATATGAAATTCTAAATGCTTTGTCTCACGTTGCGAACGATGAATGCGAGAAGCCTGACACTCGCCAAGAAGCCTTAGTTCTTCACAATTCTCTCAACAGTCTTGACAATTGTCTCATTGCCCTGCTTTGGAATAATATTTTCGAAAGATTAAGAGTCGTTAGCCAAGCGCTGTAGGCTCAGGATTGTCACATGATTCTAGTCGTTGAATTACATCACTCCTAAATAACATACGTTACGAAGCTGCGGACTGAATTTGATAGTCACGAAGAAAATGCTAAAAATGTGTGTAAACAGACCTCATACAAGGAAGATGATTCAAGGAAACGAAAACGGAAGTTGCACTTTGACCAAATAACAGGAACAGAGCAAGTGTTCTCCGGTAGAAATATGAAGAAAATAAACATATATCTTTTCATGATTGATAGATTGGTAGTTGAATTACAGAGACGATGCGAAGAATACGAGATACTACAAGACAGATTCGCCTTCCTAACAACGTTGCAGACCAAAAAGTTTGATGAAATAAAAGAAGACTGCCAAAAGTTATTGCCGATATATCCCAATGATTTGGGAGAGGAACTGGAGTCCGAATGTCTTCATCTTAGCGCATACTTGACGACATTGGGAATTGAAAAAATTTCAGCACATAATTTGTCCGTTATGTTGTCAGAAAAAGGACTTAAAAAGGTCTGTCCCAATTTCTACATAGCACTGCAAATGTGATTGTCAATTCTCGTCACAAATCGCTCAGGCGAACGTTCGTTTTCGGCATTAAGCAGAATAAAGAACTACCTGCGTTCGAGTATGGAACAAGACAGATTGAATTTTCTTGCTATTCTCTATATCGAATCATCTTTCTTGCCAAAGCTAGATTACAATGAAATTATCAACGAGTTTGGCGAAGAAAAAGTACTAAAAGTGTTTTCGCGAATACAGCCTATGTTTTACGAGTGTGTGAAGTATGAGGACCTTTTTTTTGTACTTGGAATCGTGACAAAAATTGTTGGAAAGGGTGGCACTTTTTTTCAGCGGCCTAGGGTGGCATTGAGGGTAAATCTGGCACTGGACGTACGAAACAATAAAAAACCCGACGGAAGAGATACAAAAGACTTTAAACACGATGGTTCAAGAATGGTTAGAAGAAAAATTGATAAATGAAAAAACTTATCATCACTTACGAAGTACTAACGGCCGAACACTATATGGGACCCTAAAATTACACAAAAATAATAAACCACTAAAACCAGAAACATCATTCATTGGATCACCTTTATACAACTTGTCCAAATATTTAACTCCAATCCTGAACAAAAGAACATCTACATCTACACGAATAATCAAATATAGTTGGGATATAGTAGAAAAAGTAAAAAATGTAAGAATTCCAGATTACTATACGATTTTCTCACCAGATCACTAAAAAGAAAGAAAGAAATTTATTCAAAAATAATACTGGTAGTACCGTTTGTCAAGGAACTGTACGACCTAATTAAAAAAAAAATTGTAGAAAATTAAACTCCCATACGATTTTACCCATAAAGAATAAATTACAACAAACTCTACTACATATACCAAAATATCCTACACCAAAGTTTCAAAAAACAAATGTTTTATACATAATAACCTGTATAAACTGCGGACGAGTATATACAGGCCAAACAAAAAGACTCTCAAGGACTAAAGTAACTGAACATCGATCAGATCAAAATCATCATCGAAAAAACACAGCACTATTTAAACACACCACGGAATATATACACAAATTTAACTTTCATGAGAAAAAAGTTAAAATTTCAGGAATTGAAGACAATTATCACGATAGGAATATTATGGAAATGTTTTACATTGTTATAAGTACGAACTCAGTAAACTTGCGAACAGACACAGAGAACATAAGTGTAATTTATCATGATTTAATTGAAACTTGCGGTTAAATTCCTTCTCTTACCAACGAATCCGACGCATGCGCATTCACTTGTTTTGAACATTAATTCATACACTCAAGAAGTTTTTGGAGCAGCACAAAAATGTAGCTCTATATCAAATTTTGTATACTTATCATTAGTTTAAACAATAGTCACACTCTTTTTTACACCAATTTATAACAGTAAAATCAAAAACAATAGTGGAAATTAACGATTTCAAACCACGAAATACACCTTCAAAAAATAACTCCAAATTCCTATCCCACATTTAGTGGGGTTATGAACGCTTGAAAAGAAAAACATTTTTGACTTCTTAAATATGAGATCTACCACTTCTTTTTGACATTTTATTTGGATGAAATGTTCACATTGCGGTTAGTTTAAAAATAAAATTAGTCAACCAAAAATGTATTTCATCGAAAATATACCATAAATGTATGTATATTCATAACATGCTCCATTATTTCAGTCCTGATAAGACTGTGGTTCCACAGCGAAATGCATCGACTGTAACTCAGTTCTTAAATATACTATATGAATTTTACAAAGACTATAGGCCATCAATTACTATCACCTTTATACATTTATTCTTATAAATCGGTCTAATTCGAAAAGCAAAACCTTACCAAATATTTCTCACATATCGTCCTAACCACTATTCTTAATCTTATACGCTTTCGATCTTGCCCTGGGCTTTCGTATTCCGCAACACTATTTTATTATTCTCCTTCTTTGGGAGTCATTTTTTTTGGGTTTTCCCTACCTCGTGCAACCAGCACTCTCTCTTAACTCTTCCAGCTTCTTCATCCATTTCTCACCCTAACCATTCCCACTTAAAATCCACGTAGTTCTCTCATCCATACTTTATCATCCCCCTTGGTCACCTATACACTTTCCTAACACATCCATCCATGATTCCTGCATATACCTTCATACTCTACACAAAGTCTCCTCTTCATTCATTCAATATCTACATACTCCTATCCCTTTTCCCATCCTGAATCTCACCACTCTATTCCATTTTCTATCCTCTTTATTCTCTTTCAGTTATTTCGGCTCCTCCTCCCTCTTAGCCATTCTATATCAGCTGCTGTACTTTGACTCTGAGATTTTTTCCCATTCAAGCCTTATATTAATTCAAGCCCTATTTCTTGCCTGAGCATACAACCTGGGCAGCTTTAACTCACCCCCATGACCCATTTCAGAAATCCTTCATGAACACTTCCCACTCTCTTATGCTCTTTACATCTTCAAATTTCCACTCTAAAACTTAACGCTGACTACACTAGTACGTCGAACATCCACACTCTCATCCTCCAGTCGTTCTTGAACCTTCTCTTCCCTATACCTCACACTTGTCCCATTGCTTCACCTGCACATTCCAATCTCTCCCTCACCTGCAGCTCGTTTCTCCCTTCTACTTCGAACCAAAAACCTAGGGAGCAGGACTCTTCCACCAAATCCACAACCTGACTATTTATTTTCCATTCGTTCTCTACTCTGCACCTTCAGTTTCTAAAATACATATCTTAGTCTTACTCACACTCACCGTTAAATACATCACACTCATTCACCTTCCATTATCCCATACTAGAACTACATCGCTTACCTGTTCCCCATACTAAACCCCTTTTTCTTTCATAAGTAACCTTTCTTTTCCGAATTCCTCTCCTTTCTTCTCTTCCATCTTCATTCTTATGTTAGTCACCACAAATATATTTTTTATCCTCTCCATCAAGACTCGTTTTACTCCTCTCTCTTTCATGGCCTTCCATAGCACCCTCCTGCTCACAAAGTCAAATGCTGCTTCAAAATCCACAAATAGTGTAACTAGTTTCCCTTTCTTCCACCCCAAGTTCCTAATGACTGAAGAATTAAACACGTGAATGTTATTTGGATCGGCATCCCTTTCCTGAAATGCGTTTGGTTGTGTGGGATACTTCCCTTTCCTTCCACCTCTCTTTCCAGTCTCTTCCTAAGTACTTTCGCGTAAATTTTATAGCCCACTAACATGAGTGTAGTACCTCTCCATTCCTCTTCCTTTTTTTCATCTACTTTCTTAATCAACAGAGAGCGGATGAGCCCAATCTGAAGTTGCGCACCGAGCCTAGGCTCAACTCCTTCGTTGCAAAGAACCGCCGCATGGGGGAAATGGTGGAAGAGCGCTCGCGAGCATTTAAATGTCAGTGACTGTGATTAGCGGACAGCACTGAGTAGAAGGAAAAGAAAATGGAGCCTGGCGAGCGCAATCTCCCCCCACTGCCCCCCCCCCCCCAATGCGGTGGTTCTCTGCACCCAGGGAGCCGAGCCTATGCTGGGTGCGCAACTTTAAACTGCACTCGTCCACTCTCTGTTAATCAACGGCACTACCAGCTCTGTCTTCCTATCCTCCGGCCACCCTTCGCTGTCCTCGTCGCCCGCTTTCGCCTTTCTTCCTTCCCCTTTGAGCTATTTTCCACGTCCCCTAACAATCTCTGGAAATATTTGGTCTACTTTTTTCATGCCGATTTCCTTATTCATGCCCTTTCTCCCTCCTCTTTCCCTGTGTATCACTTCTCATTCCTTCCTCTCCTTTATCGCTTTCTCGACCTTTCCACAGGCCCTTCCTCATCCCTCTGTTTTTTTCTCTTAATATTCTCAAGTGATATCTTTTTCTCTTGTTGTGTTCCCATTTCTGCATTTCCCCTTTCCTCCATTTTCTTACACTCTCATTCATCTTGTCTTACTTTTCCTATATTCGTCGTTCCACAAACCTCTCCTACTCGAAAATGAAGTAAAATATCGAATATATAATGTATATGTGAATTTCTGTTTAGACTAATTCCATTTAAAATCATGCAAAATTTCAAAAAAAGTCTAGACCATGCTGTCAGAATGATTAGGTATTCGGATGCATCATTCAATAGTAAAAACAAAGGAACATGTACTTCACAGTTTGATCGGATTTTTTTTTTTTTTTTGATTTGTTAAAATCATTCGAAAATAACCTGCGAATTCTCAAAAATTGACAGAAATGTTTTTCAAAATGCAACCTTAAGGTTGCATATGGAAAGGTATTTTGGAACGAGCTTAGTTATTCGAAATTCTCTTTCTTTCTTCGACGTGAGAATTCTTGCTCTTTCAGTTGATCTTCTCGTGATATCTTCAATCCTTTACGAAAAAAACTAATAGGATGCCTCCCTTATATAAGCAAAAGCTGTAAATAAATATGGAATAAATAAAGAATGTTGGGCTTTTCAGAAAATCTTCCTTATTTTTTTCACTGAATTTTGAAAACATGATAAAAAAAAAGATTTTCAGAACAACACCACCTTTTTAATTTTTTCCAATATTTTCAAAAAGTTTCTGCTAATATCGAAAAGGCATCCTTTCAATCTTGTGCGGGCTAAACCATTCTTGAGGCCAGGAGAATTTTTTCCTTGATACAGCTTTTCATTTTTTTTATAAGCGATGCAAGACATTACAAAAGAGCAAGAGGTACTTTTTGTAGGAATTTTCCAGATGTGAAAACTTTTATCTGAATATTTTTTTACCTTTTGTTGTTTCCGAAAAAATGTGGAAATTCGATTTTTCAAAAATAATTTTTTTCATTGTGACACAGTGGTTTACCGAAAACGAAACTCTCAAGACATGTAGCAAATATTACCATCTATTTCCGAAAAAAAATTTAAGCGGTGAGGTTTTCGAGAAATTCTACTTTTAGGAATTTAAGGAGAACAGCCGCCATGATGTCATTTTTCAAATTCAAAAACTCAAAAAAAAACATGTTTGACCAAACTGTGAAATACGTGTTCCTTTATTTTCACTACAGAGTGATATATATCTAAATACTAAATCATTTTGACACCATGACCTAGACATTTCTTGAAATTTTGCATGATTTGAAATGGAATTGGTCTAAAGAGGAATCCACATATATCAAGTATCCGATATTTTACTTCTTTCAAACTGAACTTTTCAATTTCAATTTTTGTATAAGTTATTATGGTATTGCGTTGCCAATTTATAATAACAATTTGAATTAAAATCTAATGAGCTTGTGAATTTTGGGATAGAAGAGATTGGTGGGACGACGAATAAAGGGAAAGTAAAGAGGGGATGAAGAAGAGTGTAAGAAAATGGAGGAAAGGGGAAATGGAGAAATATAGTAGGAACTCAACAGAAGAAAAAGAGATCACGAGAGAATGTTGAGTGAATAAAGACAGAGGGAGAGGGAAAGGTACATGGAAGAGGTCGAGAAAGCAGTTCAGGAAGGGAGGAAATGGGAACTGATAAACAGGGAAGGAGGAGAAAGGAAGGGCATAAATGTGGAAATCAGAATGGACAATTGGACGAAGTATTTCAAGAGGCTGCTAGGGGTCGCGTAAAATAGGGTAAAGGGTGAAGAAAGAAAGGCAGTAGCAGAGGACGAGGACAGTAGAAACGAAATTGGTAGGGAAGAGGTGAATGGGGAAAATGCAAAGCTGACAAGAAACAAGGCAACAGGTAAAGATGGCTTGGAGAATGAAGCACTGAAATATGGTGGAGGAGGAGTGAAAGAAGAGATATGAAGGATTTGATAATAATGTTCGGAGAGGCGAAGGGTGGCCGGAGGAATGGAAGACAAGGCTGATAGTGCTGTTGATTAAGAAAAGAGAGGAGAAAGGGAAGAAGAATATAAGGGTATCAAATTCATGTCAGCGGGCTAAAAAATTTACGAGGAAGTTCTCAGGAAGGGGCTGAAAAGACAGGTGGAAGAAAGGGAAGTAAGTTGAAGGCTCCGGTTCGTACCCTACTAAGAAGATGGAAAGAATAAAATCCTATTCAAATGCCTCAAGTAATATTTTAATACAATAAACTTTCTTCTGAAGTGAAGAAGAATCAATTTTTAATCGAAAATGTCATTAAAAGCAAGTTTAAGGATGCATTAATCAAATAATTAGGAATTTGAACGAACATACGAATTTGCCGGTTCGTAACCCTCGAAAGTCCTTTCTGAGCCAGTTCGTAACCCAATCATGAGCAGGTTCGTAACTGGCTCATCAATGCAAGTGTATTCAAGATTATAGACTGTATTCGATTAATTTCAGAATTTTTAAGCTTTTGTTTGAAGGAGTTGATTTTTTGAGACTCGTCAATGTTGACACTAATTAGCGTCAACAGCAAATTACGCCAAGTACGTTAATTCGTATTAAGGGAATGTCATATTTTAATTTTTATAAGAGTTTCTGCCAGAGGGGCTACAGATGCGTCACTGCTGATATTTCGGTGCCCTTTCGTAACCGACTCAGAAATTATTGTATTTCGACATGGAAAGCTACTTACTCAAATGATTGCACTCGAAACAAGATGAACGTTATCACTGTCCACTGAATTGCAACTTTTCTTACAACACGCCGAGCTGTCAAGTTTCGTGGAGTCATTTCAGTGCTGGTCTGAAAGAACATTGTGCCACGGTAAAGAGCACAGCGCAACGTTTCTATTTTTTTCGAATTTATAAACGCGAAATAATGTCTATCCTTCCATATCAATTTTGTAAATTTTCATTTTTGCTTTGAAAATAAATTCACATCAGCCAACAGTTTCTATTGTATTATATGAAAAATCAATTTATACGCTTGCTGGGTTACGAACTGGCCGGGGGTTAGGAACTGGGGCCTTTACCTTACTCGTATGACCGAATCCATTTTAAATCATTTAGGTCGACGGTTGACATGTTCAGGATTGGCTTGCCAACGAAATATGTTCTTTTACTTGGAAAATAAGGAGACATGCATTTTTTTAAATCAACGTAGCGACATTTTTACATTTTTTACAAATATTTCAAAATTTTATGAGTAAGTTGAGTTTTTTTTTAAATTTTGCTATAAAAACAGTGTCATTCTCGCCAATTTTGAGATATTAAGATATATTTCATTTCAGTTTATCCAGTTTTTTGCACTCTTTTGAAATTCACAAAAAAACGTAGGTAGTATATAAGGAATGTCGATAAGAAAACATGTTATGGTTCTAGAAAAACTCTCAAATCCGCAAGAGGGAGAGAGTATAAAGAATGAAGAGTTTGTGATTTTCAAATCAATCAAGAAAAGAGTAAATATCAAATTACAAACTATTTCAAATAGTCTAAATTCAAACTGATTTCAAAACGATATAAACCAAGTTTGCGTAAGGTTAGATTTCAAACGTTTTTATCGACAACTTTTTACCCACAAAGTTTCAAGCAAACAACCGTCAGCTCTACTAAATCCCTTACATCCCCTCTCTGAGCCAATTAGCAGAGTAAATACGCTTTCGTCGGTCGAAGATTACAAAGTTAGATATCAAAATTACTTCACACTTTGAGACAAAAATAAAATCGTAATTAAGGAGGTACATTAACTGCAGTAAAATAATGCAAATAAATGAGAAACATTTTTTCGAATAATGGGTAAACATAAAATAATGTATAACAAAAACTTCATTTCAACCAAAATGAAAAAACGTATATCGAATAATATCTGTCCACAACATTTTTTTGACTTTCAAGATTTGGTGACATTGGTACCAAAATACCAATACAGAAAAATTTATACACGAGCAGTTTCTCTTTCATAAGCTGACAAGTAGTTCGTAAATTAATTTAATATTGACCAATTTCCTGACGAGATATGAAGCTGGGAATCTGCAAAACGATCAGTCATTTGTGAATTGATTGACTGTCGACATTTCCAATTCTGTGAAAATAATCAGGAGAAGAATCTACTTTTTATGAATCTAAATTAAAAATCAATTTTTATTACAATCAAAATCAACTGCACGGGTATAGAATTTTATAATTCAGAAGCAAATTTCAAAGTAACATTTCATAAAATAGCAGGAATTTCATCTCATCATTAATATATGGTAAAATATGGATAGATGCTACACCAATTAATTTATTCTGAAGCAGTTGCTTGATGCAAATTAGCTTGAAGCATAAACCTGATTAATTTCTGCTCAATTATATTTCTATACCTGATTTCACTTCAGTCAATTTCTGTGTTTATGAAAACTGGTATTTTATCATTCAATTTTGAATTATTCAACTGCGTGAACTTTTTGAATTTCAAAGGTCATATAATTCTCAAAATATATCGACTTCAAAAGCAAGATTTATGGGTGATTAATTATGACAAGAAAATGTTCTTTTTTCTTAAAAGACTTAGCTTTCTTTTCTTTGTTTAAAGGCTTTCGAGGAGCTAGAAGATTTGCTAGCAAAATATCAAATTTGCATCGCTATCAAAGAAAAGCTTGTAAAAGATTCAGGAGTCGCTGAAGAAATAGCTTACGACAACATCGTGCAAAAATTGTTAACAAAACCACGTGCAAGAGGTGAGTTTGAATTTAAACCTTTCAAATATGTAATTCCTAATCTTTAATTTATAAAATCCAAATGGCCTTCAAACAAATAAATTTATTTTGACAATTAACAATATTAATAAGGTTGACATTTTTGATAGACAATTTTAAATGAAGTGTTCAAAATGAATCGATTTGAAATTGAAGCATTCAATATTGTATGGTGTGGAATTGTTTCGAATTTAACTAGGTATTTGAGATTGGAAGCCGCAATATTTGGATAATTTTGTTAATATTTGTAAAGCGTTTGAATTTCCGATTTCTAGATTTTCAATTTTGAATATTATACTTTCAACTGTTTCATTTTGTAAATTGTGCAATCCTCACAGAAACTGCTGTATTTTGGAAAGCATAAACTATAAGTGAAAGATTCTCAACTTCAAACGATTTCCATATACATAATTTATCTTGAAAGGATTCTATTATGAAAAAAGTTCTTATTTCACAATTTAAATTCTAATTTGAAAAATATTCAGTATAGAAGAAAGTTTAGAATTCTTTAATTTTTCATGCCCCCAATTCAAAGTGATGTAATTTGAAACCTTTTTTTTGAATAATTACATTTTCAAAGCTTATTATTGAAAATTCTCTAATTCTTATTGTGTTGGAAGGAAAGAAATTTTTGCTTTTAAATTTTTTCTGAATCACAAAGGGAAATTAAAAAAATAATAATAGGTTGAAGGGGGCGAATTCTGTAATTTTAGCCTTGTTCTCAAAATCAAAGGAGGAAATTTTTAGTTTTTTCAAAAATGTTTACAACCATTTTTAGCGATCATCAAAAAAAATTCAAGCCCATAAAACTAAAATTATTAAAATTAAAGGTAATCCAAACCGAACTGCAATAAAAAGTTTGAAAATAACGAAATGCAATTTTCCAACTAATAAAATAATCAAAACCAAAATTTCTTGCCTTAAAGGTCAGTAACAATGTTATAAATAAAAACTGTCCCTATACCATTTCAGAAAATAATTAAAAGCCAAAATTCCTTTCCTCCCAACTCAATAAAAATGTTAAAAATAAAAAACGTCCCTGTTTTTGATTAAGCTAGAAATTAAAAACAAAAATTCTCTTGCTCCCAAATCACAAAACATGTTGAAAATACAAAATTCGCTCTTAGGCTACAGAAAAAAAATTAAAAATTTCTATTTTTGCCCTTAGAAAAAATGTTTAAAGTACAGAAATTGCCCACCTTCAACTCATTTAGAATATTTTAAAAAATGTTTCTCTTCCAACTCAGAAAACAATAAAAACAAAATTGTCTTCCCTTCCAGCTCAATGAAAATGTTTTAAATACGAAATTTCTCCCTTTGATTCTAAGAAATATATTGAACGTACAAAATTTGCACGACTTCAGCCCATTTAAAATGTCTTTAAATTTCTTCTCTCAATTCAGAAAAAACAAAAGCGTTAAAAATAAAAAATGCCCTTTTCCAACCCAAAAAATAATGAAAACCAAACTTTTCTCCCTTGAAGTTCAATAAAAATGTTATTACTAAAAAATTCCCCTCTTCCAATTCAGAAAACAGTTGAAAGCCAGAATTTGTTCCCTTCCAACTCAATTAAAATGTTGAGAATAAAAAATGTCTCATTTTTTTCAGCTAAAAGTTAAGAAGTAAAATGTCCTTCCTTTACGTATCAATAACAATGTCAAAAATTAAGAATCTGCTCTTGTAACTCAGAAAAAAATTGAAAGGAAAAATTTCTTTTCTTCCAACCTTATAAAAATTAAAGAATTTTCAATATTAAACCTTTCAAAAAACATTCCAAATTACATCAAGCTTGAGCATTGATAAATTTCAAAATTTGAAATGAAATGAAACCAACTGTGTATTTTGAAAAACCAATTAAAAAGAAAAACAATTTTGAATTCGAGTATTAAATGCTAAATTATTTGATATAAGGAAAAATTATTAAATAAAATTACCCGATTTTATAGATTAATGAAAGACTTTTCAAGGAAGAGCGAAGAAGACAAATGAAAGGAGGGACCCTTGACATTTTAATCCACATAATACAATAATAATTAATTTTATTTATAAGAGAGAAAAAGTGGCCTAGTTTCTTCTGTTCTTTCTTATTTGATTTCGTTTATCTTGATTGGACTCTTCTTGTGGTGAATCTCGAAAACGTGTAATTTAATCCTGACAAAAGTAACTTCTTAAGTGAAGAAAAAGATCAATAGGGTTTAGAACTTTTTTCCTTTCTTGCATAAAAACTTTCAAGATTAGAAGTTGCACAATTAAAAATCTCCCTAGTAAAAAAGAAAATTGATTTCAAAAAATGATCGAGTATTTCACGCTTCACTTGCGTTTATTCAATAACAAATTACTGCGCACAAAATTAAATTTTAGGAAAAGAAAAATGGTCTCAATTTAAATATCTACACTCGTTATCCAATGAACAAACCATTTCGAAAGTTTTAGTATCTATCAGTTTACTCTAATTAAAATGATTCAGAAGCATGCATTGAATACATAGTACGTAAAATTATGCACTTTGATATGATTTACGAAATGCAAATGAGGTATACGCTCTCGCATATGCAAGTGATAAATTTCAAGTGCTTGTTTATTTGTGCATTACAATTTTCAAGATAGATCATTTATTTTCAACATTTATATTTTTGTTTCATAGCAAAAAATAGTATAGCGACAATTTTAATTTTATTGTTGATGAGATACTTGAATCACTGAATTCTCCAATTGTTTTTCATCAATAATTACACATTAAGGTTTTGATCCTGATAATGAAGTGAAATTTGTAAATAATTAAAAGTAATTTTTCTTGTAAAATTTTCCTTTTTCTCTTCAACTTCTACCTATTCATCGTGAACAAGAACATTCATCTTATCGCCTTGATGCACCTGTCTTCTCCAAGTAATGAAACTTTGTCGATTTATCCAAAGTTCACTTTTTCAATGAATATTATAGCAAGCCTTATAACTTATAACTCGATAATTAAACCCACGAATCTTTTAGTTAATCAGAAAATTGAATAATGGAACAAAGAGAAGTATCTCTTATTTATTTTCAAAATTGAAGAAAAACTTATTGTCTAATCAACATGCAAAAGTATAACTGCTAGCAATAAAAAAAGTATATTACGAATTCATGCATCATATACCGTAAAGTGGGGTAAAGTCGCTCATGTAGGGTAAAGTCGTTCACCAATAAATTCGCACCAAATAAATTCTAAAATAAAGTTTTACAGCTTCAATGATAAGGAAATCAAAACTCTTTGATTTTTCTCTTAGGAAATTTAATACTGAATTTTTAAATATAAATTTGGGGGTGAGCGACTCTACCTTGTTTTACGGTATCTTCTTTTACTTATTTCATTTCGAATCCTTGTTTTGAATCAATATCGCGAAAGTAAATAGAAATATCGAGTCAGAGAAATTGCTTTGGATTTAAGTAATTTCAACGGTAAAACTCAACATTTCTATCCTAAAAAAACAAATCTATAAAAAACTCTGCAAATAAAAAAAAATAGTAAAAGTAGGCGGCAGGTACCTACAGAAACAGGTTTCGCAGCCTCTTAAATGATTATTAAAGCCGTTCAAATCTCTCCTCCCCGCATTTCCCTTATTTTCCCCTTCTTTCATTTTTTCTCATTTCCCCTCACCCCTACCACACTCACCCTCATTTCCCCTCGCCCCCTCCAACACTTTCCCTAACCTCACTCATTTTCCCTTACTCCCCCTTATTCTTCTTCCCTAACTTCCCCTCATTTCTCATTGCTTCTTCCTCATTTCCCCTCACTCCACATCACTTCCTCTCACCCCCTCGCTCGGCCCCTCCCCTCACTTTTTCCTCACATCGTCTCTTTTCCCCTTACTCCTCGTCACCCCTTCCTCTGGCCCCTCCACTCATTTCTCCTTTTTTATACGACGGACGGACACCCGAACGAAATCGTGAGAGTTTTTGCCTGGGGCTACGAGACCCTGAAAAATAGAAAGAGAATTATTGTAAAAGAATTTTTCATGCTTAAATTTTTATTACTAGATATTAAAAACAATTTCGTCTTTAATGAATCTTGATATTTCATATATCACCGTATTTTATTCATTTGCGGAAGGATCTATTATTTACAAAGTAAAAATTTCTTTCCCAGGATGCATAATTTTCGGTTCAGATCAGGAAGTTGCAGGAGTGATGAGAGCAGTTAGACGATGCAATGCAACTGGAGCTTTTTCCTGGATCGGGAGTGACGGCTGGAGTGCTCGAGGGCTAGTGAGCAACGGAAATGAACCAGAAGTTGAAGGTACACTGTCAGTGCAGCCTCAAGCTAATCCGGTGAAAGGATTTGAAGAGTATTTCCTTAATTTGACAGTTGAGAATAACAAGAGAAATCCCTGGTTTGTTGGTGAGTAGGAATTTATTGATCAGTCAATAATACTAGGCACTATATTATATCCTACATATACTACATGATGTACACTATTTGACACGCAATATTTCTGAGTTAACAGTAGTTATATTACTTAAGACTTCTTTATTTCTGATTTAAAATGAAGTGTTCTACTTTAAATCTGGTGTGTCTGACTTTAAATAAAGTATACTACTTAATACACCACATGGCTGACCCTAAATCATGTACACTACTTGATATTTATCATAGATTGCATCCGATATGGCACACTTTGAATGTGGTATATAACTTGACAACCATTATGGCTGACTTCAAATGATGGGTATTATTTGAGAACTATTATGTCTGACTTGAAATTACTTGTACTGATTGAAATCCCACATGGCCACCTTAAAATGACTTTTACTACTTGTTCCAACGTATGATTGACTTAAAATGACCTACACTACTTTACATCCACTATGGCTAATTTTTAATAATCCACTACTTAAGACCACGTATGGCTGACTTGAAAGAACTTATCCTACTTGGCAGCATTTATGGTTGATTTCAAATCACGTATACTACCTGACAACCATTATGGCTGACTCCAAATGACGAATATTATTTGAGAACCATTATCTCTGACTTGAAATTACTTGTACTGATTGAAATCCCCCATGGCCACCTTCAAATGACTTTCCCTACTTAAACCATTGTATGATTGACTTAAAATGACCTGTACTACTTGACATCCACTACATCTAACTTTTAATGAAGTCTACTCCTTGAGACCACGTATGGCTGACTTGAAAGAACTTATCCTACTTGGCAACATTTATGGTTGATTTTAAATCACGTATACTACTTGACAACCATTATGGCTGACTTCAAATGACGGATATTATTTGAAAACCATTATCTCGGACTTAAAATTACTTGTACTAATTGAAATCCCATATGGCTGTTTTTAAATAACTTTAACCACTGGAGACAACTTGTGGCCGCTTTGATACGCCCTTCACTACTTGGGTCAGTGTATAATCTTGAAATGACCTACACTACTTTACATCCACTATGGCTAATTTTTAATAATCCACTACTTAAGACCACGTATGGCTGACGTAAAAGAACTTATCCTACTTAACAACATTTATGGCTGACTTAAAATGAAGTACACCACTTGACACGCAATATTTCAGGTAGTTACACTACCTAAAATCTATTATGTCTGACTTTGAATGGGATATGCTACTTGAGATTACACATGCCTGACTTTAAAGAAAGTACAATACTTGAGATGCAACATAGCTGGCTTCAAATAACTTGCACTATTGGACACAACTTGTGGCTCCCTTAAACTGATTTCCACTACCTGGGTCAGCGTATGGCTGACATGAAATAACATGTACTACTTGACTTCCACTATATCTTACTTTTAATGAGGTCTACTCCTTGAGACCACGTATGGCTGACTTGAAAGAACTTATCCTACTTAGCAACATTTATGTTTGATTTTAAATCACGTATACTACTTGACAATTTATGGCTGACTTTCAATGAGGTATACTACTAAAGACTCATTATGGCTGACTTTACATCACGTATACTGTTATTATAGTGTAATTATACTGCTTCAAATCTAGTATGGCCGGCTTCAAATTGGATATACTACTTGAGACCATGCATGCCTGACTTTGAGTGTAGTATACTAATAAAGATCCAGCATGGCTGATTTTAAATAATTTGCACTACTGAACACAAATTGAGGCTGCTTTAAAATGACGCTTACTACATGGCTCAACGTACGGGTGACTTGAAATGACGAATGCTCCTTGATAACTAATATGCCCGACTTAAAATGACCTGTACTACTTGACATCCACTATGGCTAACTTTTAATGAGGGGGCGTGCAAAAACTGCGCCACACTGCTTATTTTATTTCACAAGTAGAGCATCCATATACATACTTTACACTATTTCTCCTATTCCCCGATTCGTTTTCCCCCCTTTCTTGAAGAATTCCTCTTTGTCCCCCTGTTTTCAAAAATTCTCTATTTCCGATTTTTGTTTTTTTTTTCGCTTAAATGCGAACTCAGGTAGCAGAACCCAATAAGAAAATCCAATTATGTTTCGTTGAAATTTAATTCGTTTCAATTGAAAATTCTAGTATTATATTTTTAGTTCAAAATTCGTCTCTTTTAGTTAAAAATTCTACTATTTGGTTGAAGATTCAACTACTAGTTGAAAGTTGAAGTACCTTTTAGAAAATTCATTTTGTTAACTCATTCATTTTAGTTAGTTTTGTTAGTTAGAGATCCATCTCTTCGGTTAAGAATCCAATTATTTCGTTGGAAATTCGTTTTTTTTATTCAAAATAAATTTCTTCAGCTGCTTATTTAACCAGTCCATTTTTTGTTAAAAATTCATGTTTTCGAATACAAAATTCAATTTTTTTCTAAATAATTGTCCTTTTCGGCTTAAAAATTCAAGAATATCATTAAAATTTTTTTCTCTCTTGAATGAAAAATCTTTCTTGATTGAAAAGTCATCTCTTCTGCTAGAAATTTTATATCTTTTGGTTCAAAGTGCAACAGCTTTCTTAAAAATTAATCTGTTTTCGTTAAGGATTCCACTATTTAGTTGAAAATTTGTCTTTTTTGTTGAATTCAACTGTTTTTGGTTTAAAATCAAAATACCTTTTGGTTGAAATACCAACTATTGTATTTTTCGTTGAGAATTAATCTTATGGTTTGAGATTCAACTACTTGGTTGAAAGTTGAACTTCTTTGTTAAAAATTCATTTTCCTGTTGAAGCTTAATCATTTCAGTTGAAAATTCAACTATTTTGTTGCAAATTTAAATATTTTGTTTAAAAATCATCTTTTTTGGCCGAGAATTCAACTGTTTTGTAGAACATTCAAATTTTTGGAAAGAAAATACGTCCTTTTGGATTGAAAATTCAACTGTCTTCTGAAAAGTTCTTCTTAATGTCTCAAAAATTCAACTATTAATTCAGAGTTCAACTGTTCTTGATTGAAGTTTAATCTTTTCTTATTTTTACCAATTGGTTGAAAATTCAACTATTTTGTCAAAAGTTCAACTATTTGGTTAAAAATTCATCTTTGTAGGTTGAAAATTCAATGATTTGGTTAAATAGTAATTTTTTCGAAAATTCAATGTTTTGTTAAAAATTTGTCTTTTTGGATAGAAAATTCGTCCGTCTTGGTTGAAAATTCATCTTTGTCGGTGGACAAGTTTTTTGTTGAAAATTCCACTGTCATCTAGACAATTCGTCTTTTTAGCTTGAATGTTTAACTATTTGTTTAAAAATGCAAATGTTTGTGGTTGAAGTTTAATCTTTTCTGTTAAAAAATTCGACCATTTGGTTTAAAATTTAACGACTTTGTTCAAAAGTCATCTTTTTTTCAACAGTTCAACTGCTTCGTTTAAAATTCGTCTTTTTGGATAGAAAATTCTCTCTCTTGGTTAACAATTTGTCTTTCTTGGTAAAAAGGTTTTTGCTTGAAAATTCATCTTTCTAGATCGAAAATTCTACTGTGTTCTAGGAAATTCCTCTTTTCAGCTTGAATATTAAACTATTTGTTTGAAAATGCGACTGTTTGTGGTTAAAGTTTAATCTTTTTTGTTAAAAAATTCGACCACTTGATTGAAAATTCATCTTTGTAGGCTGAAAATTCAACGATTTGGTTAGAATCTCATCTTTTATCCGCAAATTCAACTGTTTGATAATTCGTCCTATTGGATAGAAAATTTGTCAAAAATTAAATTAATTTCTTAGAAATACAACTGTATTGTTGATGCTATCTTTCTTGGTCGAAAGATCAACTCTTTTATTTGAAATTCCTCTCTTTTGCTTGAAAGTTTAAGTATTTGGTTGTAAATGCGACTGTTTGATCTATAATTAATTGTTCTTTTGTTGAAATTTTTGACTATTTTTTGAAAAATCATTTTTCTTTGTTGAAAATTCATCTCTTTTTGTAGAAAATTGATCTTTTTGGTGAAAATTCAACTATTTTGTCAAAAATTCAAATATTTGGTTAAGAAGTCATTTTTTTCGAAAATTCAATGTTTTGTCGAAAATTTGTCTTTTTATATGGAAAATTTGTCCCTCTTGTTTGAAAACTCATCTTTTTGGTAGAAAAGTTTTTGGTTGAAAATTCCACTGTCTTCTAGAAAATTCATCTTTTTAGCTTGGATATTCAACTATTTGTTTAAAAATCCAACTGTTTGTGGTTAAAGTAGAATCTTTTTTTGTTTGAAAATTCGACCATTTGGTTGAAAATTCAACGAGTCTGCGCAAAAGTCATCTTTTTTTCAACATTCCAACTGTTTTGTTGAAAATTCGTCTTTTTGGATAGGAAATTCGTCCCTCTTGGTTGAAAATTCATCTCTTTGGTAGGAAAGTTTTTGCTTGAAAATTCATCTTTCTAGATTAAAATTTCCACTGTCTTCTAGAAAATTAGTCTTTTCAGCTTGAGTATAAACTATTTGTTTGAAAATGCAACTGTTTGTGGTTGAAGTTTAATCTTTTCTTTTTGAAAATTCGACCATTTGGTTTAAAATTCAACGATTTTGTTCAAAAGTCATCCTTTTTCAAAAATTCAACTGTTTTGTTGAAAATTCGTCTTTTTGGATAGAAAATTCGTTCTTTTTGGTTGAAAATTCATGTTTTATTGTAGAAAAGTTTTTGTTTGAAAACTCATCTTTCTAGATTGAAAATTCACCGATTTGGTTAGAATCCCATCTTTTTTCTAAAAATTCAACTGTTTTGTTCATAATTCTTCCTTTTTGATGGAAAATTTGTTAAAAATTGAATTATTTTGTTAGAAATACAACTGTTTCATAATTTTATTTTTCCTTGTCGAAAATTCAACTGTTTTATTGGAAATTCCGCTCTTTTGATTGAAAGTTTAACTATTTGGATTTAAATGCGACTGTTTAGTCTATAATTAATTGTTTTTTTGTTGTTGAAATTTCAACTATTTTGTTCAAATCATCTTTTTTGTTGAAAATTCATCTCTCTTTGTAAAAAATTGATCTTTTTGGGTGAAAGTTCAATTATTTTCTTGAAAATACAATATATTTCGCCTTAAAATCTTAAGCTACGTGGTATTCCATATGCCTGACTTAAGACGACCTTTACTACTTGGCGCACCTTATGGCTGGCTCAAAATGACAAATATTATTTGTCAACCATTATGTCTGACTTGAAATTACTTTCCCTAATTGAAATTCCATGTGTCTGTCTTTAAATGACTCATACTACTTATATCGAATTGGAAATTGTCTTGAAAATCTGCAGCAATTCTGTGTAATGAATAGGACGATGCAGAAAAAAATCCATGCACTGCAGAGAAAAACTAAATGTAGTTAAAATAAACACTTAAAATAAATTTCAGATAAGCTGCTTTATCTCAATAGTTCACTAAAATTAATGGCTTTCGATCGATCAGAGGACTAAAACCGCAGCTACTTGTGTATACTGTATACCTGTGTTGCTCGATTTATACGCATCACGGAAAACCGGATGTTCCCATAATGAGTGGATGGGTTACCTATAAATCGTGTGTAATCTTGCAAGCCACTACACAAGCATGTTAAATTACATTCACATGGTGCAACATGCATATGATCGCGAATCCATTAGCTCGTAAATAGATAAGAGCAAAATACACATTTTCATTCATTCCTAATAATAAATATTTGGGTTTCAGCCAAACAGATGTCCTTCAAATATATCCTACTCAATTATAAAATAACCAATGTACTGTAATTACAAAGAGAAATAAATTTCACATTGTAACAGTTACCAGATACCAGTATCAGTCTTTATCTTTGGCTTTTTTGATATAATCATATCACATTCATGTTTTTGAAAAATTGGCAGCTAATTTATTGGCACAGGTACTCGATTATTTTAATTTATTTAAATTGAACCTGTTTTCCCTCCTGCGAATAACATCAAATTTAAATAAATTAAAAAATAATTGCATTTTCAAAAACAATTTGTTTGTGGTCTGTAATTAAACCACCACGAGCTTCTGAGGAAACTTATATCAATGAAATAACGCGTGAATTATCCAACATTTTCTGCACTGGAGCTGGTAATAAATTATGCTTATTTTATTCATTATTTTCTTTTATACATAAGTGGAAAAGTTCGTAAATTGGAGAGAGTTAAACAATATTCGCCGCTAGCACGAATTTCACGTACAAATTTATGATTTTCAGTTATGTGCTACGTAATTATTAACATGAACAGCACAGAACAAAATTTTCAAAGCAGTTCATCAAATAACTTCCTTCTGAGAATATATAAATTAGCCAGCTCGCAAACTTTCAAATCACTTTAATTGAATACCTTTCTCTATTTTCCTCTTATCTATTTATTCCGGGAATTTCTCCCTTTAATATAAGACTATCAAGAAAAAGAATGTGAAACAGAGAAAAGAGTGGAATTAAAAATTTCGCAATCCAACTCCTCAACTGTATTCTGTAGACTAGGAAGAGCATTTTTCTAAATTAAACTAAAAATTTCTTTATTTTCTGGATCAAATTCATCTTCTTGAGATTTCTATGTGAATTCTTTACATAATATAAGAATCTTTACATTTTCTAACATCTTCGAGTTGTCAACACTTCCAGTATTTTCATAGCTCTGAATTGAAATGCGGAAATAAAATATGTAGTAGAGTGAAAATTATTTTCTCGTTTCTCCTGTCGTCAGGGGGCTAAAAGGAGTCATATGTTAGTATAAAATGAAATTTGCATCGTGAATCTCCTTCTCAGTCGTATTACCATTTTCCTATTTTATACCAACATATTCCTTTAGAAATATCACGAACGCAAATATTTATTCTGACATGAAATACTACACTGGGCGACATTACTTCAAATATAAGCAAATGAGAAAATGTGTACTATAATATTTGATTTTTTTCCAAGAGACTATTTGAGTAGAAAACAAATGTAAAAAGTAAAATATGATATTTTTAACGCCCCATACATTAATTTTATGTCCTTTTCCCGGACACCATACTTTATTCACTTTCTGGTTCTTGAATGCTGTTTTCGATTTTACTTCTTCCTTATTTATTTATACTCTCCCTTTCACGAGTTTATGAATCTTTACAGAACCATTTCATGTTTTCTCATTGACAATCCTTATATGAACTTTCTGAACTACCTCAACTCTAAGAGGTCATGTCTTCGATTGCTTCAAACTATTCAGAGTTTGTTTGCCTATACGATAGTAGTATATGAGTGATTTTTCGAGGGTTTTTAATGCCCTTTCATTCTATGAAATCTATTGTTTTTAATTTTTCAAGTTTCATAAACAAATTAATATGTAAAAAATTTATTTATCATTTTATACTCTTCGGGTGCTTTTGATTTTTTAAAGTATTTTTACACGAAAGCTTCACTTTTCTCCGATGAAAATGTACGTCGACATTATGAAACAGACAATAGTTATGCGGTTATGCAAATATATCCAAGCGAAACCCTCCCTCGAGCGCACGAACAGTCCGGCCCGTCCAACCGGGGACTTGGCTGTATGCATGATTCTTAAACGGAGCTGCACTAAATTCATCATAATTTATTTAGTTTGACTTTTTTTCGCGCATTGTTTGCTTCTCTGAACTTGAGGCTTTTTGACTGTCTTCGGAAACAGATCATGTTCTGTTATGAATGAAGTTTTTTTCAGATGCAATTTTTCGTTTTCGTTTGGAATGAATGCATGGTAGTTTAGGGTGCCGGGAATTGTAACTGCTTCAGTGAATTTAATTTCTAGTTTTTTTGTTTCCTTTAAATAATTCTCGGCCCATTCGAATAACTCCATCGCAGTTAGGATTGGATTCTGTGCTGAGTGCTTCAAACTAGTTTCTGCCGCAAGTCTTTCCAAATTTCCACCAATCCCGTCACCTGGACCTTTTTCATCTGCAGTTGCTTGGGAATGTGTTTCTGCAAAAATTCCTAAATCTTTTTTGTGATTTTAAAGATTGCTGAAGGCATATTTATTTTTAAAATGCTGCGCAGCTCCGTCTGTCACACAATAAATTTTGTTGACAACGCTGAATTTTTTATTAAGGTACTCAGTGATGCGCTTTTGAAATGTATATACGGCTACAGTGTCATGACTTTAAGTAACCGAGATGATTGTCATGCTTAAATGCTTCAGTTCGTTTCCTTCTTTGTAATGAATAACTACTGTGAATATAGTAGCTTGATTATTATTCCAATGGAGAGCTTAAGCAGCATTTCGAATGATGAAAGCATAATTTTCAGCAAAGTCAAGCAACATTAAGAACTCTCCTTCTTTTAATATAACTCTAAGGTGCTTTAGGAACAAACCTTGGTATTTCGTATGAAATGCGTGAGGCTTCAGATTTTTAAGTTTAAAGCAAAGTTCTTCCCCGAAAGCATCAGTGTCTACTATTTCGGTCTTCAAAGTGCTTCTATCAGTTTGCTGCCAAACTTGATATAACACTGTGTCGAAACTATTCACGTCCAATAGATCAATCAGGTACTTTTCGAAATTTTTAATGTCAGGACAAGATTCGCATTCGTTAAAATGACAAGTATCAACGAGTTCACTGCACATAATTTCTTCCAGGCAGTCGTGGTAAACTGATAATTGTTTATCAGTCCCCTCAGTTAAATGTTTGATATCAATCGCATTTAACATTAACTTTACGTTTTCATGATAAACACAGACACAAACATTGTGAGTTTCACTTGCTCCAGCTAAAACACAGTGCTTTCATCTCAATTGTGCGAATTTTGAAACTTCGATCTTCACACTTTCGTGTTGGCTTACAAATTTGGCATATAACTTTGAAAGATTGCACAGAATCAGTCTCTTCTGTATTTGCTCACGAGTACCGTCTCGTTTTTTGACAGACATGAAATCTTTCTTACCTGACATCAGTCGACTATTCTCGTCATTTTCGTAGAAGTTCTTCGCCAAATTTCTAGTTTCTTCTGTCAATTTTTTCCCTCGCTTGGCTTCCGGAAAAGTTAAAACTCCACTTTTGACAACTAAGTCTTTTGTTTTTCTGGCTTAACGTTCAGATACACCAAATTCTCACATGATTTGTCTGCGACTTCAAGACTTAGGCGCAAGCGTGGGTCGACAAATCTTTTCTGAATATGCAGTGCCCTTCTGCTCTAATTTTTCTTTTATTAGATTCAGAACTTCGGGACCAGCTGAATGATTTTCATCATTGCATCCTGCTTTTTCATTTCTCATTGGCATGCAAAAATCAGGGTCCTCTTTTATCTCTTCCTCTACATTGATACCAGGCTCTTCTACAACTCTGGATGGCTGTAAATTGTAATTTCTACATTCTTTTCTACACGCACCACATATTTTAATGCCTTTCGGCAAATCGGGAAACGCTACTTGCTGTTTTTTCGTTAGAGGCCTCAAATCAGTTCCTCTTTTATGTTCCTCCTTACGGAAAGGATTTCCACATATGCTGCGAAAACTTCCCTTTGAAGACATGGTCAGCGCGAGATGACCATTCAAGGTCTTTAGAAATCTCACTTTACTTTGAAAGCAGCGATTTGAAAAGACAATTAAAAACGAACTAATGACCTGAACTAAATTAAAAAAAATCGCAGAACAGAAGGATAAACAATTTATAGATATATACTACTAAGAAACAAAAACGAAACGCCAGAAGCCATAGAAAAAACACAGAAAAATTCTAAGCACTACAAGTTTGCTGCTCTTACCTTTCAGGAGACTGAAGTCAGAACCAAAAAAACAGGTAGTCTCAAAGTCTATTTTTGAATTGTGAAATTTCTGGATTTTCTTCTGGATTACCTTCCTCTTCTCGAAAAATGGAACAATCTGAATAGATTGGTTCTAAATCAATCCACGAAATTTGATCTTGGCACTATGATCAGTTTCCTTCATTTCCCATTTTCTGTGTACATAAATCTTGTAATAATTTTTTCAGGTTTTCCAATTGTACAATTTATTTAAATGTTAACCTTGTACTTATCAAAAAATAAGGTTGCCATGAGGTTTCACATACAATCTTCAATTTTATAACTAATTATAATGTTAACCTGGTACTTATCAAAAAATAAGGTTGCCATAGGTTTTACATATATTTACCCCTGATGAGGAAGTCTAAATTGACTTCGAAACATGTTGAGTCTCCAATAGTATAAAACAGACGAAGAAAAAGAAGAGTGTGTGGATGGTTTTGGTTGACTCTTTTTTCTCCCTCTGTTTTCTTCCTGTTGTGTACATTTCTTGTACACCTGTATCTAATGAGCCGAAAAAACGTGTAGTCTCAAAGTCTATTTTTGAATTGTGAACTTTTTGGGTGTTCTTTTTCAGTACACGAAAAATGTTCATAAGAAAATAGATTTTTTTCGATCTTTAAGAAATTTTAGAAGTGCGACATTAAGCAAAGATTGGTTCAAATCTGCCGGGTTGCCTATGAATACTTAAGATTGCTTATAATTGAGGTTGTTGATGATTAACTCAATTTACCAAAAGATATCTATTTTACTTATAGATTAAAAAAAAAATTTGAGAACGTTAGTAATTTTTTAGAAATGTGTTATTGGTTTGGATTATTACCTTTTTCTTTTTGAAAAATAGAATAATCTGAATAGTTTGGTTCAAAATCAACCCAAAAAATTTTTAATAATGATTTTATATTTCTGTAACTGATAAAATTTGAATAAACCGAGTATTTTACATAACGTGGTGTAATATTGTGCACTATCCTACTATATTTTGCACATTTAATGCTTTCGGAGCGCCTTCTAATGCGTTAAACGAAAACTGTGCTTTTAATTTATCTGAGATTACGTTTGTCATCTCCGATCGGCTTTGCCTACGGTTGCCTACGGTTGCCTACGAAGATTAAAAAACGCATTCCTAGGGATTGTAAATTTTTAATACGTTTTAATGCAAGCCTTCTTACCGGGCCTAAAATGGAAAACTTTTAAGTAAAAGATTTTAGAATTATGCATTGTAAACTGACTAATTTCATAATTGAATGAGTTAACAATTGAACTTGACATTCATAAAAAGTTGAAATCGAACTTATTTTAAATTGCATTATGTTGTAATCATGTGATATGAAATTTGTGATATTTCAAGTGATTCGATAGATTTTTCTTCTAAAAATTTGTGAAATTCCCGGTCACTTGTCGATCTCAAAAAATTCCCGGTCCAGAGGCCACCCTGTAATTATTTTTTTTTAAATTAAAGGTAAATCATTATAAAATAATAAATATGAATAAAATAACTTTTAATTCATTTCTGGGGATTAATTTGCAGAATGGTATTACAAACTTACATTATCTAAATATAAATATAATACGCTGAAAAAGGGATATTTTTCATTGCGCGCAAAAAAGTCACTTTCACAGTGGGTCGATTATTATCTACTTCCAAAGTGGTAAACTTCAAAAACATTTTTTACAGTGCTCGTGTCGACCTTTTTGAGGTTAAGGATCCTCACATGCACGTATGATTAATTATTATATATTACCAAGTAAAACATAAGCAGAAATTATAATCACAAATATACCTTTTTATCTGCGACCTTATTGATCTTTGAGGAAGCCATAAACTTATTTAATTTCTCCGAGAAATCCATAATGAACCGGTTTATTGGAGATGATTTTCGTTTTATAACCTAAACACCTTAAGTATGTAATCAAAGCATTTTCCTTTGGCACACAGTCGATCAAAACCTACGCATTTTTTAAAATCACTTAACACTAAACCATTAATATTAAATGTTAATTTACATTTTTAAGAAGAACAAGCTTTAAACTTAGGCACTACTTTGTTTCTTTGTTTACGTTCCCCGAACGACGCACATTCGTCCAGTCGTCCGTAAGTTCCGACCGACCACGGGGTAAGGATCTCGAAGAAATTGATTTTACCGACGGGGCGTGATGTCACATTAAAATAATAAAAATGTCTTCATTGACACAATGTGTGCCACTTGTGAACGTTGTGAGTACGGAATAAATAAAACAATAATATTATTATTAAGAAATCGTATAGGAATCTTGTTTTATATGGTTCACTTTGTTCATAAATAGAAACTATTCGTGAAAATATAATAATGATTCTCTCAAGGCGAATATCAGTTTTGTGTGAACATTTAAAACAAAATTTGAGACGAACTCTAACCTCAGAGGCAACTTCTGATGGTACTGACGCAAGGAATTTCCCTATTTCGAGACCTGACTCAGGTAAGAATTTCAAAAAATAGTTAATCTCCGAAATTTTCAAAACATAAATACTTTTTTTATGGTTTGAATATTATCTAATGTGTATACTGCCATTTTTAAAAGGCTTGAAATTAGAACAAGTTTTTACTCTTATATTTGAATAAAAGCTTCATATTAAAAATAAAAATGAGTTTAAATTGAAAATATTTTTAAATTTAAACATTTTACAATTTTAATACACTAAATTTTATTCTAATTTCAATGAATTTTGAAAGTTTGATATAAAAGATATGGAAAAATATCTATTAATTAAAGTTATCTAAATATATATAATATCTAATAAAAAATAAGATATAATATCTATTAATTATAATTTTAATGGTATTTCAAACATTTTCAGAAAAGACGATATTAGTAGACGTCGTCAATAAAGTAATGACGATTGCCATAAATCGTCCCAAGCAAAAAAACAGTCTCGATGTCTCTACCGCCCAATACCTATCAGAAGCCCTAGACGCTTTTGATGAAAGTAAGGAAGTTTCAGTTGGTATCCTTCACGGGGTTAGAGGCAATTTCTGTACTGGATACGATCTTCATGAAATCTCGAGACATCATGGGAAATCTGAGCATGATTTGCCGCAATTTGCTTCTTTGGTAAACTCATCTCTGCTACTATGCAGGTCTTCACTATATAATAAGTAAATAATTGAATATTAAAAATACCGGAGCGATTGATCGCTTGACGTTTGAGTGTACACCAGATTCCAAAGATATCGCAAAGATTCCAGAAAAATTTCAAATATTTGAACGATTCCAAAATATTTCAAAAGATTTCAAAGATTCCTAATATTTCAAAATATTTCAGAACATTTCAGAAAGATTGCAAAGGTTTCAAAAGATTTCAAAATATTTCAGAAAATTTCAAAGATTTCACGAAGGCTTGTACACTAAGGTGGTCCAAAAATTTGAAAAAACTTTATTGGAAAGTATAGAGGCTTCTTGAGAACTATCCAACGAAAAATTTCATGTATCAGACAGATGGGTTTGACGCCCTTAACACACCCCCACGGTGTCTTGAAAACTACCCTTAAATCTAAAAATGTCGATTCTTCATGAGATCGACCCCTTTGAGCACTTTATCCTCGTTTTTTTTGTTACTAAAATTTATTTCTATGGGTCTAGTGGAATATTTATCAAC
>JAUMHM010000005.1:37732199-37752739 GCA_032362435.1 Melikaiella ostensackeni | reverse complement strand
TATATTTACGTATACATATGACAAGAATAGTTTTTCGGATATGAAGAAACCAAATTTCAAAAAACAAATTTGTTGAAAGTTTGTCTTTGATAAACTATTTGTGATTTTCGGACAAAGAACAATTTTTTTCAATGTTGCAATGGTGTTACTCAAAAAATTCGAAAAAAGTCAATGGTAATAATTTCAATAAGGTACCACAATTTTTCTATAGGGTCCAACAATAGATTTTAAAAAAATCTTAATTTCCCTCTTATGTTCATATCTAGATCGCGCAGAATAAACTATTAAAAAATATATTTTTTCTTTCTTAAATTCGCTACCCTCTCCATTATCCTTCGCTAGGTAAGAAAAATAAGTATGTATCATGAAAAAATAAATTGGCATACTCAAAATATTCTTTTTTACTAATTTCATGTTTTTCTTAAATTATATTTTTGAATATAATAATAAATAACAATTGATTGATTGAATGAAATATTTGATAAAATCGTAAATAGAGTAATTCTCTTTTCTATATTTTCCAACTATTACCAACTTTTCACAAATATAAAAAATAATTAGGTTTGCTAATGAAAAAAATTATAAAAATAAGTTCATTTTTTTATAATCCTAGGCTAATTTTTTATTTTGGCATTAAAATTAAGGCAGCTGATAATTATTTCTTCAAACAATGAATTAGAGTACCCCTACTTGTTTACCTGATATTTAAAAGAATGGTTGAACACAGTTTTAAAAGGTCTCTTGCTCTCAGATTCGAATGAAAAAAAAAATGATTTGAGAAACTAAAATCTCGTGAATTCTTATCTGGAACAGGTCTGGTAATTTTCGCACTAAAATCCTGTCTCCCTGTACTCCTTTCGAACAGAAATAACCTTGTGTTTCGAAGTCCTTTCTATAGATATCGTAAAAATTCAGTAAGGTGAGTACAGGATGTCTGAAGGTAGCCTTGAGACAAGCTCAGGTCCTGGTCCTACACCTTGATGGTATTCAATGAGGGATAGTGAATGGAAAACCTTATTTAATTTAATTTTCTATAGGAATTAGAAACCACTGATGAGTAAGTTACTTTTTAAAAGGAACTAGCTATCGTTATCATTACGGATTCAAAATTTAACTTTTTCTCAGTTACTTTTGCAAAAAAGTAATTATCGTTACGTTTTTGGTTACTTTTTTAATTTAGAAATATATATCCCTATTTAGTTTTTACACAACCAAAAATGGAATAGCTAAATTTTCAATTAAAAAATTCATTTTCAAACACGAAGATTAATTTTCTATAAGAAAGTTTTCAATAAAATACATGAATTTTTAACCAAATAGTTGAATTTTCATCTAAAAAAGAACTTTTCAAACCAAACAGTAGAATTTTTAACCAAAAAAGATCAATTTTCAACCCAAAAAGAAATAATTAAATTTTCAATTCAAAAATTAATGTTTAACAAAAACAAAAAATGAATTTTTCCAGTAGAGTTAAACTTTCAACCAAGTAGTTAAATTTTTGACCAAAAAGATGAATTTTCGACCAAGAAGATTAATTTTCTACAAATAAAGATGAATCATCAACAAAATAAAAGAATTTTTAACTAAAAACGAGAAATTTTCAATCAAATAGTTGAATCTGCGACTAAAAAATTCAACAAAATAGTTAAATTTCAAATCAAAGAGATGGATTTTCAACCAATTTTTGGATAGTTAAATTTTCAATTTAAAAAATTAATTTTTAACGAAAAAAAGATGAATTCTCAACGAAAAATGTAACAGTCGATATTTTAACCAGAACAGATTTTTGTGTTAAATCAAAAATAGATGAATTCAACCGAAAAATGATTTTTTAACAAAAGAGTTGCATTTTGAGTCAAGAAAGAAAAAAATCAACCAAATTGTTGAAGTTTCAAGCCAAAACGGCGAATGAATAAAAAAATATTAATAGAATAAATAGTAATAGAATAGTAATAGAATAACAATAGTAATACTGGTAGTATAGTATAATGATAGTAATAATAATATTATAGTAATAGTAATAATATTATAATAGTAATAATAATAGTAATAGAATGAATAAGAAGAATACTTCAATTTTCAACCCGCAAATATTAATTTTCAAGAAAAGTTTATTTTCAACCAAATAATTGAATTTTCTACTAAAATATATAAACTTTGAAACAAAAAAAAAAATTAATTCCCAACCACAAATAGTTGGACTTCCTACTAATGAGATGAATTTTCAAATAAAATGATGAATCTACTACCAAAAAAATTAATTTTTAACACTGTAGTTCAACTTTCAACAAATAAGTTGAATTTTTTACTCAAACAGATTAATTTTTAACCAAACAGTTGCATTTTTAAAAGCAAAATGACGGATTTTCTACAAACCAGTTACTTTTTATTTCAAAGAGACAAATTTTCAACAAAACAGTTGAATTTTCAACCAAGAAAATTAATTTTTTACGAAAAGAGACGAATTGTCAATAAAATACATGAATTTGCAGCTAAAATATACATTTTCAGCCAAAAAGACAAATTTTTAACAAAACAGTTGAATTTTCAACTGAGAAGATTAATTTTCTCCCAAAAAAACGAATTTTCAACTAAATAAATAAATTTTCAGCCAAATGCTTGAATTTCCAACTAGAAAAGATGAATTTTCAACCAAAAATAGAAGTTAAAAAAGTTATTTTGAAAAAAAAACCAGATTTTCAAGTAAATAAGTAGTTGAATTTATTACTAAAACAAGACGAATTCTCAACAAAATACATGAATTTTCAACTAAAAAGACAAATTTTCTGACAAAAATGGAAAGGTTAAATTTTCAATTGAAAAAATTAATTTTCAACGAAAAAAGATAAATTTTCAATGAAAAATGTTACAGTTGATATTTCAACCAAAAAAGATTTTTGTTTTAAATCAAAAACAGTTGAATTCAACAAAAAAAAACGAATTTTCAACAAAAGAGTTGAACTTTTAGTCAAGAATGAAACAAAATCAACCAAATTGTTGAAATTTCAAGCCAAAAAGGCGAATTTTTCACAAAACAGTTAAATATTCAACCCGAAAATATGAATTTTCAACAAAATACATGAATTTTCAACTAAAAATACAAATTTTCTAAAAAAAATGGAATGGTTCGATTTTCAGTTGAAAAAATTAATTTTCAACGAAAAAAGATAAATTCTCAATGAAATATGTTACAGTTGATATTTCAACCAGAAAAGATTTTTGTTTTAAAGCAAAAACAGTTGAATCCAACAACAAGACAAATTTTTAACAAAAGAGTTGAACTTTTAGTCAAGAATGAAAAAAAAATCAACCAAATTGTTGAAATTTCAAGCCAAAAAGGCGAATTTTTTTCAAATCAGTTGAGTATTCAACCCGCAAATATGAATTTTCAACAAAAAAATGGAATTTTCTACCAAAATAGTTCAATTTTCTACTCAAAAAGACTCAAAGAGATGAATTTTCAACTAAATTGATGAACCTTCAACTGTAACAGTTAAATTTTCAGTCGAAAAATTTATTCTTGAACCACAAAAAATGTATATTCAACTCTGAAATTAACATTTTTTTCCTTATAAGAGTGTTTCTATAGATTTTCGAAAATTTGGAATTCCAGGGTGGTAGAAAAATTGCAACTTTCCTATATTGGGCTGTAAATCTCTATGGCTATCTGCCGTTACAATTTGAATAGTGAAAATGAAAAAAATAGTTGCTAAAGCAATAAAATTGATTGACTGTTGTAAAAGAGACTTGTGAACTACATTTAGAAAGTATCTAAAAAAGTAACGATTTTTATACTTACTGTTACTGAAGAGAATGTAATTAGTTTCAAATTCGTAACTTATTTATAAAAGTAACTTCGTTACCACTATCCTTGCCAAAAATGTAACTAGTTAAAAGGAACTAGTTACTTCCCATTTCCGTTAGAAACTTACTTTAAACATAATTTCCTTGTAAGTTTGATCACCATAAATACATCCCTTTCCTTTTGCGATAATTAGTTTATTTATAAACTAGAATCACTCACTAATATTAACAATTTCAAGAAACATACTAAAAGAACCTGTGAAGCTGAAAATGAAATAAAAATACAAGGAAGTGGAAAGTAAAATCTAAAACCAAATAAAAAAAGAACTATTTTAAAACAGAACACAATTTTTTAACTATTATAAATTTTGAATTCTTTTATTTAATTTAAACTTTAATAAAATTTTTAAAGTTACGTTATTTTTTTCTTGCTAAAAAATGTCTCGAAAAAGATATACCTTACATATAATTATACTTACTTGAAATCATTTTTTTTCTTATTAGTTATTGAAAGTTGTTTCAAAAAAGTTAGAAATAACGTAGTTTAAAAAAATAACTACTATCCAAAAGATAAAGTTTACTGACGATATTCTTGTATTTAAGACTTTTAAAAACATAAAATTTCTCAAATGCTGTAATAAAATGATTTACCACAATATTTAAGGGAAAATATAACTGGACCTACAAAATCAAATAATTCATCGTTAATATATTCTGATAAAGCAGGAAATAAGATTAAGCTCTCAATCCTTCTATGAAACACATTTATTAATAATATAAACTTCAATACATAAGTGTTACACATATTACATTTCTTTGTAATCTATGAAAGACTGAATCTGACCTACAATTTAATGATAAAAACACGCATTTATTTTAAAAAATTACAATAATTGCTAGTTCTATACACCAACGTATTAATACTTTTTCTCGCTACAAGAAGGGATATTTCAGGAAGGACGTCAGGAAGCAAAAGAGAAGTAAAATTCTTGAGTGTCGGCATTTACAATGATATTTATTTCTCACATTTTATGCATAGATTCGTGTAACATGTTTCTTTTACATACAGTAATATATGCATATATGCATACAGCGCATACACATATACACATATATACATACGTACATATATAAATATTCTATCCATGGGCATGTCAAAGATTTAAAAATAAACAACCAGATCGGCGCCCAATTAAAATTTTTTTTACCAATGTGTTCGTGATAATATACGCCGTTGAAAATAGAACATTCTTCCTCTCTCTCCATTTCTCTCTCACACACACTCTCTTTTTTCTGCTTTTCTCCTTAATATACAAACGTGGATAATGTTAAGTTTAAACAGTAGCATTACGATAATAATTATGATTATCCTTAGATTCATCTGTAATTAATAGAATGTGGAATTTAATTTAATTTAATTTTAATTTATTTCATTCATTTCGATTTCCGTGCGCGTGCGTCGCTTTGGCCAATGTCTTTTTTCTTCCGATATGCGATGTACAGGACAATTATTACACGAGCTGGGTGACGCGCATCCATGACATTTCAGGCGAATTCCAAATTCCCTCCAACGACCCTAACATTTTATCGAGAATGTTTACAAATACTTTCACAATTTAGTATAGAAATAGAAAAAAAAGTTGTAAACTCCAAAGTCGTTGGCGTGAATTTTAAAATACAAATAACAAATATAAAATATCCCATGGATAAATCTAGTGATTACATAATCTAGCTCTATATTTATATTTTAAAATTCTTTTCGGGAAGAAGAAGGACCTCAATGAAACGAATTTTGATTTTTTTCCTCGTTTCATCGATCATTTTCTCAATGGCTCTGAAACTTTTTCAAATAGGGTTTTAATAGTTTAAAAAAAATGAAATTTCAGAGTCATCATTTTGTTTTATCGCCTTAAAGTTTAGTGACAGTCTTGAATTTAGAATCGAAAAACGAATGTTGTACATTTTAAAGTCGCTTTTTCTCTCTACTCTGATCCCACTTTTGTATTAGGTACCTTATATTAGAGAGGGAGCGCTGTTTAAAGAAATACACATTTCCTAAGTACTCTCTGATCATTATTAGGTGCTTAATCTAAGCCTCGAATCTACAATATTTTCTTGCCAAAATTCTCCACAGAATCAAATAAAAAAAAAAAAACGAATTTAAATTGAACTGAAAATTAAATCCTGTTTCGTTTGCAACAGAACTGATAAAGCAAGTATCTCGGCACTCAGCTAACTTGATATGTGACTTTCTTTGTTTTTAGATTCAGGAAAGAAGAGATCACATCGTTATATCACAAGTTATTAAAAAATATATCACAAAAATCATAGTTCTTCCTTTGCCGAAACATTTTCTTTAGGGAAAAGGAATTTCGATCCAGGACCCAACTCTTGTTTGACAAGACTCTGTTGAAGAATTTCAGCAAGTGGATGAAAATTTCAAAGCTTTTACGAATTTCATCGTCCGCTTTTCGTGGCCCTAAAATTGTACTTGTTTGTCAGCTCTTTTTTTTATGAACGCGCACGGATAGCGTACGATGCGTGTATAATAGTCATATTTCCGTGTTGTGTGAGTGTATGTCCGGGCGGAAAAGTTATGTATAGTGGAGAAAATTATGTCTAATTTTCATTTGTTTTATCCAAATAATGTATAAAACAAATGAGAATTATACATAATTTTTTCCACTAAGCATAACTTTTCCGCTAGTGTCTTGCTTATATACTCTTGTACATTAATATCGCATCGTATAGTCTCGTCCTTGTGTAAGGCCTATTAAGTTAATCGGTATAGAATAGTACTTTTCTAAACACTAGACGGTAGCCTGATGACAGTCGCATTTACTATTAATTACTATGTATTACATTATAATCCGTTACAGCATTATACATAATATATAGGTAATTATTAGTGATTTTGCTGTATTGGAATAGCAACGATAAGAATATGGACACGTATATGTATAACATTATACACGGTTAACACGAACCTCGCGTGCATTGTCCAATTACATCAATCTAGACTAATCCACCCATTCTAAAATCTTACAATTTCTTAAAAATAACAGAAGTACAGAAAATTTGAAGTGTGCAAAAAAAAAAACGAAACCTGAAGCTCGAACGGGTCGGGTTCTAATTTTGTGTTATCATACGATATTCAACTGCGAATAAACACTTTCTCGCACTGAAAAACACTCAAAGCATTCGAATTATGCGAAAGTTTCAAAAACCCGAAATTGTTCGAGAACTCGAAACTGCTTGAGAAACCGAAGTTTTCAAGAACCAGAAAGTGTTAGAGAACTCGAATTTTCGATAACCCGAAATTATTCAAGAACCCAAAAGTTTCGAGAAAACGCGACTCAGTCCGAAAAAAGTCGTCCCGACTCGCAGTTTCCGATTTTTCGTACACCCCTGCAGAAATTGTTAATTTCTCTTCTGCATTTAAATTATTTTTAAACCCACAGTATAGATTTCTGTTTCTTCGGCAGATGCTAAATAGCGACTTATCTACATTTTCGACAATCGTCACAATCAGATTCCTGAGACCGGCAATATATAATGTATCGAAAACGATATTTAGTCTTCATTGTCCACGCAAGGGCGCTCGCACGGTAGAAAATTGCTTTGAACGATAAGACGAGTAAAAAAAGTTTGATATCTTTGCTTTCATCGGTTTTTTGCGAAAGAAGAAAATATTCACAGCTTTGTGGTATTATACACTTTTTTTATTCGTAGAGTTCATACAGTTTCTTTTAAATATAATGTTGGCACGCGCGCGCGCGCTTGTGTGTGAGTGTATATATCGACACTACGTGTGTCGGATCAGTGTGCAATTTCGTTACACATCTGGATATAATATATACGCGTCGTTAATTGTACAATATCGACTAAAAACTAGCAAAATCAGTAGACTCTCTAAAAGAGATTGTTTCGCATCCTCGGCTATTTCACGCACAGCCTGAACACCGCAGGGCGCGAAAAAACCTTACGGACAACCGAAACTGACATAAAAAATTGTATCAATATTTTTTCTCGGCAAAAATCTCCTTTCTCGGCTCAGAATTTGACCTTCTGAAATTGTTGAAAAATCCTACTTTATACTTTCAAAATCAGGTTCTGAAATCTTCTATAGTAAAAAGTTGAGATTTGGGCCATTTCATAATTTTTCTTATTAAAACTTTCTATTTTTTAACACTCTTCACCTATCATCGCTACATTTTTCAGTTTTTAAAGTTTACGATATTTTCGATAGATATCAAAGTGCTTTCAGTGTGGAAAGCGGCAGCAGTTGGCATCGATAAGGAAAAATAGTAAAATTTATTAGCAAATTGAGGACAAAATGTGAAATTATCGATCGGTCATTGCACCCTTGAGTCAAGATTCACTTTCTCGCAATATCATTATTTATATGACGCACATGAAGAGAGCGAAACAGGAAGAAATCCTGATTGATTCGACTTCTTATTTACATAACGACTGATTCAACTTCCCAGTGGATTCCAAGTGGCGAAAAGTTATTTGCACGAGCATGATCCCCGAGGTTAGTCTGATAAGAGATTATTGATGTGGAGTGTGGACCCAGTTGAGGGAATTCCAAGAAAAGATTAGCTTCCTATCGTCTCATCTTAATTGAATTTATCATTAAGCAAACAATTCATTCCTATAAATTGAACATTTCTTCGAAAAGTTAAATCATGAATTATGCAAGTTAGGAATTCAACGATTTAAATTGACAACTGAATAACAGGTTTGCTTAACAGTTACGAAAGAAGTATAAATGACTGTGCTTACAAGTTTATTAGATAAATGAAAGATATGACTTAATAATAATTTTGCTCCACCATTAGAATCAATGAAACATTTGAATAAAATCTACATGAACTTTGATGTTAATAGAAAAACGTTTCTATGGAATACGGAATGCGTGAATAATTAATGTGCATACGGAAGAAAAGTGCATTGAGAAAGTATTTGACAGATTTATCCGCGAGGAGAAAAACATGGGAATATAAATAGATTCATGAATATTGATGATTTTGAAATTCAATGTGATACATTTTGAATTTAGAATGAGAATGTTCTTAGTGATATTTTCTTCTACATTGCTGAAGCTTGTTCAGATAGGGTACAGAATTAGCTGACTCAAACTTCTACAGCTTTTGATTCATTTTTTGGCACTTTGCCAGAGAGCTCTCGAAGTGTTGCAAGATTTCTTCTTATTCTGTGATCACAGTAATAAAAGTACTGCATGGAATTTCCTGAACAAACTGAAGAGCAGGACCAATTTGACAATCGATAAAAAGAAGATTGGCTAAAATTAGAGGATGTCGACATTTAGCGATGCCCAAGTTAGTGAGGACACAAGAGCCTCGGCTCGAATTTCCTAGCGTGGAAAAAACTCGAATCAATCAGTAAAAAAGCATTTGGAAATTTAGAAAAAAATTTAATTACATGTTTTTATTGATTTGTCACTAGTAGGATGCACTCAACATTAACTTTATGTAAATCCTCTCTACTAGTCATTTTAATTAATCAGTCTAATTCATCAATCAGTCCTGTCGGTCACTTTGTTCAGACAAATTTTCGTCTACACTTTCATCATTACACTGAGAGAGATTACAAAACATTTTTTCAGTTTAAAATACAAGATTCAGCCTTCTTTTGATGATTTCTTAGCTATAACATAACGGATCTAAAAACTTTTGCATCATATTGTACTCGGTCATGTCAATTTTCCCTGGGATAATGAAATAGTTCAGTCGGTTCATCAATACCAATTTTTGAATTTGGTAGCATAACAAGTTGAAAGGTGACCTCGAGAAGCTTTGGGTGGCGATCGGAAGGGATAGAAACAAGAATTTGAAAGGGATAGAAACAAGAATTCGAAAGGGATAGGAATAAGAATACGAAAGCGATCCGACCTCGGTACAATAAACATGGGGACCAGTAGGTATATAGATGCATATTGTGGAGGACAGAGGCTTAGAGTGGCACTGTCGACTGCCTCTTTAGCATTAATGCGATACCTGAAAAACCAGTTTCTAGATTTTTTATTCGATCTTACTTTCGCCTGCGTCCGAAAGGAAGAGTGAGCGAGCGAGTAGCGAGTAGCGAATGAGCGAGAGTCGACGTTCGCCTGTGTACGTGGGGGTGAGTGAGCAAGCCAACTAACGGGGTCACTAGACGATATCGATCTGAGCTAGCTGAGATCGCAATATACAAGCATAACATCTTCAAGCTTATTGAATAATTGTATCTAATGAAGTTATGCAAACCCAAGAGGAAACCCAATCACTCGTAGCCTACTTTATTATCTTTAGGTTTGAATTCCAAAGTTAGAAGCTAGATTCAGTCGGAGGATTCCTCCGAATTGATCATTTCTAAAAGGATCCTTCAAGCCGAATAAGCCGACAAAAAAACAGAGAAGAAATGCAGTTACTTGATTTGTATTCATTCCATCAAAGTTCCTGAAGCTGATTCAGCATCAAGATGAAGAATTCCTCATTATCAGATTTGTCCTTTAGATCAACTTCCAATCCTAGTGGCAGATAATCCGAATAGGATGAAGAATTCTTTGAAATAAAAAAAGGATTGCGTGCGTTGAAGAAGAAAGCATAATCCGTGGTTTAAGTTTGAGGAAACTATGAAGAAAAATGTGACCAAGATATACTTTCAAAGATAATTCAACTCTCTCGCACAAAGCTGAACAAAAAATTAACCTATCCAATAAGGTTCGCTGACCTGATAATAAAATGCCCTACCCAAAAGAAAATTTACTTTCTAGATAATTGTGCTTCATCTGTGTATTCATCTTTCTAGTCCTCATCTGTAATCTTCCTCTTCGACTCAGAACTTCTCCTTCAAATACAAAGAGGATTGTCTGAGTTTTTCACTCGAGTGATTCAGTGACCTCTTGATCATGAAAACTAAAGCATCTGGATTCGCTTTGAATTCACAGTCTTGACGTTCGTTTCTTAAAGCCTGATATCCTCCTGAGCTAAGAACTTTTTGAATTTAAATCACAATTTCAATCCCAATTTAAAAAGAGATTGATGCTGGGGGTGCGTCAGGAGAATGAAGAAATTGTTAGAAAGGCTCTTATGTAAACCAAATCTTAAAGCTAGAGAGAGTATAACTTTATAGTTAAGATAAAATCTTGGCAAAACGAACTTCATAGATACAACTTTATCGAAAAACTTGCTGCTGCTTTCCACGGGAATAGATCTCGAGCTCCTTCAATCTCGGTGAATTTTTTTCCACTGAAACAAATCTTCCGATTAAAATCGTGTCGATTGTGTGGAAAAAATGGAGCCGATTTCCAGGGGCTCGAGGAAAAAGGAATGCAAAATGAACTAGGTACACCCTGTGCGATACCCTGGTGTCAGATTGAATGTTTTAAGACTAAATAGAGTGTAAAATGCCAGTTTGACGATGAGTGTTCTCGACTACTATTTAAGTCACTCGAATGTGTTGGACTCGTAAAGAAAGGACGTCTCAAAGGACACAATATATGGTCTTTTGAAAAACATCCGTGGAGCATTGTGTGGGCTGCTTCTTGTGTCGCCTACGAAATTCAGGCTGCGGTAATAATAACCGTTGTAATTCGAGCTCGAGACGTTGATTTGGTATCTCACATTGTTTTCCCTTTTATGCCAACGATCTTACAACGTAGAAACTAAATGAAATGTGTTCACAGCCACACATTAATTAATTAATTAATAATAATAATTCATTTATAGATAATATGCATCATGTATGTTTGTATGTAGAATTTTCTTTAAATAGCTATGTGTATATTTATATGTATATGCATAGAAAACGCCTCTTCTCCGAAATGTGTCTAAGTGCCTCATATTCGAAATCAGAACGAGTATTTAACAGCGATCAGGACAGTAGTTGTCTCTCGCTATTTTTCTCTATTACTTTCCCATCTATCTACTTAACATTCGTACTGGCTAGTTTTCTCGCTATCTTTCATTCTTATTATCATTCTCCAATCTGTCTCGACCATGAGTATATGAGTTAGGCGTTCTCGAACTGCGTTAGTCGGAATGACTTGAAAATATTGCAGTTAATGGAAGCGGTTTTTTGAATAAATTTTACATTTGGGGCAAATTATGACCTCAGATTGAAATTTGGTTTGGATTTAGAGAACTTTTATAAAGAGGTGAAGAAATATTTAATTTTAAATTTTTGAATACCTATAATAAAAATGTTAATATCAGTCAAGAATTTTATGTACAAGTTTTTGATACATTATCTGAAGAAAAATATACTTTTTTTGTTATTTTTGCACGTAGATGAGCTGCTATTTTACATTAATTTGACAAGATAGACAATAACATTTTTTGTTAATATATTTTGCAATAAAATATCACAAAGGATCTGTAGAACAAAATTAAAAGAGTGGAAAACAAAAGACGAAATGAAAACCTATAACAAAATTTAAAAATCGGGATACTGCTATCAAGTTAAACTGTAATTTTATTTACATTTTCAAAGTTAAATGTGGTGTTTAAGACCTTTTCAATAGGTGTGGATATAATCTCTTAGTGTTACATAAAAAAATTGATTCTTAATACAATTAACGCAATTCGGATTTTTCAACACTTGATAATAATTATACCATTTTCTTACTTGAAGTGAATTTAAGGAAACTCAGGATAATTCAGTTGAAATGAAATCAAAGGCTACCTGAACTTAAAAAAAGATTCATAGTAGTAAAATATGGAAAGTCCGATATCAACTGTTATTTAAAAAATTAGGAGTGGTAAAAATAAAAATGTAAACGAATTCCAAGGACTTTAATGCTGTTCTATGAAATTCAAAGAATTTGGACAACATTTAAGCGAATTCGAGTTAATTCAAGTCAAGAGAATTCAAGTGAATTTGAGTCAATTCAGAGAAATTCTACTTAATTCAAGTGGGTTCGTTTTAATTCAACAAAATGGAAGTGAATTCGTATTATTTCAACGTAATTCAAGTAAATACGAGTCAATTCAATGGAATTAAAGTGAAGTCAATGTAATTCGAGTGAATTCAAGTCAATCAACGGAATTCAGGTGAATTTAAGTTAATTCACCAGAACTGATGTGAAGTCGAATCAATTTAAGTCAATTCAACGGAATTCAAGTAAACCCGTGGTTATTCTATTGAATTTAAGTTAATTTAAGTTAATTGAGCAAAATTAAAGTGAATTCAAATAAATTCAAGTCTATTTCATGGAATTTAAGATATTTAAAGTCAATTAAACAAAAATGTTTGTGAATTCAAATCAATTTAAGTCATTTCAACGGAATTTAAGAGAAGTTGAGTCAGCTTGATGGAATTCGCCCGAATTCAAGGGAATTTGTTGGAATTTACAGGAATTCACTGAAATTCACTGGAATTCAAGTAGATTCACCTGAATTAAAGTAAATTCCAATGAAATGAAGGTGTATTAAATGGTATTTAAGTGAATTCAAGTGAATGTAACAGAATTCCACGTGTATTTATCTGTTTATATGCATTCAAGTGAGGTCATGGAGATATGAATTGTCTATTGTTAACAATAATATCCGATTTTTAACATTTTTTATAGCTCTACGATTGTTCTCATATCATTTTCTAGAAAGATGTTCGTTTTCCAAAAAAAAGTTAGATTTTTTAATGTGCTCTAGGTAAACGATACTTTTTTGATTATCTTGTCAAACTAATGTAGACATGACTCATTATGTCTACTTTTTCTCTAAAAAATCTACGAACTTAATCTTTATAATTCATTCAAAATTTATAAGTTTTATTTTTAATATAGTTACACTACCCCTTCCTAAAAGTTATCCAAGTTCATAGAGAACAAAAATACCAAATTTCACTTTTCGCTCACAATTTGACCCACCGCTACCACTAGATCTCAAATGCTACGCTCCGACGGTTTCGGCCACTTGATCGACATGACGCGGCACTCCGTACGGTTTTTGCGCACAGCACTGTTTGGGATTTCATAAAGGTCTCTCGTAATCGATCACCGACACGTAATTGTCGTTCGTCATCACTACCAGCACCACGAGAAACACTCTCGAGCTGATGATGATTAGCACTTCTAACAGGGAGTCCGGCTGAATCTTCGTCCTGTTTCCCCTCGTTCCTCTTCATTCCTCAACGATGCTCTTTTGGTTCGTTGGTTCAGTGAGCTACCAGAAACTAATAGGTGTAGGTAGATAGGTATGTGTGTGATGGGTAAACGAGTCAACTGGATCGAAAAGTGGCGATCACCTCTGTCCGCTCTGTCTCCTGGATCGTCACGCTTCTCTCGACTGAGGTTGGGATCACGACGAACAGGCCATCCAGGAATTGCAGGTGCAGGTGTAGCACGCAGTCGGTATCACTGGGGTGTAGTAATATCCATTAGCATAGACATAGGTAGGAGCAGGTCCCGTCGGTGCTTGCTGATTGGAAAGCCGTTGTTGCTCCTCGCAGAGAACTTGATAAGCCAGGTTTTCAATCAGTGCTAGCGTCTGTCTTCGCTCATGTCCCATCAGACAAACTGTTGACTCCTCAACAACGCTATGCAGGAGTATCAAATACTGGTACTTGAGGGCCTCCTCCTCGGGTCCAACGAAGTGGTTCCAGAGGTAGTTCTCGAGCTTGGCACGCTGCTGGCTTATATCCGGAAAGTCTATGAAGAATCGCGAACACATGTATCGCTCAAGGGTCTTGATGTAGTCTGGCTGGGAGGGTTTGTACATCTTCACGAGAAGGTTGCAATACTTGAGAAGACCGCCGCCCCGGATCTCCTCCGGATGCCTGGTCGAGATAAGCTTCTTGTGCAGGTGGTAGAGGGCCTCCTGGAAGTCCCCGTAGACGGATTCTCCAACTACGGTTGGGTAGAAGTTCTCGCCGATGGGCAGCTTGCTGCATTTGTAGAACAACAGGAGCGAGTCGAGGACAATTTGGAAGGAGTCGACGGAGAATTCAAATTGCCGCCTCATCGAGTCGACGAACTTGAGTTCCACATTCCGGTGGCCTCGGTTATTGCCCAGGGAGATGAGGGACCATCGGTCACCCTCGTTATTCACCTTGACCATTTTGCTGACGTAGGCTTCTTTGAGGCTGCAGGTGGTGATGCGTTTGCGGCTGACGCCTTCCGGCAACAGGTCGAACAAGGAACCTAGCACGGCCGCCTTGACTTTGTCGTAATTGCGGCCGCTCGACAGCTCTACCGCGAAGATGAGATCTAAGTCGTTGTAGGGCTGCGATTCGGTCGCGAGGACGTGCGAGGCTGCTCCGCCGTTCAACCGGATGTCGCGCACCTTCATACCCGCTCCACCGATACTCGGATCCGCCTCGAGTTTGCTCCTCACCACGGTCACGAGATCGCGTAAACGCACTTCCAGGGTCGGGAAGTTCCCCCTTCCGTGAATGCTGACGACCTCGTTCATGACGTCGTTGAGGCGACGAACTTGTTCGAAGCTCAGGACGGCGAGCCTTTGTTGAGGATCGGTGCACTCGGTGTTGTTTCGATTGGTTTTGTTGATGTTGTTGTTGTTGACGCCATTTTTGTCAGTGTTTTCTTCAATGTCGTTAAGTTTTCTATTGCTGCCATTCGCCTGGCAGTGAGACTCCATAGCGGCCTATGATTCCTCGTCGAAGTTCAGGATAAAAGACTGCAACAGAAAATGGAAAATGATTAGACGAGATGTCTTATTGAAGAAGGGAGAGAAGAATTATTTATGTAAACTGTTGAAAGGGGTGAGTGGTGTTTTGTAAGAGAGGGTCACCTAGTGGATGCAAATGGAGTGTATCACTAGAACTGGGAGTTGTGGAACGGCCGCACGACATGGTGTGCCTAACGACGCGATATGAGATTGAACAATATGTTATAGCGGATGTGTACGTATCTCCTTCTCCACAACATTCTCTCTTCTAGGCTCCCGATTAATTCAGCCCGTGTCAGATGAGAAGCCACGGTGAACTGAGCCGATCGGTGAAAGGCGCTTTGTGGCTAGCAACGATTATGCGAATGATCGAACTTAGTAAAGGGGGGAGGGGGGAGAGAAAAAAATCGAGTCATTAAAAGGAATTATCGAATGCTGATGAAAGAGATCGAGAGATTTTGTAGAGCTAAGTTGGATAGATAAATTAGTACCTTATAATGTATGAGGCTCGGTTTCTAGGTCCAGCGGGCACTCTATTGATTTCATCAAAGTTTTGGTTGATTCAACCACATAAATATTTTGCTAGATTCAAACAAAGCATCTGGTTGAATCAAAATAGCTTTTAACCAAATATTTGGTTGATATCACTAAATATTTGATTAATTTGGTATTGATTAGTGTTAACTTTAACACTTATCAAAATTGGATTATTTTTTTTAACTTACTTTTACTCAGTTGAAAATCGTTTAATTAACTCAAATTCAGTTCACGCAATTGAATTTAGTTGTATTCGTTGAATTCGAGTCAATTTAATAGAATTCAATAGGATTCAACGATATTCAATGAAATTCAAAATAATTGAAGAGAATTCAATTCAAATTCAACATAATTCTATGGAATTCATCGGAATTTAGCAGAATTCAAAGAATAAAACGAAAACCAAGTAAATGTTTTAAAACTTGTATGAATTCCACGGAATGCAACAGAATTCAATGGAATTCAAGATCATTTAATGGAATTGAATAGAATTCAACGGTACTCAATAGAATTTAACATAATTCAATTGAACTCAAAATAATTAATTGGAATTTAACATAATTCTATGTAATAAAATAGAATATACGGAAGTGAACAAAATTCGACAAAATTCAAGTGAATGCTACGAAAATCAAAAAATGAATGTACCAGAATTTATATGAAATCAACCACTGTAATAGAATTTAAACGAATTCAATTGAATTCGGAGTGAAATTTATGTATCTAATTTAACGAAATTCATCGGAATTTAATATACGTCAAGTAAATTAAATGGAATTCCATAGAACTCCACCGAGTCATTTAGATTAGATGAATAAGTTTATACCGTCTTGGAATAATTAAAAATTTATATGAATCCAATTAAATTCAAGTTCAATCTACTGGAACTTACTTCAAAAATTGAATTGATTAGAATCGGGATAAATTTTGCTTGAATTTTGTTTAATTCAACTAAATTTCACTTAATTCCCTTGAATGTACTAGAGTTTACTGTTATTCGCTTAAATTCAATTTAATTTATATAGTAAGCCCTGAATTGATTTGACTTCAATTCTTCTTAATTCAGTTGAATAAATAAACTAAATCTTTAGTTTAATTCCGTGTACTTCACTCAATTTTAAATAAATCAATTCAAATTCACTTAATTTCATTCAGAAAGATTTAAATTCAATTAAAGTTTATTAGAAAACTCCTAAATTCAGTTGGGTCCTTTTATTCGTGTGATGGAACTCAGTTAAATGAATTTGTTTTACTTGAATTAACTTTAATCCAACAAAAATAATTTGAATTCACTTTAAATAAAAATATGCAAAATACCGAGATTGCCTGCCTAAAGGAGCGATACGATGACAGAGAAGCTTAAAATTCTACTTCAACGTAGCCGGTTGTAAAAAATTCGTCTGCTACTTTTAACCTCGCTTCTTAAGAAGGAGGCTTTTAGGATTAAATTTCATGATCTTAAGAATTCAACGGAATTTCTTCTAATAGTACTGAACCTTTAATCCTTCCTTTATTACTTGAAGCTTTCTTCAAATTCCATTATAAGAATTTACGATTATTTTAGGGAACCCAATTATCGTTTTCTAGCTCGAGAATATTTTTCGCTGGAGTACGATTGTAGGTCAGAAAAATTAGAGTCATTTTAGTGAGAATTAGAAAACTTCCAAAAGAGCCGAGAACCACATTAGAGAGGTTTTTCAGAAACGTTTTTTGATTAACAAGGAAAGGTCGCGAGATGTGGCACACTGATTCAACTGGAGCTTTACAGGGTGAAAGTGCACCAAAACCCATAAGATACGTATTTTTTCTTCTGATCCAATGGGCCTTATCTTCCGAGAAATCGAGGTTTCAGTACTTAGGTATGAGCGCGGTCCGCGCTCGACAGTGGCAAATCGAGCGCGGACCGCGCTCAAGCCTAAATACTCAAACCTCGATATCTCGGAAGCTAAGGACCATTGGATCAAAAGAAAAAATACGTATCAAATGAATTTTGATGTATCTGTATCGTGTAAAGCCCCAGTCCAATCGGTGTCCCGCATCTCGCGACCTCTCGTTGTTAGTCTAAATTGAATGATATAATCTAATTAGAAACAGGATAAAGGACTCAGATACCCTTATCAAAGCGAAAGTAATTAGAAAATAAGTTTTAAGAGTTGGAAGATTGTATTCTATTTCTGGATTCTTTATACTTCCTTGGACACGGGGAAAGGGGTCTTTTTCTAAAAGACAGATCGTAAGTGACCAAAAGAAGGATTATCACTTTTTGAACTCATCAAGACTGATATAATTATCATAATTGGAAAAGACTGTGATCAAATATAACCATGTGACAGGAAAAGACCGATCTCAAAAATACGCCGATTACGTGTTGTTTTAAGTTGCAACAAAAATGAGACACCGTAGAATGAGAATGCAGCTTTGTTTAAGTTACACTTTCACACTTGAAGTAATCTCATTTTTAAAAAAATCTTATTTCGGGAACATAACCAATGATCTGCAACAAAAATGATCCCACTGTTTTTCTGTGAAAGGGAGACTTTTAGAATTTCGTTACTTTCGAGTCCAAATTAATGAGTACTCTTTCAGGGTTTGCATAGAAGTGAGCTCTTGAAGAAGAGGTCCACTAGAGAAAGGTTCGTGTTTCTAGCTTAAGAGTGCATATGAGCTTTCATTCTACTTTTGCAGAGGAAAGAGAATTTCATATTTTGTAAAATTTGTTTTGTACGAGAGTGACGAAGCTCCTTCAAATTCCCTTCGCAGTATATTGTAGTAAATTAAAAAAAATCTCAAACTAAAAAAAAACATACTCATTTTGAAATGGATTTCTTCAAAAATATTTTTTCTAAAATAAATTTTAAAATGTTTCTATAATTGTAAGCAGGCTTGGAACAAAACGTAAGAAATAAGGCTTAGATAGAACAATAAAATATCAATAAAACTAATGTGCATTTGATTTCTTTTTATAAGGCACTCGGAATGGTGTCTTTACAACATCACAAGGCGTTATAGCATTATAAAAAATTAATATCACATATAGCCTAGTGAAACCTGGTACAAAAGGGTATCACGAAAGCTATAAATTCCGATAAACCAATATAACGATGCATGACCTATCTCCATGGCTTTGAATTCAATCTTTACAGCTATTGGACCGGAAAGTTGGAAAGGTCAACTGAAAATCAGAAGAGATTTTTTCCTTGAATGACTTTCGTCTATCTTGTGTCTTGAATAGAGATGATCATTGGTGCTTAAAGCCACCCCATATATTTCGCATGTTGTTACGTCCGAGCGCGATGCCAGGGTTGGTACCGTCGGATCGATACGTTTCCATCGTTTCCATCCTTTTCATCCCTCTCTGGTCCAGAAGCCTCGATCGCGTAGGTGGCTGAACATAAAGGTAGAGCCGCAAGCAAGCAAGCGTCGATGGGTCGTTCCACTCAAAGAACCTGAAAGCACCTTTGCGCATCCACCGCCCTCGCAATCCCTGCGAATGCCAGTAAACGCCATAGCATGCCATTCGCAGACAGGGAGACATGTTGATTGTCGCTACTTCGTCGTTCATTCAGATACGCCCCCGCAAGCTAAACGAGCAAAGTACTGACGTCATTCCCAGTGAATCGCTACAACACATGCTGCGAGATGCCGGTTGCCGGCGTCAGTGTATCTGGATCTGGGACGTCACGAATAGACGTTAGACAAGTCCTTAATGTTTCTCACGAATGCAGAGTGAAACAAGTCTTATGGATGTACTACTCCCAAACTATTGCCGGCGGCAGGGGATACCACCCTGGCCCTGGCCCGAGGAAGGCTATTTTCCTTTACCTGAAACGATGTTGCAAGTCAAGGGAATAACAGACAGGGGATGACCCTTTCTTTTGTAAAAGATTAATGTCAGTTACAAAAATTGAAACTTTGAAAACATGGCTCAACTAAATTTTAATTAGCTGTGTTACGTTGTAACAATTAACTTTCATAATCTTTCATAATAATTTTTTTTATTTTGCGTCTGAGCAACTAAGTCAATATTGAACCGTCTTCAATTTCATATTCTTCAATTACGCTTCCTCAGGTTTATTATTTTATAACTCCGTGAAGCGCATAGACATCCTTCGACCACACTAAGTACCTTTCTAAGCAGATGTTTAAAATTGTCAGCATCTTTCAAACTGTTTCTATATTTTCACTTTTATAACTTTGATCCTCGACCAGGTTTTCAAGCTGGTTTCTAATTTGGAGTTTTATGCTTTTTGCTCAGGCATGCTTCTATCACGCTACTTAAGGATTTAGTTTCCGATCTTCCCTAAATAATTTTATGGCACCGATTATCCGACCAGTCCAAGCAGGGCCACCAGGTTAACACACTGTTTTTGGGTTTTTCCGAATTTGTACCAATAGGCACCGACGATTCTTCTCTGTACCAATCACAGGTAGCTTTAGAAACTTTCGGCACATCTTCTGTAAGATCAAAATACCCTCGAGTGCACTTCAACTTTACTAAACAGACAGATACTTCTTAGCTTCCGAATAATACCCATCTCAAAACGAGCGCGAACTTCTCCGTTCTAT
>JAUMHM010000005.1:37690227-37708015 GCA_032362435.1 Melikaiella ostensackeni | reverse complement strand
TGTATATATTATACGGTGAGCGCAGAAAATCGAGCGCAAAGCGCGAATATTATGATGAGAATGTATTCCTTAAGGCCCATAAAGCATTAAGTAAATAAATTTCCTTTCTCATTTGAAATCGAAAACAAATTTATAAATTTGTACATGAAGAACATATAACACCGAGCGCGAGATCATGTTTCGGAGCGCGCGATGACTACTATGCTGGAAGCCTCTCTTTTAGTCCGTTTTTATTCAGGTGCGGCTCAAATTAAAGCTCTTGGCATGCAGAATCGCCATGAAAAGTAAAATTGTTCATGTCATGTTTTTTTTTATTACCAGTGATTAAAAACTAGGAAAAATAATCATTAACAGGTATACTTCGCCTACGAAACCCCGCCCAACATCCGTTTCACGAATTGATTTTCAATTTTCAAAGCTGAAAGGTCTGCAACAATATGTTTTTCAGATAAAAAAGAATGAACTTACTTCCTCCTTTTACAAGTGAATGATTTCGAAACTCCTTACGGCAGTTTTCTTGAGAGAAGTAGAAGATAACTGTTAAAAAGTAGCATCGTTAGTGTCGCTAAGAATCGGCAAGGTCGAGGCTTTGCTCGGTCGCAGGAGGTAATTAAGGTGGATTCCACGTCAATGGATTCGGGGCACTTACGTCATATTTTCATGAAATGGCTCCCGGTGCCTTAGTAGATAAGGAGAAAGGCAGACAAGGTGGGGAAATCGCGACTAGAAGAGAATTCTTGCAATAAGGTGTTAACTCAGTTCAAGAGGCGAAGAAAAAAATTTCTGTTCATGCAGAAAAAGAAACAAGTTGAGGAGGGACGAGGGTGATAAGTGGGGGCTTGTGCATTCGACAGTGAGAGATTTTAACCGATAAGTCTACAAGTAAATGGAGGGGGAAGCCCCAAAGGTGCTATCGGCGATTTAGCATTTTACAGTCTACACTCTCCAGGAAATATTCCGACCTTGTCGAGGTTGAACCCTTACGGCTACGCGCACTCATGTAAGAAAAAAAAAACATTATCGTTGAAGTCTTTCTCAATCATTCTGGCGAAAAAAAGTGGAGAGACAAAAAAATCAGAGTGTATTGTATTGAGCAGAATCTATTTTAAAACAGAAAACAATGCTTTCACAGAAACCAAAAGGGTAAAAAGTAATTCAGGTAAAAATGCTGGAGGTAATCTCGGCATGCAAAAAAATGATGATCGGCAAGGGTAAAATGAAATATCGGTAATTTTTCATTTTACCCTTACCGATCTTCATTATTTTGCATGCTGAGATTACCCTTACAATGTTTACCTGAATCACTTTTTACCGTTTGTTTTTTCTGTGTTAAACAATATAAGCATGAAAATGGTGACGATCCGTTTTTATAAAGTGTGCGGGAACACTTTATTCCCGCACGCTAATCTCACAGTTGAGGATCCTGGCGCCTTTGCACACGATTTACAAAAACGGAATGTCGCCATTTTCATGCATGTGTTACAAAAAATAAGAATTTAAATGCAGCACTAAGAACTTGGTTTCGACTGATCATTTCAGATCTGTCTGATTTTGCAAAAGGAAAAATTAGGTCGTCAACATCGATTGCTCGACATGTAGTTTTTGATTTTGGTCCAAGCAGTTCTTTTTCTGACAAAGCGATGAATTTTCGAATGTTTTCAATTTCATCTTGGCTTCTCATAAGAGATTTTAAACTCCTTAAAAAAAGGACATGATTTTTTTGGAATCTTAAGAAATTATAAGTTCTTTCTATAAAATTTGGTGACGGGCATAGTCTGGCCCCAGTCGAATTTTCTATATACGTGGGTAATTGTTAATTTGAAGTGCTAAAACTATTCAATTTGCATTTTGAATTTTAGGCAGTCAATTAGTTGAATCTTGCATAATTTCCAGGGCTGTCAGAGCCTAATTTACTTGAAAAAATTGAAAAAAGTTAACTACTTGAACCGAAGAAGTGACCAAAAGTGACTAATTTTTAACCTAAGAAGTGACTAAAACTTAATGAAAGTGCCTAATGTCTTCTAATAATGTGACTTAATGTTCATTTGAATTCAACAGAATTCGATGAAATTTATAAGAATTCCATCCGGTGAATTCAAATGAATTCTAGGGAATTCAAGAGACTTTGATGAAATTCATAAATTCGTGAGGAATGTTGATGTTCGTTATTGGGTAAAGCCAATAACGAACATCAACATTCCTCACGAATTTTACTATTGAGGGTGAATACAATTTCCCCACCGATTATTATGGAAATTCATAAAAATTTGAGTGAATTAAACAAAATTTTAAAATAAAAAAAATTTCATGGAATTGAATGAAATGGAAGTAAAGAGGATTCAGGTCGAATTCAACAGGATTTAAGTGAATTGAAAAATAAAAATAATACAGAAAATCAATAAATTGAATAAGATTCGAACGAATTTAGAGAAATTTAAGGAAAATGAGAAGAATTTGATGAAATACATAAGAATTCAAGTGAATTGAAAACCACTCAAAAATAGTTTTCAAATTCAATGAATTCATTAAATTTAGAGAAAATTTAGAAAAATCCAAGGGAATTTAAAAGAATTTGATGAAATGCCGAAGAATTCCAAGTGAATGTAAAAAACTTCAGGGTACATTGAAAAAAAAAGTAAAAAAATCCATTGAATTGAGTAGAATTCAAGTAAATTCAAGAGAATTCAGGATAAATTGATAAGAATTCGGAGTGAATTCTACATGAATTCAAATGAGTTGCAAACAATTTTAAAAGATCCTTAATATTCCACTGATTCCAACAAAATTCCAGTGAATTTCAAAGAATTCAAGGGAATCAAAAAAGAATTTGATGGAATGCCTCAGAATTCAAGATGAGTGTAAAAGAATCAAGATAAATATTAAAAAATAAATAAAAAATCCATTAGGTTGTGTGAAATTGAGTGAATTTAGAAGAATTCAAGTGAATTAAAAAAATTCAGAGTGAATTAAAAAAAAAAACTCAAAAGAACTGCAAAGAACTGAAAAGAATTCAGGATAAATTAATAAGAATTAAGACTGAATTTCAAATGAATTGAAATGAATTGAAGAAATTAAAAAAATTGATTCAAGTAAAATTGGAGTGAATTTAAAAGAATTCAAGAAAAATCAGAAATAGATATAAGTCCTGAATTCAACATCTTTTAACCCTTGTGTTCTCTCTTTTAATTTATTGAAAGAAATATGACTAAAATGATCTTTTCATTTTAAAAAGTGACTATAGTGACTTTACCTTAAAAAAGTGACTGAAATGTGATTTCAGAAAAAAAGTGACTAAAAGTGGCTTACAATTAGTGGCAGGCCTGATAATTTCCTGTTTTCCCTATCCCCCTCAATTTTAGGCTGCTTAAAAATGTTTTTTTTTTCGTTAATTTAAGGAATATTAACAGATTTCACTGATTACTTTTTAATATGAAAGTATCTAAAAATATACGTAGAGTTAATTTTACGGTAAATATTCAGCTAGTTGTAATATTTTCAATACTAATACCTATATTTTTCTATGAATTTTACATTTTACGATTTAAATATTGATAATGCATTTAAATTATTTATCTGAAGTCTCGAAGTTCAAATCTAAAATCAAAATTCTCTATATAATATTTTTGATTTTGACAGTATAATTTTAATTTTATGACAAATAACAGAATAAACTAGTTTCGCAAATATCAAAACTTGTTGTTGCAAATACATGAAAATAGGTTGAAAGATTTATTTTAATATCTTTACAAAAATATTTTAAAGCACATAGACACGACAACAACAAAGCAATAAACTTATTATTCGTGAATTATTTACTACGGAAAAAAGTTAGTGATACTTTTAGACACGCTTTTTCTATCTGCTTCACTTAAATATATAAACACGAAGCACAAACATAACATCGAAGTAAAATGTCAAGTCATATAATCTGACTTTTTAAACATAAAAAAACAACACTGCTCCTGATAATATCATAAAAATTTTGTTCGGTATAGATATTGTGAACAATTTTCCTTCCTTATCGATGATATAAAATTGGTCTTTTTTGCCAATTTTAAAATTCTGATGTTTGTTCATACTAAATTGAGAGTTTTTTCAAGTTTGAAAGAATCTGAATCTCCAAATCTGATCTCTAAATTTGCGTAGGCGCGGAAATTTTTGTGCTAGCCAATTTGACCTTTTCCTAATAATTAAAAGGCAAAACTGGTTTTCCTCTCCCATTTTAAGAGACTGAAAATTTCTGTTATTTTAATCTATTTATGAATGCAAATTATATTCTTTTCTCAATTCAGAATAAAAATTCCATGATTATTCTTCTTCTAAATTGAGAAAATAAGAATCTTGTTTCTTATGAGGTTTGAAAATGTACCCTTTTCTAAATTTGGGAAAGACCTATCTCATTATTGGAAGGATGGATTGTTCTACTTATAAATTTAAAAGCTAAAAATCTTGCTTTGCACCTTAGTTTTAGGCAAATTTTAAAAAAATCAATTTTTAGAGAAATAAAACTAAGCTTTTTCCAAAATTATGAAGCCTCAAATTTGTTTTACTCCTAAATTTACGAGGGTCGTCTGATCAGTAAGGTAAATTTCCCGCTAGATGGCGCCAACATGAACTTTGTAGTATATGGCCAAGAAGTAGCATTCTTTAAACTAATCCTTCACCAAGCTTCAGCCAACACCGACTCTAAGATTAAGTTTGGCATACGTTTGAACTGAGAGTGTTAGTAGTTTTCGAAAAAATGGAGAAAGAATTCCGTGCAGTGATAAATCATTTTTATTTAAGAAATTGGACGGCCGCGCAGATTAAAGCAGAGTTAGACGAAGTTCATGAGAAATCTGCTTCTTCGATGAAATCCGTTTATTTTTGGATACATGAATTTAAAAGTGGCCGAACCACAATTAAAGATGAAGCGCACTCCGGACGCCCAATTGAGGTCACAACATCGGATATGGTGGAAAAAATTCATCATATGATTATGGAAGATCACCGAGTCAAGATGCGTGAGATTTCTAAAGCTGTGGACATCTCCACTGAACAAGTCTATAACATCTTGCACGAAAAACTAGAGATTAAGAAGGTGAGTGCAAGATGCGTGCCGCGCTTGCTGACCCCCGATCAAAAGCGTAACCGAAGACTTTTCACCGCAGCCTTTGGCGAAATTAATTCGGAATCTGCAGGACTTTTTGCATCGATTCGTGACTGTGGACGAAACCTGGATCCACCACTACATACCCGAGTCAAAGCAGCAGTCAAAGCAGTGAAAGCGGTGAAAGTGCATTGGACCGTTTAAAAGACGAGCTACAAAAAAACGGAAAAGATTGGCGCACAAAAAAGTGCTGCTCCATCACGGCGACGAATCGGCTCACACCTCCGCAATCGTAATGGCAAAAATACACGAACTTGACTTTGAATTGATTCCTCATCCACCCTCTTCTCCAGACTTGGCTCCATGCGACTTCTTTCTGTTCACCAAGTTGAAGACCTGGCTCGGTGCGAAAAGATTCTCGTCCAATGAAGAACTAAATTGATACCGTTAATGCGTATTTTGCAGACCTCGAGAAATCTTACTTTTCTGCAGGGATGAAAAAAGTGGAATCTCGCTGGACTAAGTGTGTGGCCCTCGAAGGAGAATATCTTGAGAAATAAAGACAAACTTTTCAAAAAAAAAATTTCACTTGCTTTTTTACCAAACTTGTCAAACGAACCTAGTAAGAAATGTTCCAAAATTGATGTTTTTTATAATTTCAAAAGGACCCAAAATTTCCTTTTTTTTATCTGATGCCGAAAAAATGATTTTTTTCTTCGATTTTAGGATAAATCGAAAAGAGTTTCCTTTTTGTCAATTGAAAAAATTGACGTTCGTTAAGTTTGATTATAGAAAAAAACCCAATTGTATACCCCCCTCCCCCAATTTAATCCGACATTTTTCAGTGATAATTATTTTGTCCCTTATTTCATAAATATTCTAATCTTTTATCCAAAAATTTTAAAAAGTTAGAATTGGCTTTTTCTATATGATTGAATTGAAACAAAGCTATTTTAATTAACTAAAAACTTAAAAAGTTACCCAATTGGGAAGGATTTTTATTTCAGTAGAAAATAATTGAAATTCAGGTGATAATAATTGAAACACTGAAAATATAATTCTCTTATCAAAAAATAAAACACCTATCATAAGTCTTTTTATTCGTACCATTTGTGACAACCTTTAAGGTTCACTAACCCGGATTTTCCTACAGCAGAAACAAGTATAAACTACTTATGCAACGTGAATCGTTACAAGTGACAGATTAGGGTTTTCTCTTTTTTTACGGCTCAAAGATTACACTAGTGTAATAAAATCATAATAAAATAATGATATAGTGATTAAACAAGAGTTTTTTGTAATCGGAAAAAATCACTTTATCTTAATAGATTTATTCATTATCTCAGTAGTTGTGTAATTTTCAGAGTTTGCAGCTGAGATAGAAATAAACTTTGACCTTTTTTAGAGAATAAAACTAAAGTGGATATGATTTAGAGCAACAGACGAAGCGACCTTTTTTTTATTGGACAACACAACTTTGTGTCCATGTCCAGGCACAGGCGTGGGATGGATTTAACGCTGTGCCTGTTAAGCTTCCCATGAATAAAATGCGGACAAAACAGCAATTAAAGCTCTTTTTATTTCTCATGAGTTTCAATAAATTTATGAAATTCAAATTGTCAGAAAAGAGTTTTCAAATGAAAGATAACTGAATGAATTTTGTAGGTAATACACCTGTCTAAGGATCTCAAAATTAAATCACAGCAATTTCATTTATAGGAGTCAAATATTTTTTTTTGACAAAGTATATATTCTTAAATATGAACTAGCTTCCAGTTGCACGCAAAAATTCGTGCACATAAAAATGCTCATACTATATCAGCTGGTATTGAAAGACAAAAGAATTATTTTTCCCAGTGCTTCTCCCGTTACAATTTCCAAATTTAAACAATTTTCATAAATTTTTTGTCAAACTAGTTTCATTCATCAAGCCAATAGAAATATATGTATATCTTCATTTTCTAATGCTCAAGATATGACGTCGATTAAAATATATAACTTTCCTGCTTTAAACTGAAGAATTTTTTTATCCTTATAACAATTTTGGTATTTTGATGTGTGGGATGACAGAAAGAAACCCAAGAAAATAAGACGAAAAAAAACTTAATTCCTGTATAGGTCTAAAAAAATAAAATTTCTGCATTTTTAACAAACGTTTACAAAAAAATAACACATTAACACAGCCAATTTTATTTTTAATGCACATCTATATGCCGAGACTCTCAACTTCATCCATCTTCGAAGACAATCGAACTAAAAGAAACGATTCCAGCATAGTGATTTAAAAAAACGAAATTTCCTTATTTTTCAAATTTTTTACGCACTTATAACAAAAAAGCAATACTAAGGCAAAAATAATTTCATTTTTGATGTACATCTACATGTAACGACCTTCAATCTGAGCCATCCCCGAAAGAAATCGGACTAATAGGCATGCTTCCAGCATATAATGGTCTAAAAAAGAAGTTTCTTCATTTCTCATTTTTCAAACTCTGATAACAAAAGAAGGTCATTATAACTTAGTAAATTTTTTTCATTAGCACGTACACGCCAAGACCTTCAATTTAAGCCGTTTTCGAAAATCGGACAACTTGTATGGTATGATAAATCCTGTACAAAAAAGTGCGCTGGCTATTAATATATATGATTTATATATTTTTTTAAAATTGTGTCTAAAAACAATTCATGAAAGATTGTATTTCCCATCACTTCTTTTAATCTCAACTTTCTTTTTTATTTATCTACTTATAGAGGCACCACTAAGTATTGAAAATAGTACTTTCGAGTCTCCTCTTGAATTGGAACACAGCCTAAGAAGCACGTCGGATACGTGACAAAGTTTACATTGATCTTCTACGTAAATAGACGTCATTAGCTGTAAATGAAGTACATACCTTTCCTGTAACCGACTTCATACATCTGTGGCATTACGTAAAGAATTTAAACACTTAATTAATTATTTTTTCACGTCATCACTCATTCTTGGTAGTCGATTGTCATCAATTTAAAAACAAATATTCAATCATTTTTCTGAAGATAGAGAATAGGATTCCTAACTTAAATTAAACACATCTTTAATTACAGACAACCTGAATTGTGTGCTTGGAAAATATTTGAAAGAAAACATATGATCTAATGAAAGAGAGAATATCTGATCAAGAATGTAGCTGTTTAATTAATTTTCTTTATCATGGTCAAGATAATCACGAATTAGTCTTATCTACTTTTATTATGTTGCTATATTGTTACTGATTTCCAAAAGTTACCTTTTTATCTCAAATCTACATACCGTCTCCGAAGAAAATCGGACTGAAAGAAAAACTTCCAGCATAGGGGTCTAAATAACCAAATTTTCCTCATTTTTCTTGTTTTTTTAACCACTTATATAAAAAAAAATAATGTCCTTAAAAAAATTGGGGCTTTTTTAGGGGGTTCCAACAGAAATTTTTTGAACCACTAAAATATCTTCGTGAATATATTTTGAGAACATATAAAAAGTTTCTGTTCAGGAAAAAATTGTTTCCTCCAAATTATAAATGCTTAAAGTTGTTTCAAAATAATTTCGGAATCCGAGTAAGTCTAGGACACGTATTGTTTGTTTTCAATCATTATTATAAATTTTTTCGAAACCAGTGAAAAAATTGTAAGCATTTAAAACTTAAAGACAACAATTTTTCCAATGGAAACTTTTTATATGTTCTCAAAATATACTCTAGAAGATGTTTTAATGTTTTGAAAAATTTATTACGCTATATCGGGCTTATTTTGTCAATGCACAAACCAAGAAAGGAATTTATTTGGAAAATGGCCTTATTGGGCCCCAGTGACGACCCATGCCATTAATTGGAAATTAAAAATAATTCTTTTTAGAGGCCTTATTAAATTTTCTTTGACGGCCCCCAGCAATTTTGCGTAACTTAACTGGTAGGACCCGTAAATATTTTCCTAATCTGGACCCTAACAACAATAGGGAAACCCCATCTGGGCCCCAACAATGCCCTATCAAAATTTCTACATGGGTAGGGGTCTAAAAACCAAAATTTCCCCATATTAAAGCTCATGATATGAAAAAAAGTATAATATAGCAAATTTTATTTTTTACTTGAATTCTACTTGGTAAGAACTTCAATTTGAGCCATCCCCGAATAAAATCAACTTAAAAGAAAAAAATCAAATATAGGTGTCTAAAAACCCAAGTTTTCTCAATTTTTCTTATTCTTCTGATTGTTAAACCGCGAAAAGAAAGGTGTAACATAGCGAATTACATTTTTTATCTTAACTATTTACACCAACAAATTCAATTTGAGCCATTCTCGAAGAAAATCGGACTAAAGTATAAGCTTCCAGCATAGGAGTCTGAAAGCAAAATTTTTCCCATTTTTTTTTATTTTTCGACAACGAAAGATGCACTTATTCAGTTTGAAAATTTTCCTCAAATCTAATTCCTATACAAAAATTGGACAAATTTCCTATTTAAAATTTATGCTACTTTCAGAAAGGGAAGTATTACAGAATCGATATTTTTAAGCTCACCACTGAAAAAGGAGAAATGTGACAAATTTTGGTAATAGGTTTATTCAGAGCATTATCATAGGAAGAGACCAGATTATGGGGCCTATTATTTTTTTAGCATTAAATAAAAAAAAAGCTAGTGGAGTAAAAAAGAAGAAAAAAAGAATTATAATTCTACTTGTGAGTAACTTTTTTGTTTTGAAAAAATACTGTAAAGTGAAGTTAATAAACATTATCACGCTTCTAATAGTATAAAGAGCTATTTCTCGATAGTTCGATAGGAGAACCTTGCAAACAATATTGTAGGTGTGACGGCCGCGTAGAGTTCACTTAGGAAACAGGCGATAGTAGGAGACCTTTCACTTGCACAATATTATAATGTTCTCATGAAAAAGCGAATCTGAGATAAAAGACATTAGTATTCCCCTCATGAAAGAATTTTTTTTTCGAATGGTAAAAAGACTGTTGACCTTGGACATCAGTACAGATTTATAAGAAAATAGGATAATTAATTTTTACTTTATTAGCGGGTTAATTAAAGTCGCATTCGTGCATTATCTACATTGTTTTCCGAAACTAATAGTGTAAACAAGAAACTGCTTTTCATTCAATTCGACATTTTAAGCAAAGGTCACTGCAGGAACTGATAACAGAACAATGGCCTTTCCAAATCTTTACTTTCGGGATTTTGAATCGAAAACCTTAAGCATCAATTGCAAAATTATGATTATTATGATAGAATGAAATATTGTCAGCTTTAAATTGTCTCCACGGTTAGAATATTCTCGCCGTAAAGTCAAACTCAATAAATTACTGAATCTTCAACTTGATTCATAAAAGCAATGAAAAAAGGGACCACTGATAATTGTAACGAGTTTCGGAAGAGAAAAAAATCTACTTGAAAGCCTTTTCGATTGATGAAAGCTCTTTTATTTCGGAAAGAAGTAGATGAATCAAGAGAAAGATTAGTTTAAATTCAAAGGGTAACGATTAGAACAGTGAGCCCACTTAAGGGCGTTGGAACCAGGCCTTAACTTCAACACTGAATTGCCTTACTTTACTCAATAAATATGTACTGGAATTACACCTTTGTTAGATACTTGGAGCCTACTCCTGTTGTAAATGAAGTTTTTACACAAAAAGTATTGAAATCAGCCAATTTTTCACTACGAAAACAGACTTGAGTCAAAACAAGAGTAAGCCTTGAATATCTAACGAAGATGTAATTCTAGTATTCATGGAGTAAAATGAGGCTAAAAATTTTAAATTTTACTTCAGTATTCTTCTGTTAGTAAAATACAACAATCTTGCAATTATTCATTTATAAAATAGATCAATATTAAAAATGCAATTGGGGTGATAAATTATGCACTTCTCATACATAAAAGTCGGCAATATTGCAACAATGTAGCACAAACCAATCCAGTCTAACCTGAAACGTCCCCGAAGGTAACCTCGCTTTCCTCTCACATGTTTCCGCGCACGTATTCCAGCAAGCATCGAACCGAAGACAGTAAACAAGGAATGTATTATAAAATGATAGAGAATTGCGCTTTTTGTCAACAATTTACCAAAAAATTGAACACCGAACTATTTTTGCTTAACTTTCACATTCTTTAAAGGCACTGACATTACGGAATTTTCAGTAATATAAGCCGCTTAAATATAGCGCTAGGCCTAGAGTTACGGAAAGTTCCGTAACTTTAGCCCTGACCGAGCTGGAAAGGGGCTGTTCTTACGGAAAATTCCGTAACGGCAGCACAGAAAAAACAAAGGGTAAAAAGTGAATCAGGTAAAAATGCTGGGGGTAATCTCGGCAGGAAGAAAATGAAGATCGGTGAGAGTAAAATTAAAAATGAGCAATTTTTAATTTTACCCTTTCCGATTCCAATTTTTTTGCATGCCGAAATTACCTTCAACATTTTTACCTAAATTACTTTTTACCTTTTGTTATTTTCCGTGAGGCAGTCCGTTCTTTAAATTACCAGGCAATATTATTAAGAATATTCAAAAATAATGTTTTAAAGTATCCGAAATTCAGGGACAAAGAAAAAGTGCACATGTATCTAATCTGAAATTTCATTTTTTGTTTACTGTCATATTTTAGATAATAATATACATCGTGGATTCCACGATTAACTCACAAGAGGCATTTATGTTTTTTTTTATCAGTCAGAAGACTCTCCATATTTTTTCTTCTATTTTTTCAACCTAGAAGCTTCAGCACAAATGATATCAAATTTAAATTATTTATGCAAAAAATCTTGGCTCGTCTGCCTTTATAACTGGTGCAATACTTCATTTTAATTGACTTGCAGTTTTTCATATAAGTATTTCATCAAGGCGTCATCGAATTATTAAACAGATGTTTCATGTTTCTTTAACTCTTTGGTCTGTCTGCAAATCAGAAATATTTATAGACCCAAGGATAGTATAAAAAATGTGCTGGTATTCACGAAAGCAGAAGAAGTATTTAGCATATTTCCATCATTACAGAACAAGTCTGTTTTCACTTGGACTGTCTTTTTTCTTGCTTGTCAACACTGCAATCGAAAAAAAAAACTAGTAATGAAAATTGAGAAAGGGTGACCAGACGGCTTAGAATTTTTACAATTATTATTACAGAACACGTCTGTTTTCACTCGCATTGTCTTTTTTTGCTTTTCAACACTGCAACCGAAAAAACTAGTAATGTAAATGGAAAAAGAGCGGCAAATTTTAGGATTGCATAGGGCAGCCTGACACCGAAATCCGGCTCTGGTTAGAATATGTCATTCTACATTTTTTGAAGACGTGCTTTCATCCTCAATAAATTATATCAAAGGCTCTGTAAATAGCTCCTGTCACAGGAATTGCGTTAATTTTTTGAGGAAGATATGATAACACAGCACCAATTATGTGAGCAAAAAATGATACGCCACTTCCAAAACCTTGTGATATGCCAAATTAAAGATGACGAGTATATAAATAAAATTAGTTTTTTTTTTTCAAAACCAAAATGTCAATTACTCTAGAAATTAAGGACTTTTTTCAGATCGCAAAATTGCGAAATTTTTTTTGATGAAGTTAATTCATACTCATTTTATTATTCTTATACAGGACATGCAATGACCTTGACAGAATAAACTTCCACGTCCGGCTTGATGGCTGTGTAATCTGGCGCAATATACACATGTTTATATTTCAACACACATTGTGTAATGTTTTATTAAATTCTGTTCACTTCATTGAGAAAAAGTATAATCTTAATCTCAAAGGCAGAATTTCAATACTCATTAATATCAAGGCACTGACTAGTGTTACGGAAGTTTCCGTAAGACTAACACGGTCAAGTATAGCCCTGAACGAGCTGGAAAGGCGTTGATCTTACGAAAATTCCATAACGGTAGACATTTCGCCATATGAAACACAAATTTTAATTCAAACTTAATTTGACATTTGGTTTTCCTTCAAATTGTTTTTATTTTCTTAGTGTTTGAAAATTACGAAAGCGGAACATTTAAAGTTCAAAGCAGAGGAGGGAAAATTGAAATAAACATTTTTATATCTTCAAAACCATTGTTTGTTATTTACAGATTAATCCTTCAGTATATGCACAAAAATGATGGAATCCATCAAAATCATTAACAGCAATTTACCGAAAAGTAAACAAGAATCTAAATAGGAATTAAACTAAGTAAGTTAATTGCCACAGTGCAAATAGTGATTCAAGAAAATTATTTTGTAAAAAGAAGCTTTCGAATAAATAATTAAATATTACATTTGGGTTAATTGGAATTTAATTCACTTAACTTATTTTACAATTGAAAAACTTTTGAATTTATATGAAGAATTTAGAAACTACAAAATTAACGTTGATGCGAGTCTTTCATATGAATTTGACGTTGGCTAATTACGATTATCAAGTGAGGTTGATTCGTGTGTAATATCAGCTTCAATTACATGCAGGCATTTCATTTTTTTACCCCTTATCGATGTGTATTTAAATTAAGGCTCGAGCTAGCTGCAAAATTATAATTAATCTACTTAGGTTCTGTTACTTATCCAATTAATGCAATCACAGAAAACCATATTGATAACATTCGCCTGATTATACCGAGTGGGACGTTCTATACCGACCGGTTTTCATATTCTATCAACCGAAAAAAATAACAGCAATTTTCAGATCAACTGATACGTAATACCAATTTACCACCTAACAATCAAATTGCGTAAAGATATGTTCATCGTGCTATATAAATATTTATGGAATAATTTTTATATATTAATTTCTAGAAAGTAGAGTTAAGTATGATATCAAACAACATTGCATAATTGAAATATCCAATTTTAATAAGTATAATGTCTCATAAATTTAAATAAATTTTCAGACTAGTATGACGCTTTGAGGGAAGTACGTGCCAAATTTCGTGAAATTGGATAAGCGCTTCTATCACCACAATATTCTTGGCTGGCAAACAACGGATCCATCATATTTACTACTTAAGATTCGGACAAACACAACATATTTGAACTATAATTATAATAACAAGAAAATGACAATAATTTTGTTTTTGCAAGTCTATTTATCTTGCTTTATTTGGTGAAGAACAACTGTTTCGCTTGATACAAAATCCCGGAAAACACTGAACATATACATCTCGAGTCTTGTTTTATGACGAATTCTCGTCTAATTATTATTATTTATAGTCGACAGTAATTACACACTTTGGAATTTTCATATACGAAAAGTTTTATCTTTGCAAAAAAGGTAGCTTTTAAATGCTAATTTTTCAAAAGTATAATAAATTTATGAGGAAGGAAAATTTCCTGGGACAAGAATTAATTAACTTCTTCCTAACAATAAGGAAGCGTTCTGTTAAGTCAATATTGGTTGTTCGATCGGAAATATAATAGCACTTCTTTGAATTTAGAGTTCAGACCTCACAGTCCCTCTTAAAAAAAAAAGAATGAAGAAGATAATCCAAAAATAGCATTTTTTTCAACATTCAAAAAATACAATTATTTCAATTTCAGAATTGTTCACTTTGCTTATTTATAAATAAGGTGGGCTTTCACTTTTAATTATTTTCAAATTTGAGTTCCCTGAACTTTGAAATACATTCGCAAATTATTTATAGTTATCATAGTTTATAATTATGACAGACAATACTATCCATTAAAACGGGAGATAAATATTGGAAATAATGAATATTAGGTTAAAAAGGGACCAAGCAGTGAGGACTGAGAATTTGAACTGAGATCCAACTCCCCTCAACTTTTGATTGATTCCAGACTCGACGTCACTTTTCGCGCGGGAAATTCAAATTTGAAAATTCATTTTGGCGTTAATTTCATGTAAAATGCAAGTTGATTCGTCGAGTCAGTCGCGAGACTCGCGAAATCATTCTCAAGGACTTGTAAACACTTTCACAACGATGACGCTGGACCGTTTGTCATTCAATTGAATAAAGGTACGCGGAACTACTTTTCTAGTTATGCAGTTCCCCATGCAATTTCCCTGCATTTATCAATAGAGAGTTGGTGCCTCGCGCGAGTCTATATGCGGCAAAAAAGATGCGGTGAAAATGTTTCTAGTTAGGACATGGTGGAAATATTTATGGTTAGATGGGCTAACCATTAAATACGTGGTTGCTACGACCGTAATTTATGGTTACGGTTAATGCTTATTTCATCATAAAGGGTCGCTTATTTTTCAGCGGAAAACCATCGTTATAGGTTTGCAGCCACCCAGAATATAATTTTTTTCTCGTAAATCCTTTCATTTACAATGTTGAGTAACATGTACAATTGTACATTGTAGAGAAATCAGATGCTTTGAAAAGTGGCGCCATTTTGAAATTTTTGCGTGTCAGAAGCGTCTAGCCTAACACGTAAATAAGAGTACACTAATGTTTTCGCGAAAACTGTTCAAGTTGCAATAAAATGACCTAACTCAAATTTCGCAGAGTTTGCAGGAAATCGCGCCATATATGTTAATAATTCTCATCAAGTGCAAAAAGCATAAAAGGCGCTTTGTTATGAAGTAATAAGGACGTATTACGTTTCAGAGACAGAAAATTATGCTATTCTTTGAAACTTGGTAACCTTGAGAGACTATTAAATCTGGAAGTTCCGTGAAAGTTGAGTTTGTGAAAATATACGAAAACATTCAAATTCTTAACCGATTCTCGAAGTGAAAAATGTAAATCTGTGAATCCATCGGATTGGGTCTGAGTGATTAAAATGTACGGTTCACAGTCGATAATATTATCACATGTTTCTTCAGTGGCTTATCAACAACTCACGATTTACTGTTTCGAGATAAAAACATTTTTAGTGCCATCGACGACAATCACTTATTTTTCTAGCTCTACCAAGTAATAGAATTTTGAATTACATATTCAAAAGCTTGAATAAGACATTAGGGCTTTCGATAACAAAGGTTTCAATTACTCGCGTAATTTTTAATTGAATATCGTTGATTAATCCAATCGTTGAATGAGAAATGAATGCCATATGTCAGACTTCGACGTTCAAGAAGAAAGACTCGGAGGTCCAATTGATTCAAATAAGAGTCGATAAGTTATTTCAGTAAACATGATTTTCTGGCTGGAATTATCTCTTGTGAATGTGAGAATTTTTTTAAATTGAAAATAAGAGAATTTTAAATATTGTCTTATCAATTAGCGTTTGAATCCTTTTTCAAATCAGTTGAATTAAATTTTCGTTCTATACTTGCAATCTTTTTGTTCATTAGACCTGTAAAATTTCAAAAATCACTTTATCTTCATCTTTTTTCGTGACTCCATTTTCATGTTGAGCCTGTGTCTTGAACAATAAATTAATGATATTCAATTGACGCATTGATAATTCGAGAGTTCACATGACACATTTTTATACTTCAATGATAACAAGTCTCTCTTTATTTTCAATTCTGCTGAGTGATTCTATTATTTAAGATTGGGGTTAAAATAAGAATGTAAACAACTAGGGATCGTATGTCATCGGCAATGGCCTCTTGTTCTAAAAATTCAAAGTCCTACATTGTAACTGACCAGCTGCAATTTTGCCAATCACCGTTTCCTCTACACAATTCAAATGTCAATCACCATTCCCCCACTCAATTAGTCACTACTCGCAAAGTCTTAACTTAGCGTAGATCGGAGCATATAATCCGCTCAGAAAAGTGCTTTTCCGGGAATATCATTCAGTCCGAAAAACAGGCTTGCGCCTCACGCGATTTTAAATCGGATCTCTTATCTTTCCTCATTATCGAGGACGATTGAAAAATCCCTTTAGAAATTGCGCGGCAAAAATAAAAGAAAAGGGTGCACGGAAAGCAGACGACGCAGGGACGCGTGCGCTAACACGTTCTAGAAGGAACGCGAAGGCTCGCTTGGTACTTATACCTTCTATGATTTCTCAATAGAATGTTCTTTGTGGTATTCTTTGATTTGAATTCCAAATTTTCCAATTTTCCTAGGCTTGCAGTACTTTTTCATTTTTTTTTCAGTCAATTCTCTCAAAAATCTCAGAATTCTGAAAATATTTAAGATTCCTTCTACAAAGATTTCCGCACATAGAATGAGCAACGATAGTTCATATTCAACATTCATCAAAACTTTAAAATTGCAAAAAATGCACTGAACTTCCAGAATAGGCTCTTCCAGTCTTCCTCCCACAGAAATTCAAATTCGACGCGTTCTAATCGCCAGTGGCGTAGAGCGGCGTGCAAAGCGGGGGCAAACATATGGCACAACTTTTCCAGGATACTTACATTTTCGTACGTTTCTCCTAGACTGTTGCACTGATTCTCGTGGGAAAGTTGGTCACTTGGTCGATAAACTTGAGAGCAGATTGGGCGAAGATTTCGTCCTTCTGTTGGTTTAATAAAATCTCGTTTTTTTATATTTTTTTAGCACAGTCCAGAAGTTTGGATCAGAGGAAACTGCACTGTCGCGTACACTGTTGAGATTTGCGATGAGGCGGAAATTTTGCACCCGTCCAAATGAGAATGTCGCGGCACAATGAGAATTGGAGTTCTGCCGGCCGGCAGGTCCGGCGACGGTTTTAACCACTGGTACTACTTAGCTGCCGCGTTTTTGTGACTGCGCTGATACCGATACTATACTCGGATCTCGGAGAGTAAATTCAAAGGCAGCGAGGCGTAAGTTAGTTACACATCAACGGCGCACCAAGTCGCCG
>JAUMHM010000005.1:37673203-37690088 GCA_032362435.1 Melikaiella ostensackeni | reverse complement strand
GAAACTTGTTTTCTCCCTCTGCGGGTCCACGAGCAGGGAACAGGAAAGAGAGAGTTAAAGGGAAGAGTGGGAAAGAGATAGCGAAATGGCATTCCCCCTCGCATCGCAAATTTCTCGCCCAACATCTAGACTGGATGCACGATGTATTCTGGATGTAGAGATACACTGCTGGGCGATATACAGAATGTACAGGGTCGTTTTCATCCTTCTTTCAGCCGTTATTATTATATATGGGATTTATCATACACTTATAGCCGGATACCGATAGATTAAGGAAGAAGCCGGAAATTTTCGAGCGTGGAAAACAGGTTTATCAGAACCGGATTAGGGTATTAGGATTGCCGGAGGTTGGCTAAGTGTAATCCGTGTAACGTCTCGGTGATGATGAGGAAGAGATTTTTCGCAAAGGAAAAGAGGGAAGGTGTAATTAATGGTGAGGTTTGTTGAATAATGTGGGCTGGTTTATGGAGTATTATGGTGACTGAAGTTAATATTGAAGGATTTTTTGTTGCTGGAAAACGGAGTAATGTAGTAGAAAATATTTGAGATTATTATTCGCATGCAGTTTGAAGACAAATGACCCTTGCGGAAAGCGTTCCCTGGGTGAAGTTCTCGTACGTGATCTCTGCCCATAAAAAGGTTAAAGTGAAATCGAAAGAGTAAGAGGTTTTTCAACATATGTACCAAGTGACATGTCTTCCCTTGTCAAATGTCTCTTGAGATGTGTCTATAATATTTCCTTTGATGTGTATTTCTTATGTGACATGTTCTTTACGTAGAAAAAAATGGTTAATGTTACGGGGTTCCTAAGTTAAAATAGGGGCAGCATAGTTTTTCAGGTAGAGCTAACAGCATTTTCTGTAATCTGTATACAACTTTTAAGCGTCTTACTGTCTCTGAATTAGTTAAACTTAACTAATTGTTAAATAATTGCTGACTTCTTGCTTCATCAGTTAGTTAAAATTAAACGAGGGGCTGCCCAGTACGAGTTAAAAATAAAGAGACGTAATTAGAACGCCCTAAAAATGTTTCTTAGACGTAAAGAAAAAAAATGTCATTAGAACGTTCCAAAAACATCGTATGACAGGACATCTTACTTCCAATATCCCAAGGACCTTTTTGGGACGTTCAAATAAAGATTTTGGACATTGGGCTCACTAGGTAAGCACTACTGGATTCAGGTGTACACCTGTTTCAGAATTCTTTTGAATTTTTTCAAAATATTTTTAATAGATTCGAATTCTTTCGTTTACAATCGAATTCTCCCGAACTGTTTTGAAGTTTTCCGAACTGTTTTTAATTGTTTCGAATTATTTTGAATTTTTTCGAATTGTTTTTAATTTCTTCGAATTCTGTTCAATTCTTTCGAATTATTTTAAATTCTTTCGAATCCTTTCAAATTCTTTCGCATTCATTTGAATTTTTCGAATCCTTTCAAATTCTATTGAATTCTTTTGAAATATTTTGAATAGATTCGCATTCTTTCGAATTGTTTTGAATTTTTTCGAATTTTATTCAACTCCTTCGAATTATTTTTAATTCTTTCAGATCTATTTGAATTCTTTCAAATCCTTCTGAACCCTTTCGAATTCTTTCGAAACCTTTAAATACTTTAGAATAGTTTCGAATTGTTTCAAATTCTTTTGAATTATTTCGAATTATTTCGCAATCTTTTGAATTCTTTCGAATCCTTTCAAAAACTTTTGAATACTTTCGGATCGTTTCGAATTGTTCTGAATATATTCGAATTATTTTGAATTCTTTCGAATTATTTTAAACTATTTTGAATTGTTCCGAATTTTTCAAATAATCATTAATTTTTTTCGAATCCCTTTAAAGTCTTCCAATTTTTTTCAAATTATTTTGAATTCTTTCGAATTTTATTAAATTCTTTCGAATTATTTTCAATTCTTCCGAATTCTTTCAAATTTGTTTAATTTTTTCGAATCCTTTCAAATCCTTTCAAATTCGTCTACATTCTTTCAAAATATTTTGAATATATTCGAAATCTTTGAATTCTTTTGAATTCTTTCGAATCATTTTAAACTATTTTAAATTCTTTCAAATTTTTCAAACAATTTTTTATTTTTTTTCGAATCCCTTCAAATTCTTCTAAATTCTTTCAAATTCTTTTGAATTCTTTCAAATTTTATTAGGTTCTTTTGAATTATTTTTTATTCTTTCGAATTCATTCGAATTTTTTCAAACCCTTTCAAATTCTTTTGAATTCTTTCGAATTATTTCGAACTCTTTTGAATTCTTCCGAATCCTTTCAAATACTTTCGGATCGTTTTGAATTCTTTTGAATATATTCGAATTATTTTGAATTCTTTCGAATTTTTCAAAATTTTTTTCGAATCCCTTCAAATTCTTTTAAATTCTTTCAAAGTCTTTTGAATTCTTTCGAATTATTTCGAACTGTTTTGAATTCTTTCGAATCCTTTCAAATACTTTCGAATACTTTCGTATCATTTCGAATTTTTTGAAAATATTCGAATTTTTTTGAAAATATTCGAATTTTTTGAATTCTTTCGAATTTCATTAACTTCTCTCGAATTATTTTTAATTCTTCAGAATTCTTTCAGATCCTTAAAATTTTTTTAAATTCTTTCGAACCCTTTCAAATCCTTTCTAATTCGTTTACATTATTTCAAATTCTTTGAAGTTCTTTCAAAATATTTTGAATATATTCTAAATCTTTGAATTCTTTTGAATTATTTTAAACTATTTTGAATTCTTTCGAATTTTCTTAAATTCTTTCGAATTCATTCAAATTCTTTCAAAATATTTTGAATATATTCGAAATCTTTGAATTCTTTTGAATTTTTTCGAATTTATTTGAAACTTTCAAACCCTTTTGAATTCTTTCGAGTTATTTAAAACTTTGTTTGATGCTTTCGAATTTTTCAAACAATTTTTCATTTTTTTCGAATCCTTTTAAATTTTTCTAAATTCTTCCAAATTATTTTGAATTCTTTCGAATTTTATTAAATTCTTTCGACTTATTTTTAATTCTTTCGAATTCGTTCGAATTCTTTCAAATCCTTTCAAATTCTTGTGAATTCTTTCAAATCCTTTCAAATTCGTTTCCTTTCTTTCAAATTCTTTCAAAATATTTTGAATATACTCGAAATCTTTGAATTCCTTCGAATTCTTTCGAATCTATTTGAATACTTTTGAATCCTTCTGAACCCTCTTGAATTCTTTTGAATCCGTTCAAATACTTTCGTATGCTTTTGAATCGTTTGAAATTCTTTTGAATCATTTCGAATTATTTCGAATTCTTTTGAATTCTTTCGAGTCCTTTCAAATACTTTCGAACCGTTTCAAATTCTTTTGAATTATTTCGAATTCATTCAAGTCCTTTCAAATTCTTTGGAAATATTTCGCATACATTCAAATTCTTTCGAATTATTTTGAATTTTGTTGAATTTTTTTTAATCCTTATAAATCCTTTCAAATACTTTCGAATCCTTTAAATTCTTTCGAATTCTTTCGAAAAATTTTCAATTCTTTCGATATTTTTAATCTTTTCGAATTATGTGCAGAGAGCGGACGAGACCAGACTGAAGTTGCGTACCGAGCCCAGGCTCGGCTCTCTCGCTGCGCAGAACCGTTGCACGGGGGAAGTGGAGGGAGAGTGTCCGCGAGCATTTGAATGTCAGTAACTGTGATTAGCGGACACACCGCTCCTCCCATGCGGCGGTTCTTCGTAGCGAGGGAGCCGAGCCTGGGCTCGGTGCGCAACTTCAGACTGGGCTCGTCCGCTCTCTGATTATGTATAATTTTTTCGAATACTTTTGAATTCCTTCGAATACTCTTGAATCCTTTCAAATTCCTTTGAATTCTTTCTAACCCTATTGAATCCTTTTGAATCCTTCCAAATATTTTCGAATCCTTTCAAATTCTTTTGAATAATTTCGATTTCAATTTTTTAAAATTATTTTCAAGTATTTTCAATTCTTTGGAATTATTTTGGATTCTTTGGAATTCTACTGAATTTTTTTGAAAAAATGAGATAAAATTCTGGTGTACAAAAGTGAATTCTTGCATCCTAAAGATTAATGCTTGGCCTGCTACAGATATTAATATGGCATAACCATTATGTATATCTTTGTAGCTATATTTATTATTTTGAATTTCCTTGAATGCTTTTGAATTCTTTTGAATTCCCTTGAGTTCTTTCGAATCAATTGAAAGAACTCAGCTGTATTTCTTTGTATTCCAATGCGCTTGGATTCTTCTGAATTCCTTTAAAGTCTTTCGAACTTACCATGCATTCTCTTGAATTCACCGGATATATTTTGAAGTCTCTTAGAATTCTTTTCAATTCTTTGGATACTTTGTACTCATTTGGAAATGTACCGAAACGTTAGTGAAAGTAATTTAATTAATTTTTACTCAAATAACATAATCTGAACTTTTTTGACTTCAATAAGTGAAAGTTGACTAACATTTCTTACCATTAAACGAATAATTTGTTCTATCATAATTAATTAAATCAGTAACTGACTTTGTGCATAGTTATTTCTGTAAATTTTACAAGACGTTTGGGAAAAATCATACAAAAAATTCCGCAAATCGCGAAAAATTTGCTTTAAACATTATGTAAAAACGCACGTTGTCATCATTCTGCAAGATAAGCACTCATTTTTATTTATCTACACTGCCTTTGAGAAAAAAATGCTATATTGAATCAATAAAAAATGCTTTTGAATCAATAACCCTCGGTCAAAAGCATATCTTTTATTGATTCAAATGTATATACACTGAATATTTATTTGAATCAATAAAAGATCTGCTTTTGAACGAAGTGTTACAATACGTATTAAGGTTAACCTTACGTAAGTGAAAAACCTTATGTATAAGAGAATAAACCATAATCGTGAAGTCACTTATGTAAGATTTTCCTTTGTATGGCAGAGTATGACATTTATTCTTTTGTGTCATTACGTAATTAATGAAAGAACTATGAGAGCAAATTTAATAAACTAGTGGAAAAAAGAATTTACTTTAGACAGCAATTTTATTCTAGATTGCCAGGTAAAATCTATTTCCTTCCAACATCCATCCCATTGATTATGTCTTAAATAATTATCACCTCTGACCACAAACTATCATGGGTTGACTCTAATCCAATTATAATGGCCGAAAGGCTATTGAGGATGAATAGGATGAACCTAGGTAGCTGGTGGGAAATGGTCCTTTCAACATAAAAGGTCATCAAGTAGACTCCAGGGGATATAAGATAAAACAAGAGGTAAGGAGGTGTTTACAAGGGACCCAATCCTAGAATCTATAAAACCCAAAACAGTAGCAATTATCCAATTTTCAAACTTTCTATTTCCGCTCTATTTTTGATAAAAGAGCTATATTTAATTAAAGTTGATCGTTCTTTATATGATAGTATTTAAAGTATACCAGACATTACAAAAAATTGGATATACAATATTCCGGAGCATTTTATTGATTGTTTTCTTAATTGAAATATACAAAAATTGTATGGTAAACTAACAACATCAATTTTCTATCCAGGCTTTATATTTTCTATAATTTTGAAAATATAAAACTCTATAGTTATAGACATTTTTTTAAAGATTTAAACCTAAACTTTCCACGTCGAATCCTTCCTCTTCCAATTTTATAAGATTTGCACTCATACAAAAAGTTGAAGATCAAAAATTAAAAATTTTAGATGGTTAAATGAGGACGAATGAAAAAATCTCTTTGTAATGCTTCCACGAAAAGAAGCTTTTAGCTCAAGAGTTCAATTATGAAATTGAGTTTAAAATTCATTGGCTTTTCATTGGAAAACTTATCCTACAGAATTTTGTCAATGAATTCCTGAAAGTCGATAGAAAGGTAAACTTTATTTTCCGCGTGTCTCGTTACTGCGAATATACTTAAGAATTTCTAAATATAAGTATATTTAAGACGTTTATATAAGCTAGTTTATATTATTATGTTATTAAATGGTTTCTATTGTAAAATACCTGTTATGAGTAAGAATGCTGATCGATACTCGAAGTTTACTTACCTTCTTGTTGTGCAAACATATTATAAATTCTTAAGTGAACTCAAGCGAAACTATAGAGATACTTTAATAAAGTGTCAAATATAATTTTTGAATTATAACATATGTCTTAATTTTCATTGTTAAGTTTGACTAAAAGCTTCTCATTGGTATAAACTTATAAATCGTTCAAAATAATTTTCAGGTCAAATAGATATTCCCTTTTAGTTAATCCAAAATTTATCATGGTGGCGTTACTAACTTTTTGAACTTATCTTACTTAGGTTTAAGTGTTGTTTTTAGTTAATAAGTTTTTATGTACTAAAAGGCTTTGCCCGTTCATGGATTCAAATAAATAAATAAATCAATATTGCACCAAAAAAAATTAACAATTGTGTTGTATAGTTGCATCCTAGACAATATATGTAGCTGTCAATTTTCGAAAATTGTCCTGATGGCAGGTACCATGCATAATCAATTTTTTTTAAGTTTATTTTGTCATCAAATTCCGTAGGTTTAACTTTTGAGAGCTTATATTACTTATATTACATAGGCTTAAGTGATCTTTTTAGTTAATATGTTTTTGTGTACTAATGGGTCTGCTCCTATACTGATTAAAATTATAAATTGACATTACAAAAAACGAAATTAACAATTGTTTTGAATAGATGCATACTAGAAAATCTAGATGTCAATTTTTGAAAATTGTCCTGATGGCAGGTATTATGCATAATCAATTTTTTTAAGTTTACTTTGTCATAGAATTCCATATGTTTCACTTTTGAGAACTTATATTACTTATATTACTTAGGTTTAAGTGATATTTTTAGTTAATATATTTTGTGTACTAATGGGCTCTGCCCCTTTACGGATTTAAATAGATAAATCAACATTGCACAAAACAAAATTAACCATTCTTTTAAATAGATGCATACAAGAAAATCTAGATGTCAATTTTTGAAAATTGTCCTGATGGCAGGTATCATGCATAATTAATTTTTTAAAATTTACTTTGTCATCGAATTCTGTAGGTTTACCTTTTGAGAGATTATATTACTTACACATATTAATTAGTTTTGAGTGATCTTTTCAGTTAATTAGTTTTTGTGTGCCAAAGGGCTCTGCTTGTTTACTGATTCAAATAAATAAATGAACATCACAAAAAATTAACAATTATGTTGTATAGATGCATACTAGACGATCTAGCTGTTAATACTTGAAAGATGTCCTGATAGCATGTATCATGCATAACTGATTTTTAAAATTTACTTTGTCATCGAATTCAATGAGTTTCCTTTTTTTAGAGCTTCTAAAAGGATTTTTCGACCAAATTAAACGAACAGTAAACGCTGCTTCAAATTCAAATAATATGTTCGTTTCAAGGAACCCTATATTCTTTTTAGGAAGCATTGAATACCATCCGCCTGATCAGACCAGAATACGTCACTAAGAGTAAATTTCCTTCTCAACTTGTCTCATATCAAAGAACACGTGCCACCCACACAAAAAGAGTGCGTCTTATCGCGTTCGTATTCGCGTGAACTGGTACATGTTCTCGCACTCGATTCAGAAGCACGAGAGTTCATAAGGTCTACAGTGATTATAGATATTTTTCTAAAAGTTAAAAAAATATTGTTGAGCTGCGGTCAGGAATAACTCAAACCAACAACACGAATTATGATGATTATTTAAATTTTGTAGAAATAAATTTGTCTGATTTATTATAGGTTTCTTCCAGAAACGAATTTTGGGTTAAGCAAATTGAACGTCTCCTCAAAATGATAATTTTTCTTTCCTTGTAGATAACATTTTAGATTTGATGTATGCTTTATTTGAATATCCCCGATTTAAAATCTTACATTGCTTTTTTTGTAAAAAATATTATCCGAGAAGCAAAGCACAATATGTACACATTAAATACTAAGGTGTCAAATTTTGATCCAAAAGTGGATCAAAGCGTTGCACAGTGGAGAAACAGTTAAGAAGATACCTAACTACTACATTGAAAATTCTAATTACCATGGATAGAGAATACACATATTTTTTACTTAAAAAGATGTCTGGCTGACTTTCAAATTTTAAACACAATCTGGTTGTAATGGATAATAAAAGAAAGAATACACTGGGTCCATTTGACCCACAAAAAATTTTTGATCGAGAAATTTTCAAAGAAATTTAAAAAGTGGGAGGTCTCTTAGGCTCTGGTAATATAGTTCGAGGTCCCAACTATAGTTTCAAACGCTTGCTATAGTCTGCAGAGCGGTCAGTCGTCACTGAGAAGCGTTTGAAATCGGTGTTGGGTCAGCCTGACCCAGGTGTGTACCTAACGTTAATTGTTATAACATTGAGTTATTTGTAAAAGTTCTAAATTTCAGCCTTCGCAGAAATAAAATAGTACTAATACTCAATTTTACGTTGACCGTTTGTCGAACGTGTGGGCTGTGTGTTTACCAAAAGGACAAGAAAACAAAAATGATGTCTCCATCTTGTTTGCGGCCAATGTGCGTTGACCATCGCGCGTACATTTACAACGATTGTATCGGAGAAGAATGATATGAAAATTCTTATAATTATGTTTATAATGCTGTAATTTTTTAAAACAAATATTAATACTTTTAAATAGGAAATATTCATTATTCAAGTATTTTCTTTATTTACGTGATGAAAGAAAAGCTCTTTTATCGTTGTATATAAAAAAATGTACCAACCTCAAATTTCAAAAAAATTATCTTTTTTGAAGATACAGTATGGGACTATTTTTTTCATCATTCTAGCATATTTTGAGAGTTTTCACATAAATTTTCAGCTTAAAATATTCAAAATTAAAAAAAGTTACAACTTTTTTAGTAAAATTCAATTTAAAAAGAAAAAGAAAATTTTCGTGATTTTTTTAAACCTTGTTAAAGACATCAACAATAGTTTCATTTTGCATAAACTATTTCTATTGGCTCTTAAGTATAAACTCGAATTTTCACATTTTAAATTATATTTTTTTACCTTGAAAACATTTTTCAATAAGAATATCCATTATTCTTTTCTTTATTATCCATTTAACTCCGATTATGTCCAAAATTTGAAAGTCAGCAAGACATCTTTTTAACTGAAAAAATAGGTGTATTCTCTATCCATGTAATTACAATTTTCAATGTAATAGCTAGGCATATTCTCAACTTCTCACAATTCACATTTTTCTTTATCAAAAGTATTTAAGAATGTATCATTTTTAAACTAAAATTTCAAATCGACGCATTCGAAATTCAAAATCCAAAATTTAGTCGAAACTTACATTCAAATTTCAAAAATAGTTTTATCTTGATTCAAAATGAAAAATTGTTTATATGCCAAAGATGTTCTTATCAGAGAAAAGTTTATTTGATTGAAAAAAAGGTTTTTTTGACCTCACAGCAATTCAATAACGCTCATTTTGAAGATTCTGAATATTGTTATACACTGTAAAACTGAATAATTTTCAATTCAAAATATTTACAACTGAAAATTTCCGAATTAAGTCTCTCAAAATTATTGTCGATTTTCCATTGAAATATACGAAATAAAAGTTCAGGAAGTAAAAAGTGGAAAAATTTGTAACTGAGATCCCGGAAGCGATAAGGGGACGAGCGCTCGAAAACGCGAAAAATAATTGTTCAAGCGTTTCGTGATATCCAAATTTTAAAGTTTAAGAAATTCAATTTTGAAAAATATGGGCTTGTGGAGAATGACAAGGTGGAAATTTTTCTATTGAAGTTTTTCTTTCGGATTAATATTTTCAATAATAAAATTGATAGAGTGAAAAAAATCCTCCAATTCAATTATTTTTTAGAACATAAATCGTCATAACTTAGCAAAATATTATTAAAGCTGTTTGAAATTTGGTATACGCATGCAGTATATCCTAGAGATGTCTCAAAAGTAAAGCAAAATTTCAAACTGTCTACTGTTTAATAATTATTAATAGCAAAATGAGACCGGTTGTTAAGCACGTTTTTTTTAGTTTTTACGAAGGAAAATATCGAGAGAACTTCAGAGTTGAAACAACTTCCAGTAAGACATTTATTCCTCACTATGACAAAATAGATATTTCCAGCAATTTTTAATGAATTGATCTAAAAATTTCTAGAAATCTTCCTTCAAACACCCGACAAACTTTCAGTAAATAAGTTTTTGATCAGGGTTCGAAGAAGTTTTCTGGAAAGTTTTAGCTCAATCGGATTAATTGTTAAAAAAACTAATGAATGTTTTAAATTGCAAGCGGCAATCTTAACGCTGCCCGATGCACGTACCTCCTCGGTTACGAACGCGTTGCAGCGGACGATATGAAGGTCAAGTGGAATACCAAAACAAACAATAGTAACCGTTTGTAGTTCTCTTATAAAAAATATATAAATAAAGTAAAGAAGTAGTGAATGGATTATTTTTTTGAATAGCTGCAAAAGTATTAATATTGAAAAAGGTGTCCTTCAGTTAATACTATTAATTTATAGGGTTAAATAATAGGGTATTAACTAAAGTAAACCTATCTCAATAATGATACTTTTGCAGCTATTCTAAAAAATAATCCATTCACAGGTTCTTTACTTTGTTTATAGTATATTTTAGAAGAGAACTACAAACGATTGCTATTATTTGTTTTGGTATCCGACTTAACTTTCATATCGCCAGCTGCTACACGTTCGTAATCGAGGAAGCACGTGCATCGGGCAGCGTTAAAATTGCCGCTTGAAACTTAAAACGATCATAATTTTTTAACCATTAATCCGATTGAACTAAAACTTCCCCGAAAACTTCTTTGAACCTTTATCGACAACTTTCTCACTGGAAGTTTACCGTTGCTTAAAATTCGCTGGATAAACGAAGCGCTTGAAGGTTGAAACTCATGATTGTTGCAGCCTTAAAAAAAAAATGAACAACTTTTTTATTTATTAAAAGGTTTACATTTTTATTTTTTGAATAGTTTTAGAAGACTCAAACACGTAATTGAGTAAGAATAAAATCGGAAAATTCTGAAAATGACGAAGTTAGCGCGAGTTGAAGTGAAAGAAGATTGAAATTTTTTGTATTCGAAAAATCTTTTTTTTACCAATTACTTCAAAAACTACAAAACCTACAAATTCTTGCAAGGAGAAAAAAAGATGCGACTTGGAATTTTTTACAAGTATTAGTCTTTAAATTAAAATTTGAACGATTTTTAAAGTTAACTTTCAGGACAATGCTTCTCAGGCTAAATTCATACATATCCCCTTTTCATCGGGAGCAGTTCAATTATGGGGTAAAATTTGCCAAGTGTCCCCGCCTAAAATTTTGACGTCGCACATCTTATTCAAACTCCGCCAGACTGTAGTACTAGTGGACCTCTTTAAACTCTGTAAAGGGGGCGCACCTAGTACAACGGGTTGTCAAGATACAGGGGCCCGAATTTTCGATGATTCACCCCGACCGCTAACTTTCAATTGTACATAATTCCTAATACAGTTATCCAATTTAACTTTTTATGAGGGTTTTGAAGAGTTCATTTAACGAGGTTTACAATAAAAATAATCGCTATACAATAAAAAAATTATTTCACTTTGATTTTTCATTTTTAAAAACGTTTTTGAGTTTTTCCCCAAATGCGACATTTTTTATTGATTTTTTAATTAAGCTAGAAAGAAAGCTTGATTTTTTCTCGTGAAAAACATCCCAAAATGAATATGGGATGGAAAGTATAAATATTAATGGAGTTGTGGGACGTCGTAACGAGCGAGAGTTCCCCGCGTCAACTAGCCACAGCGCAACTAGGCGTACTGTGGTGTCTCAGTGGTTCTAATACTCGATGAAAATGATTTTTTTGCTTACGTGTAACGAATATTTCATTTTATTCTGACTTTTTCATAGTTTCAGAACAATTCAGATATCTCGTGCCCGCAAAACCAATAGATTCCATTCGAAGTTATAACTTTCACCTAATTTGCATTTGCTTTGTATGTCCAGTCATAGTAAAGAAGTGAGGAGTGAATTCTTTGACATTCGAAGCTAATACCATACGTATCATTCACTCCGACAACGGTTGCTTTTGCTTCGCTAAATCGTAGATTTGTCGCATTCATACCTTATTTTAGGCTTGTTCAGTAATTGTGCTGGTCCTTTTTTTCATACTTACATCAACTGTAGTGTTTTGATTTTGTACAACACATAGAAAAATATTTCTTCGAGCAGTACTTTGGCACAATAAAAAGACGAAGGAGCTTTGGTCACCGTTGGTGTAATCCTTTTCAAAATGATAATCATAAGCTCACATCTTATCTAAGACCAATTTTTGTAAAACTTCTAGAAAAGTACCCTAGCATATCAACTGATTCGCAAGTATGTGGATCGTGCAGAAAAGAGATGTCTGAATTTTCCCTATTTCCTCCATTGTTTATTGAAGTAGATTCCATGCTTGAAGATGAAGATGTCCTTATTTCCAACAACCATGCATCCCTTTTTGAGAGCGACATATTATCTGAAAGAGAAAATGAGGGATTATTTGAAAGAGATTATCCTATAAAGGATGAGAGTTTTCCTTTTCCGTTTATATCCAAACCTAAAAGATTAACAAATTATTGTAGCAATGAAGAGCATGAGTCGGTAATGGAGATTCTTCAACAGATCCAAGAAAAATTCAAAAACTCTTCCAGTAATTCGGAAAAACTTTTACTTTTGACACTTGCACCAAAGTCTTGGGGTCGCAGGAGATTGGTTAAAGAATTCGGGGCTTCTGAACGCCAGACTCGAAAAGCGAAACAACTGGTAACAGAAAACGGTATTTTAACATCTACTAATCCAAAAAAAGGTAGAGCTTTAGCCCACGAAACAGAGAGTTTGGTTAGAGATTTTTACCTTGTTGACGAAAATAGTCATATGATGCCCGGAAAGAAAGATTTCGTCTTAATTGAAAAAGATGATGGGTTCCGCCAGCACATTCAAAAAAAGTCAATTCTGAGCAATCTTTCGGAATTATACAGCAATTTCAAAAATCAGTACCCCCAAACTGAAATCAGTTTTTCAAAATTCTCTCAACTCAGACCTCGTCAATGCGTACTTGCTGGAGCTAGTGGAACTCATAATGTTTGTGTGTGTGTTCACCACGAAAACGTTAATCTAATGCTTGATGCCGTAAAAATAAAAGAACTCACCAGTGATACTGAGTCACCCATTGTAACACATCATGATGCTATCAAAAAAATCATATGCAGCAGTCCCAGTCCAGAATGCTACCTTGATGAATGCAAATCATGTCCCAGTACAGATGATCTCAAAGATTTTTTGAAATCGGTTTTTTCAGATCATTCTATGGATAGGATAGAATATCAGCGTGGGCAGCAAACTGATAAGGAGCACATTACGTACTGAGATCACTGATGCAGAAGATTTTGCAGAAGAACTTGTCGAACGTCTATTTAAATTGAAGTCTCATTCCTTTATAGCTAAGCAGCAGTCTTCTATCTTTAAATATCTAAAGAATACCTTAAAAGAAGGAGAATTTCTCATTCTATGCGATTTTGCTGAAAACTATGCATTCTTAGCGCAAAATGCCGCACAGTCATTTCACTGGAACAATGATCAGGTTACGATCTTTACAACTGTCATCTATTACAGAGGCCGCAATGAATTAAAATATCGTAGTCTAGCTCTTTTATCTGACGACCTAAATCGCGACACAATATCTGTTTACAAATTTCAGAAAGTTATAACCAAATACCTGAAAGAAAATTTCACACAAAAAAAAATGATTTACTTTATCGATGGTGCAGCACAACATTTTAAAAACAAGTACAATTTCGCAAATCTGCTGCATCATGAAGCAGACTTCGGTATCCAGGCGGGATGGCACTTTCAGGCGACTGCACGTGGAAAAGTACCATGTGATGGAATCGGGGGTAATTTGAAAAGACTCGCTGCATGGGCCAGTCTCCAGGCGTCGTCTCAGAATCAGATTTTAACTGCTGATGCTCTATATCAATGGGCTAAAAAGAACTTGTCTGAAACGTAATATTTTTCATCTCCAAAGAAAATCATGTCGCCACTGCTGAAAACCTCAAAACTCGATTCGATTCTGCAAAAACTGTGCTGGGCACACAAATATCATTCTTTTATACCCTCTTCAGAATCGACTCTGATTTTGAAGAAGTATTCGTCAAGTCCACAGTATGATATTTTTCCGAAGAGAAAGGTCGCGAAGAGAAGAGCAAAGTTAACGTTTAATGGAATAAAGAATCATTTTTAAGTAACACTTTGAGAGGCAAGGGGACTCACACCAAAAAGCTCCCCAAAACATGAGAGACAAAGGGACTCATATAAAAAAAGCACCCTGAAATGTGAAAGGCAAAGAGACTCACATGAAAAAGCACTCCAAATTATTGGAGGCGAAGAGATTAACACCAAGAAAATTCCCCAAAACGTGAGAAGCAAGGGAACTCACACCAAAAAGTACCCCAAAGCATGAGAGGCAGGGGGAATCACATAAAAAAAGCACCCCGAAATGTGAAAGGCAAGGAGACTCGCATCAAAAAGTAGCCCAAATCGATAGAGGCGGAGAGAATAATACTAAAAAAAAACTCCTCAAAACGTGGGAGGCAAGGGGACTCATACCAGAAAGAAAGAAAGTCAAGTACCGTTTTCCTACAATGGAACCGTATTGAAAATATAATTTAGATAATATCTCAACCGTTTCTCAGCCACATAAAAGTAAGAATGAAAAAAACATATTTATGACACGTAAACAGAAAAATCATTTTTATCAAGTATTAGAATCACTGAGACGCTATAGCACGCCTAGTTGCGCTGTGGCTAGTTGGCGCGGGGCACCCGCGCTCGTACGATCTCATAACTCCACCAATACTTTCCACCCATATTCGTTTTGGGATTTTTTTTCATGAGAAAAAAATCAAGCTTTCTTCCGAGCCTAATTTTAAAAAAATCAAAAAGTTACGGTCGGGGTGAATCATTGAAAATTCGGGACCCTGTATCTTGACAGCCCGTTGTACTAGGTGCACCCCCTTCACAGAATTCAAAGAGGTCCACTAGCTCCACAATCTGGCAGGATTTGAATGAGATGGGACGAACCAAAATTTTAGGCGGGGTTACTTGGAAAATTTTACCCCTTATATTGGATAGATTACGGATCAAAAAAGAAGCTATACTACAGGAGGAATTGAAGGAGAACTGGTATTGGATGCTAATAAGGTCATGGCTAGAGTGGAATGAGATTGAGTGTTGGGAGGATGAGATCACCTTGCCGAAGTCATCAACAATCATCAAGTTAATCCACGTACTGGAATGATCAGTGTGATGGGTGGAACTATAGGAACAATGGATAATCTTGCGGAGAATACTATTGATTTTAAATAATGAGTCAAGTTGTTGGTAGCATTAGGGACATTGGATGAAGGAGACTTAAACATTTTTTAGTTGCCGCCAATTATCAACACGATCCTGTCCCCATATTTATTTCCGGAAGTAGATTGTAGGATGAATAGACAAAACTCACCAAGTATTCGGAGTTTGATGAAATCCTGGAATCCATATAAAGAAAAATACATCTCGTTTTTTATGAGAAAATTAATACTCTGATAGGAATATTATTATTAATTAAGTATATTTGATAGAAAATATTAATTTTCTGACACGTTGAAATCAACATCAAACAGACAAATCCCAAGAAAGAGATGGCGAGTATCAAACACGCTTGACATCAGTCATATTTTACAGACACAACACGGACGTTTAATTAAAAAAAAAAAGCTCTGTATAGCATCCTTCCACAAACTGAACTTTACAATTATGAAGCGAATTTCACGATTCAGTGCGAAATAAGAGTGAAAAATACTCCCAACTTCTTTGAGATCTACGCGACGGAAGGTGACAGATGAAGAAGTAGGAGAAACCGATCCAGCAGCTCGTTCACAAGGCGGTAGGGGTCACAGCGGTTACTTTTATTGCTAACTTTACAAGCCGCTTTCCTTTATAAATAAATAAAATTACCAATTTTGTGATTTTATTCATTTATAAATACAAAATCACTGTTCTTCATGAATAAATAAATTCATCAACTTTGAGATATTATTTATTTCGAAATTTACAAGTCCATTTCTTATAAACAAATTAATTCCCTAAGTTGTCAGATTATTTACTGCTAACTTGACAATTCCTTTTCCTTTATAAATAAATAAATTAACGAACCTTGTGAAATTATGTATTAATAAATTCTCAAGTCTCTGCCCTGTATGATTAAATAGATAAATAAATTTACCAACTGCATAATAAGGTGACGACTGAATTATTCTGGCAGGAAGACATGCATGTTAGGTCAATAAAAATCACAGCTCTTCAATTAATAGCAATGACGCCGGAAAGCGCGGTCTTAATTCAGAAATAAATAACGGGCGAATTTATATAAAAGTAATAACTTGTTACTTGGCGAAATCGGATTCACTCTACGACGAGAGAAATTCGGAAAGCAAGCAACGACACTGTGCGTGAGTGAGTACGTAGTACATAAGGTGTGAAAGTGCACGGAGATAATCCTGAAGCTCTGAGTGCTTTTCTCTACACGTCTGGTTCGTTTATAGAAAAAAAAATTCATACACTACTGGTTAGTGTATAGACACGAGCCAGTCGTTTATTGAAAGTAACCAGTCGTTTATGATACACGAATGTCCGTAGAGTAGTACGTGAGTAGTGCGATCTACACTCAATAATATGGAGTAATAGCAATAATTTAATTGTAAAGTGTGTTCATATTTAGAAAATGGTTTTTTTGGACTTAGGTAGTTCGTGCAGTTACGCAACAGCTATACCTGCATCCAGAAATATGATCGAAGGCCAAAATATTCTTAATTCTGGTATGATTGTAAT
>JAUMHM010000005.1:37656711-37673103 GCA_032362435.1 Melikaiella ostensackeni | reverse complement strand
TCTGAAGCAATTTAAATTGTATTCAATTATTGGACCCTAAAGCCAATTCGATCACCAAAAATTCCAAAATAATAATAGTATCAGAAATTACTTAGAACTTAATACTTGGATGAAAAAAAGTTGAATCTAAATGTAGAAAAAACGAAGATTAGAAAGAGATGGGGAAGAGAAAAGAATGGACTGGACATGGATAATGTACAATAAAGTCTGGAGAGGAGAGAAATGGCCAGAGCTATGGGAAGAAGCGGTAGTGGTTTCAGTAGTGAAAAAGTCAAAGGGGAGGAGGTTAAATAATATAGGGGAGTGACGATGATGTCAAAATTGTATAAGTTATATGTAACTGTTTTATCGGAAAGGTTGAAGAAAGAAGTTGAGGGAGAAAAAAGTTCCACCGTATCGGTCAGGGTTTAGGAAAGGAATGGAAGTGACACAGAAAAAACAAAAGATAATTTTTACATCGATTCTAGGTGAAAGATTTGCTACAACAAAAATTAACCTTGCTTTCGCCTCAATTTTTATTCGAAAAACAGCGAAAGCTGCAACGTGAGCGCTATCTACCGTCATTTGAATTCATTAAACTGGATCAAAATGGAGATTAGTAGTTGTCAGTTGCCTTTTCCTGAGTGGTGTAAAATAAGTTCTAGTGCGTTTACAATAGGTTAGTTACTTTTTTATGCACATTATGCAAATATAGACCCACAATTCAGATGAAAGAAATATTAATGGTGATGTCCTCAAATCCCATAAATCAGCGACTTTGTGTTCAAATTCCGATTAATAGGTCAAAGTTAATCATAGCCACTTGCTATAGTTGGTATTAGTTTATGAGATATTATAATTTTAATTCTACTTTTATATAATTCATGCTTCAATTTCTAATTACATATTTTTAGTATGACGACCCCCATACGAGTATAACCAAGCCAAGTGCTGCTTAACGTGAAATATAAGCCTTTTTAATTTAAAAAAATTGAAAACATTTACGATATTACAATTTAGAAACTTCAAAATGAATAAATTTGTATTTTAAAGGCGTTTGATTATAAAAATTCTAATGATTCAAGACTGAAATCCTTCAAAATTGAACAATAAAGTCTGAATTGAAAAGTTTAAAATTCGATACTCCCTCCAATATTCCTAAAATAAACTTAGAAGAATGACAACATTCTTTTATCTTAGAAGCTGAAAATGTGTTTTCAACTAAAAATCCTTCAAAAATAAAACTGTTAAATTTGTAACAAATTTGCGTTTTTCAATTGTTGAGGAAAGACAATTTTAATGATTCAATTTTGTACACTCCTAATCAAAAAATTTTCAGTTTGAAATCGTTCCATTTTAAAAGTTTTAATTCTGAAATATCCAAATTTTCACATTTTTAATGTTTGGAATTTATTTAATTCTGAATGGTTAGAATTTTGAGTTGTTGAATTTTCACAACTTCAATTTTAAGTGGTATATTTTATAAACTTCAATTATGCCATTGTTCAAATTCTATATAGTTTCATAAATTCGATTAAATTATGAAGACTGTAAAGTACACTTTGAAATCAGACAATTTTGATTATTTTAATTTGAAAGACGTACAATTTAAAAAAAATTTGAAGATATATAATTTTGAAAGTTGACCAATTCAAAACTTTTTAAATAAAATAAAATGAAATTTTAAATCTTTAAATTTTTTAAATATTTAAGTTTAATTTAGTATAATTCTGAGTGCCTCTAGAATTTTTGGTCATTATTTTTCCCAATCTCTCGAAATCCCACTCCGAGCCTGATCTTACATTTTTTATATCTTCACTATATAGCCACTCCTAAATAAATGTCAAAGATTTCTTCTATATTTAGATTCAGTGTAATAAATTTACTCAAACGTATTTTCAAGTGAAATGAGTTACACGAGGTGACAATAATTTAACCTTCTGCAAAAAATAATGAATTTATAGAAAAAATAATCAGGACGTTCTGCAAAAAAAATCCATTAGTGGAATGAAATTGCCATAAACTATTTCTTATTGCAATTGCTTTGAGAAAATCACTAGCCGCATTTAAAAATAACTCTAATTACTTCTATTGAGGTTGAAATCTACTTTGATGATTTTAGCTCTAATTCGACCTCGCTTTTAAACTCGTTTTCTCGAAATAATCTTTTTTAAACTAAAGTTTTAAGAGTCAAGAGATTTTCGAGCAACTCGGAAAATTTTCTCTACTCTGAACACAGAATGCTCAGTAGTAATGAACTGTGCGGGCAGTCTGCCAGATTTACGGTGACTAAACGTACACCTTTTGCAATCAAATTGAATGCAAATTTCATTATATCTTACTCATTAACTTTCTTCGCGGAGCTTCATTTAAATCTTTTAAAATTGTTATTTTCTCAATGAAATATATTTATTTCTTAATGCAATGAGGAATTTGATATCTCGAATAAATAATTTTTTTTTCAAATTTTTTTCTTAATAACTACTTTCTGTACATTTATTGTTGTATCAGTTTTAATTGTGTTCAGATTTTTAGACTGATCATGCATTTTTATAACTTTTCTTTTTGATGTGTAAGCATCTTAGACCTCAATATGGAGAGTAAGGCCCACGGGTATGTCACGCCATTGTAAAATTTCGTGCCTGCGGTGGGAATAGCAAACAGTGGCGATGCGAACGTCACTCTATACATTTGAATTTCAATTAGGAAGTCAGGAAAGTAAATCAGGAAGTAATTGATTTAATTTGGACAAAAGTAATTATTAGATTTTTACTTGACTTTTCCTGTAAAAATTAATGTTGAAAAAAGCAAAACTTGGAGGCAAGAAACGAAGCTGATAGAGGTCGTTATTGTTCATGAATCATTTTTTTAACTCCGTAATTTTGCTCTGTGAAAAGGTACCCTATATTATCTATTCTTTTTTGAAGTAAACATATAAAATAAATGAACATTTCATACTCCATAGATTTTGTAGGAATTATTGTTTCTTATGATTTCTATTTTTATTGTTCATAAAATTCTGTTTTTGTTTTTTTGCAATTGTGAAATATATTGAAATTGTAAAATCGACAGGATTGAAAGAGATAAATAAACTATGGCACAATACAAACCACCTGTAGATAAAAAAATCTCGGCAGTTTTTCTTGGTTATTTTTTATAATTTTTTTTTGTTTTTATTGTCTTGCAATTGTGAACTATACTTATATGGGTATTAAAGAATGAATAATTTTTTACTTTGATGTTCCTTTATTGCCTGTGTTGATGAAAAGTCTAAAAAATTAAAATCAACCCATCAAGCTAGAGTAGAGGTTATGTTATTGTGTTAACAAAATTTCACCATAAAAATTGAACTACTTACCGACATTACACTTCCATCAGGAGCTAAAACCGGTTTCTCCTAATCAATATCGGTCTCCAAATAATGTTTTTCGCAAACGACTTGTTCAGCTTCGCACAAAAAATCACTTTCGTGCCGTAGAATTGCATGTTACCGCTGTTCAACACAATTTTGGGCTACCGAAAAGAAATGGAACTTCTCTTTGTTTGATTTCTTTGATTTATACCCATTAGTGCAATTGGGTACTATTCAGTAACTAGCGGCAATGTTTATTTATAGTTTATTTGCAAAACTTTTATAAACAAACAAATATTATACGTTACGAATACATTCCCATGGGAATGCCTTTTAAACGAATGCCAGACAATCGAATGACGATCGACACGCCGCTAGTTCGCCGCTCTGCCGCTGTGGACAAACCATGGCACAATTTTTTCTGACTACAGAACGGATCATGGGATACCCCTGATTAGACCTGAGCCAAAGTGTTAAATGCTTTGGTTGGGTAAAAAAAATGTGTAACGCATTGAGTTCTTTAGTCTCTACACCGGACGCTGGGTGTAGGCTTAAACTGCGTAAATGGAGACACTGTGTGCGATGAGAGGGAAAGAGACTAGACATTTGCTTCTCCCTCTCATCGCTCCAAATCCGCTACGCTTCTCCCGATGTATATTCACTCATCTCTATCTCATCGCTCCAGCAGTTCTTCGTGCGTCATGATGAAATAATATTTGCAATCTTTTGAAATCGCAAAATATTTTATGAAATCTTTGCAAATATTTAAAAAATCTTTGAAATCTCTAAAATCTTGGACATTTTTGTGAATTCTTTGATTCATGTAAGATTTTAGTTTAGGTCAAAATTTGTTTGAAATTTTTAGTTATTTGGGATATTTTGAAATCTTTGTGAAATCTTCGTGAAATGTTTTGTAATTGCAAAAGATTTCTTGAAGTCTTTGTAAAATCTTTGAAATTTTTGTGAATTCTTTGATTTTTGTAAGTTTTTAGTTTCAGTTAACGTTTGTTTCAAATCTTTGAAGTAATTTGGAATCTTTAGAAATCTGTTGAAATCTTTTGAAATTGCAAGATATTTCTTGAAATCTTGGTAAAATATTTGAAATCTCTGAAGTCTTTCTGAAATCTTTTACATTTTTGTGAATTCTTTAATTGTTCAACATTGAGTATTCTCTTTGAGGAAAAAAAATAGTATCTTTCGAAGTGATTTTAATGGATTGTTACATGCTGTTGCTGTTATATTTATGTAGAACACGTCACGTGTTAAACGCCCCTTTCGTCTTTGGCTAGGCATCAAAAATTCCTGACTAACAGTACGCTGACTTTATTTCGAATCGTTTGTACGTATCGAGCGTATGACACATGACATTTCCCCTTAACGGAGTTGCAGTTGTAATTAGTTTTCTTCATGTTCGATCCTTGAATTAAACCCTAAATTGCTTCAATAGAACTCGCTTGCTCATATAAGTACACAGAAAAACTACAAATTAAATACAGACATTTTTTAACTCCTAAGAATAAGCAATTTCACTTAGCAATGCAGGCAATTCAGAAAACATTTAAAGATTGCAAATTCCGACGTTCTTAACTGAAATAATTCAAAATATGCTGAAAGAATTTTAAGTCTTCAAAATTAAATGGTACCTATTGAGGTTAAAGAGATTCAAATTTGGACACGATAAAAATAATTATGAAATGTTCATAGATTACATCGTTAAATTTTTTTCAAAGGATTGTGTGAAGGTTAGAGGATCCACAAATAATGTGGTAATTTTAAACCAATATGAATGAAATGCTGGCAATTCAGAAAACTTTAAAGGATTTCAAATTGCGACATTTTTAAGGACGTTGGATAAAGGGAACTTGGAAATTTTTTTGGTTGCCCCCGATTATGAACGCGGCGCTGACCCCATATTTATTTTCGGAAGTAGATTGTACGATAAATAGACAAAACTCACCAAGTATTCGGGGTCTGATAAAATCCTGAAATCCATATAACGTTGAATACATCGCGTTTTTTATGAGAAAATGAGTATGTTGATAGAAAATAATCATTTTCTGAAACGCTGAAATCAACACCGAGCAGGAAAATCCCGAGAAAGAAATGTCGAGTGTCGAAGACATTTGACTTCAGTCTTATTTTACAGACACAACACCGACACTTAATAAGAAAAACGCTCCGTATAGAATCCTTCCACAAACTAAACTTCACAATTATGAAGCGAATTTCGAGATTCAATGCGAAACAAAAGTAAAAAATACTTTCAAATTTTTTAAGAACGACGCGACGGAACATGATAGATGCAGAAGCAAGAGAAACCGATCTAGCAGTGCGTTCACAAGGCGGTAGCGGCCACCTTTTGTACTAAAATGATAGAATAGCAGATTACCCAGAGAATCGCGGTCGGTAATTTATCTTTTTCCTCAAAACTAATTATCGAAATATATCAATAAAAACTAACCACTTTCGTTATAAACATGCATCCTGAAATTATTTTTTGCAGAAATAAAAAGATAAAGTACTATTTATAAAGTTAATTACTAAGTTGACAAGTTATTTATAAATGCATAAATTTACTAAGTTTAGGCAATTATTTATTGCTAACTTCACAAGTCACTTTCCTTTATAAATAAATAAATTTACCAACCTTGTGAAATTATTTATTTTCAAATACAAAAGTCTTTTTTCTTTATGAATAAATAAACAAATAAATTCACGAAATTTGCGAAATTATTTATTTCCAAATTCACAAGTCCATTTCTTATAAACAAATAAATTTCCAAAGTTTCCAAATTATTTATTGCTACGTTCACAATTCAATTTCCTTTATAAATAAATAAATTCGCCAATCTTGTGGAATTATTTATTTATATAAATACATGAGTCTTTGTTCTTTATGAATAAATAAATAAATAAATTTACCACCTTTGCGAAATTATTTATTTTCAAATTCACAAGTCTCTATCCCTTATGAATAAATAAATAAATAAATTTATCAACTTTGCGAATTTAATTATTCCCAAATTCCCAAGTCTCTTTCTTGTAAATAAATAAAGAAAATCTCTTTATTTTTCGAATTATTTATTTATATATGTATTCACAAGTCTCTGTTCCTTACGAATAAATAAATAAATAAAAAAATTTACCAACTTTGCGAAATTATTATTTCCAAATTTACACGCCTATTGCTCTTAAAAATAAATAATTTACGAACAATTTGGAAATAAATCATTTCGCAGAGTTGGTGAATTTATCTATTTATTCATTCATAAGGGACAGAGACTTGCGAATTTGAAAATAAATAATTTCGCAAAGTTGGTAAATTTATTGATTCATTCATTCATGAGGTACAGAGACTTGTGAATGTATAAGTAAATAATTTCACAAGGTTGGTGAATTTATTTATTTATGAAAGGAAAGTGACTTGTGGAGCTAGGAATAAGTAATTTGACAACTTAGGAAATTTATTTGTTTATAAGAAATGGACTCGTGAATTTGTAAATAAATCATATCACAAAGTTGGTAAAATTTATTTATTCATTTATTCATAAAGAACAAAAAGTTGTGTATTTATAAATAAATAATTTCACTAGGTTGGTTAATTCATTCACTTATAAAGGAAAGTGAATTGTGAAGTTAGCAATGAATAATTTGAGAACTTAAGGAAGTTATTTGTTTATAAGAAATGGACTTGTGAATTTGGAAATAAATCATATCACGAAGTTGGTAAAATTTATTTATTTATTTATTCGTGAAGAACAAAAACTTGTGTATTTATAAATAAATAATTCCACTAGGTTGGTAAATTTATTTATTTATTTATAAAGAACAAAGATTTGTGTATTCATAAATGAATAATTTCACAAGGTTAGTAAATTTATTTATTTATAGAGGAAAGTGACTTGTGAAGTTAGCAATAAATAATTTTCTAAGCTTAGTAAATTTGTGCATTTACAAATGACTTCTGAACTTAGTGAATAACTACATAAATAGTATTTTACCTTTTTATTCCTGCAAAAAATAATTTCCGGATGCATGTTCATAACGAAAATTGTTAGTTTTTATTTATATATTACGATAATTAGTTTAGAGGAAAAAGATAAATTACCAACCGCGGTTCTCTGGGTAATCTGCAATTTTATCATTTTAGTACAAAAAGTGGCCGCTACAGCCTTGTAGAACGTGCTGCTAGATCGGTTTCTCTTGCTTCTTCATCTCTCATCTTTCGTCGCGTGGTTCTCAAAAAATTTGGAAGTATTTTTTACTTTTGTTTCGTATTGAATCGCGAAATTCGCTTCATAATTGTGAAGCTTAGTTTGTGGAAGGATGATATACAGAGTTTTTTTAAATTTAGTTTCGGTGTTGTGTCTGTAAACTATGACTGAAGTCAAGTGTCTTTGACACTCGCCATCTGTTTCTCGGGATTTGTCTGCTCGTTGTTGGTTTTGACGTTTCAGAAAATGAATATTTTCTATCAATATATTCATTTTCTCATAAAAACGCGATGTTTTTTATATGGATTCCAGGATTTCATCAGACCCCGAATGTTTGGTGACTTTTGCCTATTTATTCTACCATCTACTTCTGAAAATAAATATGGGGTCAGGGCCATGTTCTTAATGGGGGGCAACAAAAAAATTTCAAAGTCTCCCTTATCCAACGTCCTTAACTGGTTATCATTCAAAACATGCCGAAATAATCTCAAATCTTTAAAACTAAATGCTACCCGTCGAATTTAAAGAGATTCAAATTTGAGCACGATAAAAATAATTATAAAAGCTCATAGATTGTATAATCCACATTTTTTTCCAATGGAAGGTGTAAAGGATAGAGGATCCGCAAATAATACGAGTACATCAATTTTAAATCAATATGAATATAATGCAGAGAATTTAGAAAACATTTAAGGATTTCAGATTCCGGTATACTCAACTGGAAATCATCCAAAATATGCTGAAAGAATTTTAAATTTTCAAAATTACTTGCTATCGAAGTTAGAGAGATTCAAGTTTGATCACGATAAAAGTAATTATAAAATGTTCATAGATTCCATAATTCTTAATCAATACGAATAAAAAACATTTTAAATTTGGATACCTCAGAAATGATTAATAATAATCAAAAGTGCTGTCAATTTCCATGAATTTAAAAAGCTTTCAGGTAGTCTTGCAAATTCCGTCAGATGTATTAAGAATAAATTAAAGCTAAGAGGTAATTTTTTCTTGAAAAGCTATAATTCTACGGGGATGAGTTATTTTTACATTCTAAAAGTCTACTCCATAAAATTATACTGTTTTGGAAAAAATTTTAAAAATATTTTATTAGGGTGGTTCAAAAAACATCAACTTTAGAAAAATTATGATGCACCTTGATATTTTTTTTCTAAATCATGAAAAAAGATAACTGTATAAATTGTAAGCAAATCAGAGTATATTTAGTGTTACTCAGACGGCGTTAAAGCTGTAATAGAGAATATCTCTAAAATTAACAAAGATAAGTGATTTTAAATATACACTACTGTCGGATAGTATCGGACCATAAACCGGGTGACCTATTAAAAAGGAGCCTTGGTTTGAAAGGCGATAGCGCCGTTCAGAATAGAGATAAAAATTTTTTTTTAAATCGTTGGAGAGCTTATTAAATTCTGCGTTAATTTAGCTCGAGTTGAAGTATTTAAGCTTGGTGGGTATTGAATTAGCACGTGAGGAAGTTATTATTTCATGAACCCGTGAATATTTTTAATGTCTGATGGCTCAGATGAAAGGTAAAATCCTAAAGGTCACTTTCGTAAAATATAAAAATCAATGAATTCACTTACCCAGCTCCTGTCAAGAGATGAAGTTGAAGTGCAAAATTCCTTAAAACTCAAAATTTGTTTTTGTCTTTCTTACGTGCTAATTTAATACCTACCAAGCCAAAATATCATTTAATGCAGAATTCAAAAAGCTTTCGAGCGGTTCTTTAGAAAAAATTTTATCTCGATTCAGAATGGCGCGATCATCTTTCAAATCAAGGCTCATTTTTAATAGGTCATCCCGTTAGTGGTCCTATAATATCCAGCGGTAGTGTATGTCTCTGAATTCGGCTTGGTTTCTACTGTAATTTGAGATTATTTATATACCATAATTATCTCAACTGCGAGGGCCCACACGGGCCCTTCACAGTTGGTGACCATAAGGGTGACCATGGGAGAAGCCCATGCTGGATCCTTATGTCGTTCTCATGAGGGGCCACGCATGGATTGCCTTCATAAGCCCCTTATGACCTGAGGATATTGCATGGGGGCCCCTTACGGAGGCCCACTCCATTTTTTGACACGGGGACTTACAAGAGGAATACGACTGTATTGTTAGATTTGATGAACAAAATTTATTTAGTGCATTTTCCTTAATTTTGGCAATATATGTAGATTATTGTGGTTTATTAATCATCTCAAATTACAGAGGAAACGAAGACAAATTTAGAGACCTGTATTTAATATCACTTATGTCTATTAATTTAAGACATTCTCTACTGAAGCTTTAAAGATTTAGAAAATATGTATCAAGGTGCACCGTATTCTTTTAGAAGTTGGTGTTTTTTGAACCACCCTAATATATATTGAAAAATGGCTCAAACAACCACCGCAGGGTCCTCCTGGGATCGATCCTCCTGCCATCCAGAAACATGACACCTGCTCCCAGTAGAACCGCAGTAAATTACACATATGGCCACGCCTCACAACCGTGAGATGGGTGTCCACGACATACATATATATTTTTCATTCCTAAGACCTGAAATTATGTTTTATTGAATATATTGCCCCATAATATTCGTTTTTACATAAAAATAGTTTAAGAGTCTTTAAAAATAATTTCATCTAAAACAGAATGAATGCAGAGGTCCATTTTTTAAAAGGGAATAATTTTATGAGTAAAAGTTATCAATTCCGTGAAATCCGATTAATTTATAAATGATTAATCTCACTTAATTCTAAAGAAATTTTTTGAAAAAAGTGTAGCACTAGCTAGACTGACTGTTTACCCCTGATATAGTTTTTTTCCAGCTGAATTGTTCTTATATCAAATTTCTGCCACAAAGTATGTTAATGTGGTATCCATTTTTTTCAGCTCCATCCCCACGATTCGCTTAGGATATCGACTGTGAAAATCGATCATCAGATGACCATGAAAAAAAGCTTAAACGCCTTTTTCTTTCCAAGTCATCGTGTGGAGAACAATCAATCGAGTGATATTATTTTGACGATTCTCAGTAGTTGCAGAAGCAATTTTGTTTGTTTGATAGAGAGGATAATAGAGATATTTATGGAGATTAAGATAAGTTGACAGACTGCTAGAATAAATCAAAACAGTGATTGATAAGGTAAGGGAGAAGGTAAGAACAAAAGGAGATGGAGAGGGGAGTAGGAGAGGTTGGTGGGATGAAGAATGCAGGGAAGGTAAAGACAGGGTGAAGGAGAGTGTAAGAAAATGGAGAAAAGGGGAAATGGAGAAATGGGAACTCAACAGGAGAAAAAGAGATCATGAGAGAATGTTGAGTGAGAAAAGACAGAGGAAGAAGGAAAGGTACATGGAAGAGGTCGAGAAAGCGGTAAAGGAAGAAAGAGAATGGGAAGTGATAAACAAGGTAAGAGGAGGAAGGAAGGTCATAAATGAGGAGATCGGGATGGACGAGTGGACGGGATGGACGAGTGGACGGAATACACGTATTTCAAAAGACCGCTAGGGGGCGTGGAGAATTAAGTAAAGGGTAAAGGAAGAAAGATGGTAGCAGGAGACGAGGATAGCGGAAACGAGATTGGTAGGGAAGAGGCGAATGAGGCAATTGCAAGGCTGAAAGGAAATAAAGCAACAGGCGAAGATGACTTAGAGAATAAAGAACTGAAATCTGGTGGAGGAGGGGTAAAAAAAAGATGTGGAGGATTTGTAATAAGGTTTTGTGAGGCAAGTGAGAAAGAGATTGGAATGTGCATGTAAGTAATGGGAGAAGTGTGAGGTATAGGGAAGGGAAGGTTCAAGGACGACTAGAGAATGAGAGTATGGATGTTCGACGCGCTTATGTGGTCAGTGTTAAGTTATGGAGTAGAAACTTGGGGATGGAAAGAGCGTAAGAGTGTGGAGAGTTGGCATGAGAGATTTCTGAGATGAGTCATGGAGGTGAGTTGAGGCCGTCTAGGTTACGAGTATATGCTGATGGAAGAAATAGGACGAGGGAAAATGCTGATAAGACAACTGAGAAGATCCTGGAATTTTTAAGAGAAACTGATGAGGGGGGAGGGAAGCAAGATTGCACCAGCGTGTGCCCGGAAGATTGTGGACAAAGAGAGGAGAGGTAACGTGAGATGTTCAAAATGGGAGGAAGAGAGATGCGAAATGATGTTTGAATGTGGTATGAAAGTGAAGGGTGGAGAATTGCTGGGAATAGAGGAAGAGATGAGGGCAAGACAAGAAGAGGAAAGATAGGGAAAAATATCGGAGTCAAGGAACAACAGCTGGTATAGGATGGTGAAGTGTGAGGGGGAGCCGGAATAGCTAAAAAAGATTAAAAAGGAGAGCAAATGTAATAGAATCGTGAGATTCAGAATGGCGGGAGAGGTGAGAGTATGCAGGAATTGGATAAATGAAGAAGAGAATCTGTGTAGAGTATGTAGGTATGAGCAGGAATCATGGATGCATGTGTTAGAACGGTGTTCAGGTGACGAAGGGGGAGGGGAGAGTATGGAAGAGAGAATAAAGTGGATTTTGAATAGGAATGGTTAGGGTGAGGAATGAATAGAGAAGCTGGAAGAGTTGAGAGAGAGAGAGAAAGCTGGTTGTATGAGGTAGGGAAAATACAAGAAACGACTCCTAAAGATGGAGAGTAATGAAGTAGTGTTGCGGAGTAGAGCTACAGTTTTCAGATTAGTAGTGGTAAGAGAAAACGGAAGCCTTGGACAAGGTCGCAAGCGTCTATGATTGAGAATAGTGGTTAAGACGACATGTAAGAAAAAGTTGGTAAGATAGTATATAAGCATTGTCGACATAAGGATATAGACTGTAAAAATCGATCATCAAATGACCATGAAAAAAAGCTTACACGCCTTTTTCTGTCCAAGTCATCGCGTGGAGAACGGTCGATCGAGTGTTATTATTTTGACGATTCTCAGCAGTTGCAGAAGCACTTATTGTCACTTATATCTTTCAAGTAGCTACTCGAACATAACAGCCAATAGTAGTCTTACCAGGTGACATAGCTGCGTAAATCCCACGAGATGGTCCGCTCAATTATTGAAGAAACCGTATCGATCCCGAATGTGAGTCAGACAAGGACGTTGCTTTGTGATTTAAACATAGCGTGACTGGTTTTTTAATCTCACTGAGCAATCTGTGAGAAATAAAAAGTTCATTGTTTCAGGTTCGGGATTTCCCTGAGTTATTTAGTGAAGTTTTTTTCTGCGTAAAATCTATATGCACGTTTGAATCCTTTTGCGTCTCCAATTTTCATAAAATGAACCTATCTTATTTTTTTGTCCTCGAAAATCCTACATTAAAAAAAATGACAAAAATATTTTAATGCAGAATTACTGTACTTCTTACTAGGGAAGCTTTTGGTAATTAGACAATGACATATGGAAAAATCAAAAGCATTGAAAATTAGAAAATGTTTAAATTATTTTGCTTACTCATAGAAGAAGCTTTGTTACGATGAAAATTTTCGAACTTCTTTTTTTGACATATCTTGAAATAATTCGACCTTAGGAGTCTGAAAATGAGGTTTTTAGAAAATGTCCGCGCGTGTGTGTATGTGTATGTCAACAATCCTCTTTTTATGGTAACTGAAAAATAAGTTGAGGTAGGGTCATGAAAATTGGAGGGATTATAGTCCTAAGTTATGCCCATTATTGATTAAATTTACAGCCGGATCAGATAAAAAAAATTTTCTTTCGATTTTATAAATTTCTCAAAAATCGTTTTGCATGTTAAGTTTTTTGCAAGTTTGATTATATTAAGGGAAAAAAATTTTATACGTAGATTTTATTAAAATACATACTTTTTTTGAAAAAGGTTGAGGTTAATTCACTAAAAACCGTGAGAGTGACAAAAAATGAATTTGAAAAATTTGAGATTTTAAGAATTCTTATCACAGTATTGGCAGTGATACCAGGTCCTGTAAAACGAATTTTTTCAAACACGGGCTGGTATTTAATTAATATAATTAAATAGAATATTTATAGCTAAACCCATACAAAAATTTTCATCTTTAAGAATTTTTGAAAATTTTAATTTAGTGTTTATAAGTACAATTTTTTTAAATATTGGGAATATAGAAAAGTAATATGTCCCAAATTTGTTCATTTTAACAAGATGAATCGTTTGATATATTTAGAAACACTATGACCAAATGAAGTTATGATATTTACAGATTTGTAAATTTTTCTAACGTCTGTAAGAGAAAGACTCTTAATTTTGGGCATATACTAATATTTTAAGTATAAAATTTGTTCATTTTAATGAAATGAATCAATCAAACTATTTAGAAACCTTGTATGACCTATAAACAATAAACAATTAATAATCAATAATATGTCTTAAAGATGGACATGAAATCTACTTACTTATGAAAGTTTTTATGTACCAACATAAAATACAAAAAAATCCACAAATCAAAAATAGGCTTCAAAACTACCCACTTTATGGCTCATTAGAGACAAATATAGGCACAATAAATGCACAAAAAAATGAAAGAAGGGAGAAAAAGAATGAGTCAACCAAACCAATCTCTCACCCTTTCTTTTCTCAGTATTTTTTGTACTACTGGGGACCCAACATGTTTCGAAGCCAATTTTGACTTCCTCATCAATTTTTCTATTTTCTTATTAATATCGAAAATCTTTATTTGGAAGAACCGATAAATCTTACTTTTCATTTTTTATTTTTCAACCGGTTCCCCAATCACATCCATCTCATTACCCAGACTTATATCAATTTCGCTGAACTTCATAATAGCAAAGAGGAAAAATCAGAGTAGACAAAAGTTAACTTCCTGCGTAGAAAATTCAAAAACTATCATCCATCATTTTTCACAATTCACCACAACATTAATTGAAACATACATTTCAATTTTGTCAAAACACGAAATAGATAGTCAGGATCATACCCACAGTTAAATTAGGAAAGTTTTAATTTTATCTAGATTTAATTTTCAAGACTTTAAAAAAATAAAACATGAATAAAATAATCCACTTTTTTCAATTTTTCAATTTATGAGAAAAAGATTAGAATCACGACTTGACGGTAAAACTTTATTTCAATAGGAAAAATTCTCCATCAATACGAAGTGCAGTATACAAAGCCACGACGTAAACTGATATTGAATGTAAACAAGGAGACTCTCAGAAATTTCCAAACTTTTTTCCAGCTTAAAAAACATATTTACGAAGAATTTCACTGATTAGAGGAATTTTATTCAGAGAATTAAAAAAATATACATAAAAAATTTTAGAATTATCACAATAACCCATTGTATTTATATAAGACAGACAAATTATTAAAAAATTCAAAACCAAGAACATCTGCAAAATTTATAAAATTAGAAGAATTTCACATAAAATCTCGTAAAAAATTATTAATGAAGTACTGAATCGTACATGATGAAGGAATGCATATATTTTGTATATGGCATCTTCCTTTGAGTGCCATTTTTTATAAGTAACGACGGTATCATTTTTTTACCTCAATGTATGCAAATCCTTTTTGGCAACCTCGTTTTATGTATGATAAATACAAGAAAGACATTTTAATTATATTAATAGTATATTTGAAAAACTAACAACATACTAGACTGAAAAATACATTAAATAGATTTAAAACCAAGAAAATGTGTAAGAATCTTCAAATAAGAAAAAATTCAACACTAAAAACGTAGTCAAAGATTACTAATAAAGTACTCAGTGATACATAATAAGAAAATGCACATATTTTTTACGTGGCATTTTTCTCTGAATACCATTTTTATAGGTAACGAGGATATCATTTCTTTTAACTAAATGTATGTAAAACCCTTTAGCAACCTTAATTTTAGATGAGTATCAGCTTTACATTTTGATTATATTAATTACTATACCTCAATTTATGTACACCCTTCTGACAACCTTATTTTTATTATTTTTTTTTTTTGCCAAGTACCAGGATGACAATTAAAAGATAAAAGAAATCCAAACATTAACACATTTCTAAAAATTGCTCACTTTATCAAATTTTTATACTTTATTTAAATAATAATAAATATTTTCAGGTAAATTGAGTTAATCATTAATGTCTCAACTAGAAGGAATCTAAATGGTATTTATAGGCAATTCTGCAGATTAAAACAAATCTTTGCTTAATGTCCCTCTTAAAATTTCTTAAAGATCGAAATGAAATCTACTTATGAAAGATTTTATGTACTAAAATAGAAGACAAAAGAATCCAAAAATTTGTCTATTTTTTTATTAATATAAAAAATCGTCATTTGAAACAACCCATGAATCTTACTTTTTATTTTTCATTTTTTAACCGATTTCCATTTGTGAGAAAAAGATTAGAATCACGACTTCGCGGTAAAACTTAATTTTAACAGAAAAAATTTTTCACCAATATGAAGTGGTTTCGAAGTCTGTTTTTGATTTATGGATTTTTTGTGTTCTATTTTAGTACATAAAATCTTTCATAATCTTTCATAATCTATTTTTATTAAAATACAGTATAACAATTTGATGAAGTAAGCAATTTTTAGAAATGAGTTGTTTGAATTATTGCCTTTTTCTATATTGAAAAATGGAATACACTCATCTCGCACAAACTGGCCAGCCTCGGGTCTGATCGGCCAGTATGCGGAGGCTATCAAAAATCTACTTTCGACCGGATTTAAAGCGACGAGTAAGTAAACACTCAGGATCGCTTATATAGTCTCTGAACCGGAACACGTTGAAAAATATATGCACAGAGAGTCGCGATATAAATAACTTCTGATACGGCGCTGACTGTCCGAGCGAAGACCTTGAGTACAGAGCGTCAAGGGACGCTCGGGGGGGGGGGGGGGGC
>JAUMHM010000005.1:37627153-37641000 GCA_032362435.1 Melikaiella ostensackeni | reverse complement strand
TTTTGAAATCCCCACAAATCCGCCAATTGTGTTCTGAATATTTCAATTTATCCAATACCAACTTGATATTTTCGTAACTCTCTTTCAACGTAGTTGAATATGCTACCGGTATGGGAGCAAAACATTCGTATTGTGAAGCAAAACAGCTTTCAAACTTCTCCTACAGGAATCTATGACTAGTCTCTATTCGATGGCTCTGTAAATCCCTGGTTTCAATTCATTCATCAATCAATTTAAATCGTGACAGTAAACTAATGCAAGCTCTTTTTCTTTTGTGAAATATTTCCTGAAATCTCTTTCTCTATTCCTATAGTCAGGTGCTTTCACATTCCTTTCCAATAAGTTTTTCTTTTTGAGTATAAAAACCAAGAATTCACTTGTTTCTTTGGATAGTCCTAAATCTCTGATGCGATCGTTCAATTCTTTTTTTGAGAAAAGTTGTGGTTTCTTTTCTTTACTTCCTACATATTCGTCGTCAATGTCCGATTCACTGGAGCATTCTTCTTTGCTAGTGTCTTCTTGGATCTCTCAACTTTTCCGAGAAGAAATACGTCTGATTCCTTCAATACCTTTCTGATCTGTACTGTACATCTTGATGGGTCTTATTACTGTCGGAACATCGACGTAAGCAATGCTTCTTTAATTTTTTTGTTGAATCCAGTTACATCGTTCTTGCAGAAATAGCAATTCTCTTTACAAGTGGGTTTTGCCCGTAAAGTTGGACTTTTCAATTTAAGATCTTCAATATTTCTACTTTTATGCCAACGAATCAATTGTGATCTACAATAATCGCATATTTTATGTGGCACTCATTTTTTATCCTGATCAGCAATTGTGAGATCATAACAATTTCCGTAAGTCGTTCTGATCTGCTCCGAAATTGTCCTGAGAGTCTTTGGTGGATAGAATTCACTAAATACGTAGCAGAATGAATCAGGGTCTCTTTCACAATGATGTTTTGAGATGGTAGCTTCAAGATCGGCTTGTGATTTAGCACCTTTAGATTGTTGAGTTGAGGATTTTTTGGTTTTATTCATAAATGCCAATTTGCCACGTTTTTTTTTTGAGGTTGGAGACAAAGTGTGACGTCATAAAATCACCATGACTCCGCGTTCATACTCAGTGACTCCGGAAACATAGAATATGACCACTTTTCACAGACGGGAATCATGTTTCACATGAAATCAGCGATTTTCCATGTTTTTTGAGGTTAGGGACGAAATATGACGTGATAGAGCCAAACCAGTTCCGGATTCGGATTCAGCGACCTGAAATACGTAGGGTAAGCCTATTCTGTTTCTGGGGCTGACAACTTTTTTTTTGTGGAGCTGTGTTATCAACGGTACATAACATCCTCTAGTAATGATCACTAAACAGCCGGTCAACAGCGGTCAATAACAAACCCAAGGACTGTCAATAATGACATTTATCAACAGTTAATAATAACTCTTGACCAATAGTTAATAACATGCTCTACCAACGCTCAATGCAACGACAAGCAATGATCAATTCTCAACCCTTAACAAAGGTCAATAACAACCTCTACGAATATCACTAACAACCCCTTAGCCACGGTCAGTAGCATGTCCTATAATCGGCTAAACGGTCTCGTAGAAACGGTTAGTAAGACTCTCTAGCAATGGTCAGTAACAACGTCAAGCAATCATAAATAATAAGATGACCTTTAGCATTGGTCAAATATAACCGCCATTAACGGTCAATAACAAACCTAAGTAACGGTTAATATTTTATTTAGTACTGGTCACTAGCAGTCTATAGAGCCGATGAATAATCACTTTTGAGAATGGTAAAATATAACCCCTATAAGTATTCAATAACAACCCCAAGCAATAGTAAATAGTAACCCGAACCAAAGGTTAGTAACAACTCTTAGTGGTGCTCACTAGAGCGTCGCTAATACACACCCCCTAAAACAACGGACAATAAAAACCTCCACGAAGGTAACTTATAACCTCTACCAACGTTCAAGAACAATCCTAAGTCGTTACTCAGTGTCAATCACAACTATTATTATCAATGGTGCATTACATCCTGTAGTAATGGTCACTAAAAAGACGGTCTCCAACGGTTAATTGTAAAACTGCTACAAATTGCAACTGTAAAATGAAACCCCTAACAATAATCGTTATCAGCCTCCATGACAGTCACAAAAAACCTCTAGAAACTGTCAAGAACAAACCTAAACAACGGTTAATAATAACTCCTGGCGAAGAGATAAAGCATCCTTGAACAACGGTCAATACAACGTCAAGCAGTGATTAATAATCAACCCTTAACAATGGTTAATAACATCTCCACGAATATTACTAACAAACCCTCAGCAACAGGCAATAACGTTCCCTATAAACGGTCAAATTCAAATCCTATAAACGATCAATAACAACCCTTAGCTTTACTATCAATACGTAGGGGTTGTATGAATGGGAGTCAATAAAATCCTCTCTGTCAATAACATCTCTTAGAAACGTTTAAATACGAGCACAACCCCTAAGCAAGGGTCAATAAACTCCCTATAGAAAAAAACGACAACCCTTGAAAAAATGCTTATGAAATCGTATCAACGGCAAAAACAATCGCACACAACAGTTGCTAGGGTGTTGTTACACCAAAGTATTACAAATATTTATTATTTTAAACTTGTGTCGGAATCTCCAATCATATTTTGTATTTAGTACATTTAATAACTAAACATCTATCATACGGAAATGTAAACAATAAAATTACTTTTAGCTCTACTTTTACAAGCAATGAAGTTTTCTCTTTGAGAGCGAAAAGTTCTCATTGTTAGGATGGGGTTAAAGTTCTTGTGGTATCTCTTATTAAATAAATTCGCAACCTCTTGCTACTACAGGTAGGTATCTTGATCGGCAATATAGCTTTTAAACTAGCTACAGATGATGCGTGGCAAGAACTTAACTCTGGTTGCTTGGCAACCATCAGATGACCCAGATATTTTGCACCCTGTTGCTCACCGAAAGCTAGCCAAGTAAATGAGGGCGCCCTGGTGTCGCTTCACGATCGAAACCGGAAAAGCTGGAACGGCCTGAATATAACGTCCCTCCAGTGTTTCTAAAGACTCCTCAGTTTGATTTTCCGAAGGGTATTAACGCTTCTTTCAACTTCAAGAGGGTACCATACATTATCCCCTGAAAATCCCTTTCAATGGATTTATCGAAATGGAATCTTTTGTCACTATTAATTATTCGCCGCCACGAAGTCATAGATGACAAGAGAAGAAAAAGATATAATAATTTAATCTCTTCCGAAACTCATTAATTAACATTAGCAGTAAATACACGCGCGCAAATAGTAAAGACAAGTTAGACGTAAAAAATCAAAAAGCTCAGAACCCGGGTCTGGGTAAAGGATTTTTATGAAACCTTCTGCATTATGTTGCAATAACTAGATACTTAAAAGTGAAGCCATCAGAAATCTGTGCTTATTATTATTTAGTTATTCAAACAAAGAATTAGTAATTATTTCATATATGTACACATTTTTAGCTGTGGATTCGGTAAATTTTACTCTTTTTTTTTGCAAAATGGACAAAGAAAAAAATAAAGCGAACAGTTTCAACCAAAAAAGTGTATATTATCATGATAATGTAATTGTAAAATAATATATTCACGAAACTTATGACAAACACTTGCGCAAGCGGCGCCGCAGCGCCGCAAAGCCTATAACTGTGGTAACATGGTACATTTTAACTGTATTATTATTCACATATAATAAGTGCTTTCTTAATCATATAACTACATTTTAAAAATTTGTACTAATTTCAAACGTTTTTGATTTGTCGATCAGCCATTTTCAATTTGCCATATTGATTTTTTATATCGTTATTAATTTATTATTTATTCACTATCATTGACTTCTGAAGCATATAACAATTTCAACAAATTATTGCACTTTGAAGAGTCCCTTCATGAATGAACTACCTCCAAAAAAGATTTTTGATGATTATTCAGGAAAGGGTACATCAGAGAAAAAATATATCATCACAGGCAAATGGTACATAAAATTCACCACAAGAATGGTTGTAGTCATTTTGCGTGTGCCGGCCATATTTTCCGAGTATCAATCTTGGGAGTAGAGGGTGAGTTTTACCGCGTGACTCGCACGCTCTTTTCTTAGCTTATATCTCGAAATAAGACCATTTTTCGGTAAAAATGTTTGAAGCTAAAATTATGAAGAATCTTCAGTTCTACAATTTCAGTTTCATACATTTTCTTTGAGGAACGACCCTATCTTGAGATATGAGCTAAAAAGACCGTTCGAGTTGTGCGGTAGAACTCACCTTTGAATTCAAGAGTGGATTACTCGAAAAATATGGCCCGCACACGAAAAATGCATACTACTATTATTTTGTTGAATTTCTTGTACTCTATGTCTGCCATAATTTATTTTTTTCTCCGATGCACTTTTTTCGAAATAATGGTCAAACCCCATTTTTTGTGGAAAGGGGGCATTCGTGATTTGAGGATCTTTTCATCTACCCTCCCGAATCCAACTCGTTTGATATCAAATTGCAATGCCTTGAGGAATATGTATGCCAAGTATCGATACTCTAATTTTTTTTTGATTCCATAAGTGTTTAAAAGTTTTGGTCCGCCATTTTTCATTTTATTGACCTTGCATTCATAAGCAGGAACTCCAAAATCTATATACAAAGTATTTTTGAGGCTCTAAAACTTAATGTCTTTAAGTTATTTAACTTTATAATCTATTTTTTTAATTTTTGAAAAAGAATTATTTTCAAAATAGCATAGATTTCTGATGGCTTAACTTTTTTGGACCTATTCTTAGCTACACAATGCAAAATTTTGTATAAAAATCCATTGCCCAACCCTGGTTTTGATGTTTAAACCTTATTTGACTCCACTAGAAGCGCGTTCATGTCTCAGGATTTTGATTTTCTGATATTAAAAACATAAACTATTTGAATTGAAATTTAAATAATCATATTTTTTGAATCTTTAATTATTAATTGTTCATATTTGAAAAACTTACATGAAAAAATTGATACATTAGAAATTGCTGAATTTTAAACGTCTAGAAATCGGCTCATATTATGAAATCAAAACTGTTTAATTTCAAACGCTATTCATTTTAAATTGTCTAAGCACTAAAACCAATATCTATTTCGATCTTTTCATTGTACGAAGTAAAACTAAAAGACTTAACTATGAACATTCCCAAATTAAACTCTGAGGGACGAGACAATTTTTTTCTTCATTTTGAAAATAAAATAAAAGAATTACTATATTCTTTAACTTCAAGGTTCTTGGAGGAAAAAACCTTAACTTTCTTTTGAGACCAGAACAAAAAAAGGCAAAAAAATCGTTGAAATTCAGAAATGCTTATGGATTGTTGAAAAGCTGGGGAAAACCGCTATCGAAACTGTGGTAGCCAAATATTTAAAAATTGATATTAAGCAAGTTAAAAAATAATAATAAGAGATGTTATCTTAAAAAAATCACTTAACGCTTATTTTCATGAATAACCAACTACCGGTCAACTTTTTCACCTAATTTATGGAATGTATGCTCAAAGAAAAAATATTTCCACATCTATACTAAAAACTGAGCTTAAATTTTTAGACTTGTTAAGAGCTGATTTTTGGTAGTTTTTGAAAATTTGACAAACTCTGGAACTTATTAAATTTGTGTTCGATCAAAAAATATCATTAAGGTCATTTGAAGACATGAGAATGACAACTGAATAAGAACGAGTTGTTTTTACCAATTCCATTTTTAACGATTTCAAGTGACTTAGGGCACTATTTATGGATACATATTAGCATCATGTAAAAATCATTTCTTCTTTCACTCGGAAATTTTGAATTTTAAATTTACGAGAATGAAAACTGAATATTACCACTTAGGTTTTCTACCCTCAAACACAGAAAATTTAAAAAAAAAATGTTTTCAGCTCCCTTGAACTTGGTAAGTAATAGCCCCATACTTCTATAAGTTAATTTTCGTTCCTTATCCAGTTGTCATTCTCATATTTTTATAAATTCGTGAATTCTAGGGCGAACATTTTTCAAAATTTTGGCATATCGATAATTAAATGCATTGCACATACTCATCAGACCCAAAAAATTTCTTACTATATATTTTCGTGACTTTGTAAGCAAATACGCTGTTCTAAAATTTATGAGATGGAAAATTGGACAAGGACCATTTTGACTTTCCCACCTCCCACACATAATTTTTTTTCTTCAAATTGTCACGTCTTCAATGTAAAGTTCTTGGGAGATACATGCTTCTATAATTTTATCAAATTTTTATATACAAAAACCTATTTCAGAAAACTTTTTTGTTCATCCTGTAAAATTTGATTTTTGGTCCTTATCCAGTTGTCACTCTTATGTCTCCATTTTGTTAATCTTGTAATCCTTGTTTGAATTTTGGTCTGATCGAAAAATTTCATAGAACTAGTTTCTGAATATATTTAATAGTTACTGAAAATTTCGATTAGAACTTCTTAATCTGCTAGAAAAATTAATTTTTGATACTTTTTGAAAATTTTGAAAATCCTATAACTTTTTTAAGTTTCATCAAATTTAACCATTTTTAAATTAGGATTGTGAAATTAAATCGTGTTAAATATTTTCTCAATTTTGTAGAATATATTATGCTCATTCAATTATTTATATAATTGGAAATTACTTACAATCACGATTACAATTTAAAATCATAAAATTTAAAAGTTTCATTTTAAGAATCGTTTAGCTTCACTTCTATAGTCAAATACTCTTCAATTTTAAGTAGTTACATTTTTAAAATCTTTAATACAGAATCATTCATATTTGAAGCATTTTCATTTACAATTGACGAATTGAGGTTTAAAATTGAAATTGTCTGATTATGAAAATTTCAATTTTATATTATTCGATTTGAAACATTTTCAAGATAAAATGTTTAATTTTTTCTAATTTGAAGTTATCTAAGGTAAGCATTTTAAAAACTGTGAAATAATAATGCGGTTAATTTTATCTGAGTGCATCTCTTCATACAAAAGAAAACTACCTGCAGAAATCAATTAAAAAATGAAATTCTGTATTTAGTTCAAAACTCTTTGGAAAGGGGCAGAGATCTTTTCATTTAGCTAAATTAATTGGAAATCGAGTTTGCCGTTCATTATATCTAATAAAAAAAACCTTTTAATTTAAATTTTAGCAATTCTCGCACTATTTCAGCTAACTTGAAATGATCCCAAAGTCAGGTAATAATTATTATAATATGTCTAACACAATGACAATTGTTATTCAAACTAAAGAATTTCCGTGCAATAAGAAACAGTTTCAAGCAGGAAGATAATTCTACAAAACGTCAAATTGACAAGTGATAAACTATCAAACTGGGCGATAGTAAAAATTCGTAAAGCAAAAAACGCAATAAGCGAGCTGAAATGTAGGAGCTTCAGTGTGGACAGAAAGAATTGGTAGATTATTATAGTGAATTATTTTGAATTATACGATTCTTCAATATATTTTTTGAAAAAATATCCATTTAGTGAAAGAATTTTTTTAAACTTCACCATGTGGAACTTTACATTTTAAACATATCTTAAATACTTCAAAATAAGTTTTGTTGGTAACAAAAAAAAATTATTTCTGTAAATTTTTTAAACATTTCAATAGCCTATTTGAAAAAACTTTGTCCAAATAATTTTGAACTTGCTCATACGTTCTTAAATGAATGATAAATTTTATATTGCCTTTAAAAATTTACCTGTATCAAAGTGCGACGTACCTCATTATTAGGGGTTTATTGTGAAAAAAATTGTGTTTAATTTACACCCATGTATTGATATTTTTGTTGAAGTTGCCTAACGCTATAAACAGAACATTATGCATACTCAAGGCACTTATCTTTCACTTAATAATGTAAAGCCGCCTGGATTTACATTTTACATTCCTCTAACGAAGAAATTTAACCTCCCTTATATAATTTCACTAATCGATAATATCTATACATATGGGTACATTTTATTTTATTAATAGTAGCCTAGGCCACAAATTGTAAATGCAATTTCAAACCACGAGTAATGATTTATTGATCGAACATTACATTATTGGATTATAATAATAGTCTATTACTCGTATTACACAATTGAATATTAATTGAATTGAATTGTACTCTACCTCTCTTGTAGGATTTCTCAATCAGTGCATTACGATTATAATCGAAAGTAAAATACTATTTCATTTCCAGAGATTAATTTCCATCAATGCAGAAAAAATTTAATTAAATTTGCTATCCTATTGATTTATACAAATTACAGTTAATATAATTTTAGAAAAAGTACCAAATTTATCCAAGTGTTACTAAAATTGTATAGAAGATGAAAATTTTTTTCCTTTTTTCCATGGTTAAAAAATTTCTTTTCAATTTTCTCTGAGTTATATTTTTTAAAATAAATGCTCAATGACTTTTTGTTCTTTATTGTAGTATATATCTTATTAAATAAATTATGTCATATAAAAAACTATTTTAACATATGCTCAGTTTGAACAAAGATTCGAGCGAAATAGATTTTTGCTGATCCACGATTATATCTACCGAGGCTTTAAATGTAATTGAAAAAAGAAATTTGAATGATTTGCGATAAATATTTACTTGTAAGTAAATCACGAAATGACGTTCGTTGTTATTAAGTACCTCTCGTAAACCACTTCTTGACTATTCTTCACCTTAACGGACATGAGTTGGTTGTTTGTCATTCTCTTATCATTTAAGGATAAGATAAGTCAACCGGGGAAATGACAAAAAACAACTGACCACAATTAAATAGAGAAGCTCATCATGATTCATGATTGAATTCTTAATCCTGGCTCACCGAACAGCTGTTAATCGTTAGTGAAATGGATCTTTCCCTGACAAATCGAAACCAGTGTCTATCTATCGCGGGTCCAACACGATTAAATCACCTCTGACCTTTGGCTGCATTTACTAACGATAATATTAATCGCATTTCCAATTTTAAGCTTCAAAATGATAGCATTATTGCAATTTCACATTACGTTCTCCAAATATTCCAACCACAATATAATAAACGAGTATTCAAATGTATTTTGTAAAATACTAACTCATAGACAATTTTTTTAACTAAAAAATTGGCTCCTGATAAGGCCCTCGTTATTTTTTCGATTTTCTGTAGCAATATTCAACATAATATGAGAGGTTCTAATGATAATATAAATTTCTTTTATGGGGTACGAAGGAGTTTTCTTCTGCAAAACTCTAGATCGGGAAGAACTTGGGAAATCCTGGCTTTCGTAACACTTGGTATTTGACGTAAGAGAAGGATTTTCTATTTATACTCTGAGATAAATATTTGGAACAAATTAAATTAATTCGGAAAGCATTCTGAGAGAATGAATGAAGGACATTTAATGAAGTAAATGTATTTAGGTGAAGTGAGTGGTAGCGTGTCCAGATGTAGACCGAAGAAAGAATGGTTAGAATGTGTAAATAAGACTCTAAAGCGATGAGATATAAAGAGTCATAGAAACACGAGAGACTGATACTCATTTGATTAAAATGATTCAGATTTGGAATCAAAATTATAAATGACAAGTGAACATTGGCATTTAATACATGCATCAAATGTCAAATTTATACATTTATTTTTCACCCAATTCGATTAAGTCTTATTTTTATTTTCAAAACATACCTAAAATTTTCACAGTGGTTTTTCATCGTTATGATCATGAATGCATAGATCATCATGTCTCATCACATCGTTATCATCATCCCGTAAAGTCATTTTTAGAGAATATCATCGTCAATCATAGATCATCATTATGAGCACATGTCATCACCTTTACATAATAGCACCATCAATAATAGATCATCAACTTATAACACTATCTACACATCTTCAGATAAAATTATCATCAATAATAAGTCAGCAGCATCATCATCAACACATAACACCATCTTCACATAATATCCTCATCAATCACATCGCATCATAATATTATCAGTAACTTGTAACCCCATCTACATATAATCATCTTCTGCCAATAGCATTATCAATCATAGATTACCATCATCATATCCTTCCATCATCAACACATAACACCATATTCAAATAATATAATCAATAATAGATCATCAACTTATAGCACCATCCACACGTGTTTCAAGGTGTGGCTGAACCAAATTTAATTTCAAGGTCCTTGCATATGAGGTTACCCGACTGAACATTGTAGTCTATAATCCCATGGGAATTTTGAGACCAAAAACAAAAAAATCCATTCGGCTCTTTTTGAAAAAGTTTCACCTTATGTTACCTTACAGCCTTTTATAGCAACTTATGCTTCCACATAAATTTCTTATTTCCGACTGTTTTCAAAGAAAAAAAAACGCAACCATCGGTTGCTAGGATCGTGCAGTTAAGCTAATAGATTTTTTGATTCACTAGATTGGATTATTTTGATATTAAATGCAAGATTGAATTAAGCTGCAGCAGTTTTGATGTCTCAGGATTCACTGTGCTTCCTATGGGCTTGTCAGTCAGTTTGAGAGTTTATGTGTGAAACGTGATGTATGATGGCTCTGTGAAGCTCTTCACCTGGGGTGATTGCTAGAGAGATTGATCAGCGACCCGTGTCCCTTACTTACCATACCATTCAAATTCCTTAATCCCACGAGACTAGAAACGAATGAGTTACGCTTAACCCGAAAGGGATTTAGCCTAATGGTATGATGATAAAGGAACTGCAAAAGCGATAATATAGCCTTCTCGAGCACTGATCAGTTTTCTCGATGGTCACACTAGAAAAAGGTAAAACTGAATGCAGCGCCATTAGGTCTCCATTTTGCTTATAAATTGTTGAATTTTGATTAGTGAAATTCAAAGTTTTTGAAAATTGAAAATTGTATTATATATCATTTAAAATGCTCTCAAATCGAAATGTTTGAATTAAGGGGCCATTCACAAATTACGTAACGCACTTTCACGGGATTTTTTACACCCCCCCCCCCCCCGCAAGTAACTTTTTTTCGACTTCCTATAGTTTTTCGCTATTTCGACGCACTCACCTTCCTAAAAAATGTGATATATGATTTATGGATGACCCCTTATGAAATTTTTGTAATTTGCACAGTTCCAAAGTTCAGGCTTTCATTTCGAAATCGCGTAATTTTGAATGATATAAATGAAAAAATAAATTATTTCAAATTTTTTCAGTCTAGGCACACCAAAATATTTGGTACATGCTCACCGGATTTCGGTAAACCTAGCTTCAATAAATAATAAGTTTTCAAGTAGTATGATATTAATAGTGACTTTTTAAAAAGTTCTTCCTTGAAGTTTCCTAGTTTAAAAATATGCAATTATTTTATTTCAAATCACTCAACATGCACAATTAAAAATTTGGAAATAATGAAATTTAAAGGGGTTTACGCTTCATATGATACAATATTGAATTTCGTTCCTAAACTTCAAACATTTTATTTTTAAATTTTAAACTTTTATATATTCAGAACATTGACTTATTGAATTATTACATGATATTATAAAAAAGATCTGGGATATTAATTGAGATACCTATTATAATATGAAATTAGAGATAAATATTTTTTTATAAGATCACGATGAAATCTGATGATAAAAGAACTTTCAATAGCTAATCGTCGTTCAATGACCTTCTTATTATTATTACACTAAACAATCATACGAACATATTTTTGTTTATCAAAAATCTCATGAACTGTAATCTCACGTGTAATTAATCGTGCACACAAAGGTAAACCTTGCCAAAAAAAATTCCAACGCCGCGATAATGAAGTCACTTGTTATTGTGTTTCCTCTTCATTACAGAGTTTTTTCTCACTACCGGTTTACAGAAGTGTGTCAACTCTGTGCGAACATTGACTCTTTAAAGATATTATTTCAAAAATAAGAGTGGAAAAAAGCTCCGACCTAGGAGAAACTGATCGTAGTTTTAGAAATATTTATATATTATTAATTTAGATAGATGCTTAGCCCTTTATTATTGAATTTTCAAATAAATGATCAAATATATTATGTATTTGAATTCTTTTCACTTTAAACATACTTCAATTAAATTTTAATATACTTTAAATTAAAATTAATTGATCTATATAATAAATTATGTAAAGGAGTGGATAAAGGAAAGTCTTTATGTTGAACTTTGCTTCAAAACCTCTTAAATAAATGTCGATACTTGTGTAATAAGTAATATCCGTTTGTCGTGTGGCGTTAGCAATTAGATTATGACTCAACTATTAACACAGTTACCGTCGTTATAGATTAAGTAAAATTGTTCTAGATGAAATCGATTTTTATTTAAGCTAGTTTATTGCAATATTTTATAATTATGCAAATTTCTTGAAAAAATGGTTTGTAAAATAAGAGAGTAAGAAATCAATTTCTATAAATAATAATGTTATATGAACTATATTCATTATATTGTCATTATTCTTTTAGATAACTAGCCTTTTTTCTTTTAAACCTTGTGAGAGTTTCCTTCAGTTTCCCAAATCGACGAAAATTCGAAATTCGAGAAAATTTGAAAATTAACAGAATGGAGGTCATTTATCTGAAAATGAAAAATTCTAACTCTTTTCCGTACTTCAGATATTAAAAAAGACGGCTACAGTAAATATTTTTAAGATGACATATGAAGTATATGTGATCGACGACAGTAATCTTTTTCGCATTTGTATGATTGCGAAATGATTCTTTGATAAAATTTGTGGTCGGAAATCGGTCACATAGGCTTGGCTGGTAATTCGAGTTCAGTAAATGTTTATTTAAATTGGGATTTATGTAAAAAGGATTCCTTATTTGGTTGTATGGAAATGTCATTGCATTGCAATCATTAGATTTAATTATTATTTTTTAAATAATTAACTCATTTCTCCGTGTTTAGTGTTAGCAGTATTGAATAAAATTTTGAGCAATTATGTAATCCTGAGACACGTGTTGGTGTTATCGTTTTCAGATATCAAGTAAACTATGCCTTATGTACTGCGAAAAGAATTTGATTATGACACATATGTTCGTTGACCTTACAAAAAAATTAAAATTGGATTCATTTAAGGTCGTTCATCGCCTTTTCCTGGAGATTAAATTTTTGCCACTCATTGATTACGGAAAAAGACATGCATCTTGTGGAACAATATCACTTTGTTGACACATTTTTTACATTCCATAAAGAAATGAGATATTTGTGATAAAGTTTGCATAATAATCAAAGTAAAGAATGAAAACTCAAAGTAGAAAGGAGTCGCTAATTATATTAATTTTTCTATAATCACCAACTTCTTCAAATGCTTCCCAGGCGGAAAAATTATGCATAGTGGAAAAAGTTATGTATAATTTTCATTTGTTTTACACATTAATCGTATAAAACAATGAGAATTGACTAATGAAATAGTGATATTTTAGCATTTCACAACATAAGTCACCCCAGATGGAAAAATTATACGTAGTGGAAAAAATTGTACATAATTTATGTGGAAATTTTTTGAACTTTTTTCTAATTTTTAGTGGAAACAATTATACATGATTTTTTTCATTATGTCTCATTTTTTTGCCTGGGACAAGTTGATTTTATCAAAGTCAGTTAGTGAAAATATTGACTAATTCTTTAGTGATTTCGGTTAATAGTTAATTAGAGAACTTTCCTTCTCAATTCTTTTCGATATAAAATCTTGGTGTTACTTGGTATTTCCGTGAGTGTATACATTAAAGGGATTACTTTGAATTACCAAAATGTGTCCGTGACTGATGATATAAACCGGGATAGCCCCGTGCAATATATTTAGTTTGGTACAAATATC
>JAUMHM010000005.1:37570757-37584914 GCA_032362435.1 Melikaiella ostensackeni | reverse complement strand
GTGCTACACAATGGTGAAAAACTACATGAAAAACCGGAAAACCGCGTTGCATAGGGGGAGGGGGTCAAAATTCATGGGAAATCGCGTTACGTAATACTTGAACGGTCCCTTAACGAAAAATCTTGCTAACATATGTTCCAAAAAATTCAAGTTCAATTGTTTTATGCACCAATAAACTGTATTTTTTGCAAACAAATGTTTTGAAAAATGCGTGTTCAATTGTTACGTGTACTGATAAATTGAATTTTTCGCAATCATGTGTTTAAAAAAATGCACGCTCAATTATTACGTATATCAATGAACTGAATTTTTCGCAAACATATGTTCTAAAAAATGCACGTTCAATTGTTACGTATAACAATAATCTGAATTTCTTGCAAACATATGTACCAAAAAATGCACGTTCAGTTGCTTTATGTACCAATAAACTGAATTTTTTGCAAACGTACTATATTGTGACGTGGTATTTCATACCTCGCCAAAATTATTAAAGTCGCCCCTTTTTAACATCTAAAATTTTAATAATATCACATTTAAACGAACGCCTGTTGCCAGAAATAAACCCCTCGAGGCCTAAGATTTTGTATTCCATCTCTCTGAACCGTCGCCAGACTGGGGGTCTTTATTGAATATAAAATATCAAAATAATTCGCGTCTAAACTTGGTTGTCTGTTTTCTCATCAGAAAAATCTCAGGGTCGGTTGGCCCTTTCAGACCACAACATCACGTTAGCCATTAGTGGAGGAGGACGCGCACACTCGCCGTCCACGTCGGTATGTACTTGGTACCTGTGGTGCCGTCTATTGAAGCAGGGCGTAGTTAAACTCGACACTGTCTATGAACGCTCTGTAACTCACCAAGAGGTAAAGTGGCGACTTATTGTAAGAAGGTGTTACCCGCAAGTGAGGGCGTCGTTGTGAACTCGCGCCTAACCACACAGGACGAAGCGTCTCTTGTCATTCTTTGTTCGACCATTTTGAAGGCGGTAGCCTTTCCACAATGTCACTTTGTAATTTGAGTTTTCGAATATTGAAAGCTGATTGTATTTTACGATTTTTGAAGCCCAAGGAGCGTAAATTTCCAGTAAAAACAAAATTAACAATAAAAAGTTCAACGAAGCTGTCGCAAAATCAAGGTGTATCCGTCATTTCGTTTTCTGCTGTCTATTCCTGCGCATTTTTTGAGTTTTCATATTCGTGGTATTAATTCAGTGGCTCCATTCTTGTCGACCTTTTTACAATCGGGAGTGTTATGTAATTGTTTCTGGCGATGGGTCGTGAGAAAGACATCGTAGTCTCAACTTTCCACCATGGTGCCGACCTTGAGTGACCTTTGGTGTCACAGGGGTAGCCATGCTGGAAAGTTTACATTAACAGTGAATTAATCAAAGGGGCGACTAGTAGCATTGTGATTACTGATAGTTTAGTGGTTTAAGGTGAATTTGAGATGTCAATCAATTAATTTGAGATATAATTCATTACTCGAACCTAGTTTAAGATGTGATCACTTGGTTGATAAATTGTCGGGTAATGTCGAAACGACTGAATAATTTCGCAAAATGGTGTTTTCTTTTGTTGACTGGATTCTTGCTAATCGAGGCGTTAAGCCCGAATGAATACTGATTTGTTTTGTGACCAGTAATTATGGGGTTATTTATTTGGGACTTCTTTTCACTCATCCGTCCATAGTGACCTTCCTAATTCCGCCCCTCTGTGTTGGGCTAGCGGGCCTGAGAACTTAAACTAATTGTAAATTAATATCATGAGAGTTTTGGATATTTTGGTAAATAATTTAAAAATATTCTTGTGCCCTTCAGGCTTGATTTCAGTTTGATTGCTTAAATAAAAATTGACTCGGAATTTAACCTTGAATATGTTCTAAAATTTAAAAAAAAGCCAAGGTTATAATATGTTCCAACAAATGCGCGTTCAATTGTTACGTGTACCAATAATCTGAATTTCTTGCTAACATGTGTACCAAAAAATGCACGTTCAATTGTTTTATGTACCAATAAACTGAATTTTTTGCAAGCATATGTTCCAAAAAATGCACTTTCAATTGTTTCATGTACCAGTAAACTGAAATTTTTGCAATCATATGTTCCAAAAAAGTGGACGTTCAATTGTCACGTGTATCAATAATCTGAATTTTTTGCTAACATATGTTCCAAAAAATGCACTCTCAATTGTTTCATGTACCTATAAACTGTATTTTTTTGCAAATATATCCCTGGCGAAAGTTTCGGTTAGGAATTCCTTCCTAATCATGCCAAATTATTCCAAAATCTGTATCTGTACCAATCCGAAAAATGTTCGTTATTTCGTTTGATCCAAATCGGTTAAAAATTAATCAGATTTATTCGGATTAAAAATCGATTTAGGTCAATCTGAGTTCGGATTGAATCGGATTGAGTCGGATTCATTTTCAACCCGATTTGGGTCAAACGAAATTGAGAACTTTTTCCGGATTGGTTGGCATACAGATATCAGATTGGTTCGGAATGATTCGGAATGAATTTCTATTCGAAACTTTCGCCAGGGATGTTCCAAAAAATGCACGTTCATAACTTACATATATTATAATACCAAATCAATCATATAATAAACTATCTAATATCTAGATGTCAATTAGCATTTCACCTTGAAACAGTTGAAACATATGCAAAAAATCACGTTGTCAAAAAATAGACCTTATTCCATATATGGAATAACTGAAACGTGATTCTTTATATGGACTCACCCGAACTCGATTTCAAATTTTATGGAGCAGTCGATATGCGGACGTGCGCATGAGAATAGCCCGTATGGCCGGTTCTAGTTTAGGAGATATTTGCGTTTTTTCTAAGTTGGGTTCAAAATGATTTTTTTCGGATTTGACTAGGGAATGATTTTTTTTTGGAATGGTAGAAAATCTTTCAAATATACTCGAGAGGATCCATACTTCCCGAGAGTGTGGGATTTCCACTCACTTGAAAATCACAATCCTTCCGTTTTTGGCAGAGATCCCCCCGGAAAGCGTTTTCGTATTACTTCAGTGGGTGCAGATTTCTAATCCTTCTAGGGCTCCTGCTGGCTTCTGCCTCCTGATCTGCATCTGCCAAAGCAGCTTGGCTCTCGATGCGGGTTCTTAAGGCTTCCTCTTCGGGGCCGCCTTTCTAGACGCTGGTGCAGATCGCAGCTCGATGTCCTTCGATGCCGCATCTCCAACAACTCGTTGTCCTGTCCGAGCCAGTGCAACTCGTTGCCAGGTGACCGTAGCCTTCACAGCCATAATATCGTGTCGTCTCAATTTTCTTCCGGACCCAGTAGGAGATCCAGCCGATCTTGATGTGGGCCGCCCGCATGAGTTTCCACGCCCGCTCTTTATTTAACTTGACAGAGGCCCTCCTTGTTCCACTAAAGGGTTTCTGTGTCCTAGACACCCTCGGGTCTAATGGTGAGTCACCACCAAAAAACCTCTTTAGGGCTTCCTCTACTTCATCCGTCTCGAGAGTCGGGTCGACATCCAAGATCTCCACCTTGGTCTTGGGAACGAGGTGGTGGACCACTCCGCTCAAACAAACAGCAGCTACGATGGCCGAAGACAGTTTTGTCTTTTCCTCTGGAGTCATTATTCACCTTGACCTTGAGGTGCTTGAGAACTTCGGTGTAGCTGACTCCCTCAGCCGGTTTGATGAGAACCGCTTCGAGACGCGCACGCCTCGGTTCCTTCTTTCTCTTCTGTTTGGTTGCAGGTTCTCCTTGGTTGTATCACTTTTGTTGGATTCGGGACCTGCTTCATCGATCCAGGCCCTGAGCTTCTTCTTCACCTGCTTGGACGTGTTAGTCTCCTGGAAGCTCGCGGTACCATTCTAAAAATTTCGGATTCCGAAATTGGTCCGAACTTACCTGCAATCAATCTGATTCGCGATTTTCCTCCGAAACATGTCCGGTATAATCCGAAAACTGTACGAAATCAGTCAGGAATCTGCCTGGTTACGTCCGGAATTCGTTCGGACCAAACTGCCGACTCCGGCAAACGTTCGATTTGATGCGAAAATTGCCCGGAATTCAGAACCTGAAATAATTTTCGTGAAATTTAGAATGGTAAGAAGCCCCTCACAACAAAAGGATATCCCGGCGGGCTGATGGGATATCCCAAAACGGTTGGCATGATATCCTGGATATTCAAATTTCCGCCTCGCTGGATATTCTTTTATCTCCTAAATGAGATTTTCTCTAAAACTCGAACAGGATATCATAAAAATATCTCAATATCCTATGTAAAATTTTTAGAAACCTGAAAAGATAATAATTGATGTATTTATTTATACAATTCAAAAGGATCTTATGCATATATTTTCCGCAGAATTGCTGCACTGTATCGCTGCCAAGCTGATTTCCATTATTCGATGGAATTCGGTCTATACAAATTTTTCTGAAAATCTAAAGGACTCTGCATCAAATATGCATAAACCAGGAAATAACCCGGTAAGAAGAGAAGAATAGAGAAAAATTAATATTTTCAGATTTGAATGAAAGAGTGAAAATTATTTAATTTTTTCGAACGTGCTAATTTTTCATCGAGAGAAGTGCCCAACGAAATAATAGGTTTATCTCCAAAACCAATTCTTCTTTATTTCCTTAACGATTGCCACTTGTGTTGTATTCCATGCAGGCGAACATATTTTCCACGTTTTTAATTCCTCCTAATTCGAGCAGTAGACACACCTCTCATGGTTATTCTCAATTCCATACTTCCATGCTGTATTTTCGATTAATTTAATTCTCTCTAATCTGTCCACAAAATATGCGTACTTACATGGTTTCTATTCTGTGGTGTACGGCGTGTAGGGTAGCGCGCTCCTCCGGGCGCGGGCATTGCGGCAGCCATGCCATCAGACTCCGTGTGCCCGCCGTCACGGACACATCTGTATATGCTTCTTGAATGAAGCCTAATATGTTAAGTGATCTTAGTGTTCCACTGACTACATACCCACGGGCCTATTAATATATAGCAACTGGCGACCAGGATTCGGAAAGATCCCGCTGGCACCCAGCGACGAAAGTGTAAAGTGAAAATTCGCTTTTCCGTCCGAATGACGAGCAGCAAAGGCACAAAGCCACGCGACTCGAAAGATAGTGCGTGATTTTGCATAAAGTGTCTTGACGTGTGAATTCGTGGGAATCAGGTGTTAAAGTGTAGCGTGCGCCGATGTCCGACTCGAACCAAAGTCAGGAGAACGATGACTCTAAAGATCAATTGACGCTTAGCAAAGCGCAGCATCTACTAAAGGACGACGTCATAGCTGAGCTAAAAAAAGGAGCCTCGAAGTAAATAAAGATACGAACCGAGACATATTGCGTAAGCAACTGGTCGATCTAGTGCAAGTAGAAATCGAGAGTGGAAAAGTACCCGAGCAGCCTTCTACATTAGACAAAAACACCGAGGGGCACGGCAGGTCGAACGAGCAGTCCGAAGTAAACAAGACAGAAACCAGCGACGTAAGCACTGACGAAGGCGACATGGCGGAGAATACGAAGCTAATATTCCATCTAAAAACGGACAACTGTGAGGCATTTATAGAAAGATTAGACCCCCACTTTGCTGTAAAGAAAATCGAAGTTGATAAAATGCATGTGGCCACGCTACTGACACACTTTGGCGAGTAGGCGTACATACTAATTCGAAGTTTGTGTGCGCCCGACAAGCCAGCTACTAAAAGGTTCGCTGACTTAGTGAAAATAATGTCGGAACTACTCGACCCTAAGGTACAGGCACCGAGAAGGTACATGAGGTTTTTGTCGCCGAAAGGGGCACTTGGAGAGCGCCTGTTTTAAAAAGAGGAGAGTCGGCAACAAATTTTTTCAGGTATCAAACGACGAGGCAGAATGCAGCAGCAGTTCAACGGACAGTCATGTCTACGATTTTTTCTCGCTGCGTGCGGAACATTGCCAGACAGATTGTAATATGAAAAATAATATTACAGCGGATCCGATATACATCAATGTTAAACTGAATGGTAAAACAGTTTCGATGGAACTAGATTCAGGTACGTACTATGCAGTAATGTCAGAAAACTTTAAAAACGAAAATTTAAGAAATTGGAAAATCGATAAATGTAGTACAGATTTATACGGCTACGAACAAAACGCGATGATGCCGTTTGGTCAGTTAAATAATTTAAAAGTAAATTTAAATAATCAGACAAAAACTTTAAATTGTTTATTGCTTAAAGGGAACGGCTCGTCGCTGATTGGTAGACAGTGGCTGGCAGAGTTTGGCTTATGGCCTAACATGTCAGATATTGCTGCATTAAGCAATAATAATAATAAAATGTTAAATTTGAACGTGAACGATTGGAAGAAAAAATTCCATTTGTATTTAATGTGTTGTTCGGAAGTACGCCCGGTCTGTACAATAAACGAGAAATTAAGTTACACGTGAAGGAAAATACAAAACCGATCGCACTTAGGGCAAGACACGTTCCGTACGCGCTTAAAATTAAAGTAGAAAACGAGATTGAAAGATTAACGAAATTGGGTCATCTAAAAAAAGTGGAAACGAGCGAGTGGGCCACGCCGATAGTCCCTGTTTTAAAAAGTAATGGCGAAGTAAGAATTTGCGGCGATTTCAAATTAACCGTAAATCCAAACTTACACGTGACCAAACCACCGTTTCCACGCATTGACGATATTTTTCACGTATTACAAAAGGGCTCGTCGTTCTCGCAACTTGACCTACCACATGCTTGCATGCAGATTCCAGTTGATGAAAAATCTCAAGAATTATTAACGATTACAACTCATGTCGGTTTACTATGGTACACGAAAATGACAGAGGGTACGGCGCCTGCCCCGAGCAAATTCCAGCAAATAATGGACGAATGTGTGCAGGATATTCCAAATACCATCGCTTATTTGGACAATATTTTTGTAACCGGTCGTACGAATAAAGAACACCTTGAAAATTTACGGAAAGTGTGTAAACAATTGGAGGAGCGCGGGCTAAGATTAAATAAAGAAAAATTTAATTTTATGAAAGAGCGTATTAAAGTCTTAGGTTACGTTATCGACGCGTCCGGCTTACGCAAGTCAAGGTCAAAGGTAAAAGCGATGGTTGAGGCACCAAGACCGACAAACAGCAAACAGCTGGCCTCATTTCTTGGGTCAATTAATTTTCACGCGAGATTTTTGGCAGATAGATCTGGAAAATCAAAGCCCCTGTTCGACGCTGCACACAAGAAAAATTTCGAATGGACCAAGGAGTGTGAGGAAGCTTGTTGCTGGGTGAAAAAGAGTTGATCTCCCCGAGAGTACTAGCACACTACGATCAGAACGAGGAATTGATTTTGGCTTGTGACGCGCCAATGTATGGACTTTCGGCGATTTCATCACATAGATATAAAGATGGCACGGAAAAGCCGATCGCGTATGCGTCGAAGAAAATTCCAGAAAAGGAAATGAACAGAGCGATTATAGACAAAGAAGCTAGCGCAATTGTATTCGGGTTGATAAATGACGACACAAACATTTTCGGCGCGGATTTTACGCCGGTCTATTATCTGAATGAAAAAATGAATATCGTAGGCTGGCAAAAAGTAGTCCTTGAAACTAAACGCGATAAAGTTTTAAGTAGAATCACGAAATTTTGTACGATAGGGTGGCCGAGTAATCATAATGAACTGTCGGACGAGGAGCAAAAATTTGGTCTAAAAAGAGCGAAATCGCAGTAAAAGAAAATTATTTGTTTTGGGGATGTAGGATAATTATCCCAGAATTGTTACGGGCTCAACTATTAGTTGACCTTCATACGTCGCACCTAAGGACTGTGAAGATTAAAGCCTTGGCGCGATCGTACGTGTGGTGGCCGAATATTGACCTAGACATTGAAAACACAGCAAAGTCATGTAAAATTTGCATTGCAGAACAAAAAGCACCACCACACGCACCATTGACGCCATGGCCTTGGCCAGAAAAGGTGTGGGATAGGATACACACAGATTTCTTAGGGCCGTTGTTCAGGGATATGTATCTAGTCGTAGTGGACGCCCATTCGAAGTGGCCAGAGGTTATTAATATTCGAAACAATACTAAAGCGTACAGAGTTATTGAAGTAGTCGATAAATTATTAGCTAAATACGGACTACCGAAACATATTGTCACGGACAACGGTCCGCAGTTTAGGAGCGATGAGTTGGAGCAATTTTTTAAATGCAACGGTGTCGAGCATACCTTTTCTCCGCCCTATCACCCAGAGACAAACGGTGCAGCTGAAAATTTTGTGGGCAAGTTTAAAGACAAAATAATAAAAATTGTACAAGGGAAAGAAAGGGTAGATAAAGCGATAAATAAATTTATTTTCGACTATCGTAGCATGCCACACTGCACACCGGAAAGTCGCCGGCGTGGTTGTTCTACAAGCGAGAGCTTAGAACACGCTTTGATTTTTTAAGGCCAAATGTACGGAATAAACTACACGAGAAGCAGCAGTCGCAGATTGAGAATAGTTCGCACTCGCTCAATGTGCAACTAAACGTGGGAGATTTAGTCATGATTGATAATTACGGTACATCTGGCGAAAAGCGTATCCCGGCCGAAATTATTAAAGATTTGTCACCGTCCACGTTTAAAGTGAAAACTGAATCGGGTATTATCACGAAGCGTCATACTGACCATATTGTTAAGCCGGTATGTCACTCAGCGCGAATAGCGAGCTGTCAGCGAAAGTAATAAGATGCATATGCACATATACTTAAAAAAGAGGGAGGAAATGTGGTGTACGGCGTGTAGGGTGGCGCGTCCCTCCGGGCGCGGGCATTGCGGCAGCCATGCTATCAGTCTCCGTGTGCCCGCCGTCACGGACACATCTGTATATGCTTCTTGAATAAAGCCTAATATGTTAAGTGATCTTAGTGTTCCACTGACTATATACCCACGGGCCTATTAATACATAGCGTATTCCTTCTTGTGGAATGTAAGTTTGAAAATTTCAGTTTTTTTGTCATGGTTATTTTTAGTTCCATACTAACATGCTGTATTTTCGATTAATTTAATTTTTCCTAATCTGTCCACAAAATGTGTGCACTTACATAGTTTCTATTCCTTCTTGTGAAATATAAATTTAGGAATTTCAATTTGTTTGTCTACCATAAGGGTGGAGTAATTTTAAATAAAATATGTATCTTCAAAGTGATCTCGATCAAACTGATATGTAACTTAGGTATTATTTATATAATGTTATTTATGATATCATTGGAGCAGTATAATATGTTATACAATACTTTTCAAGATACCGGAAATTCTATGACTGATCGACTGTAAGCACGTACATTAAAAAAATGTTCATATCATTTAAATGTGATCTGAGATAGATTTTATATGAAATCGGTCAAAATATGTTTCTGTTCAGTAGACGAATAAAAAATGTTCACATAATTTACCCAATTTTTTTTTTCCTATAATTTATAAATGTAATATAATATTTATTTATTTTTGAAAATGTTCTTATTCCGATTCACAGTTGGGTCTTCAAAGTGACATCATTCTATTCCTTTCTATTCTTTCTTTTGTATTTCTCCACTTTTTAATTCCTTCCAATATGCTTCCATTAAATTTTTCTAAACCGATTAAAAGGAATAGGTTTTGCTTTTTTTCTACTCGTTGGTAGAATTTTAGATGGAGGAAAATTCGCGTATTCATGGGAATTTAGATTCTGAATTTTTATGAATTCTCCTCTTCTTACCAGGAAGTTCTGGTGAAAGTGTTTACGCATATTTTGCAGCTTATGACTTTCTGTTTCCGGACAAAATATCTCTATTTAAAAACTCAAAAAATTAATAGTTTTTGCTTCAACACTCGCCAAAGTTGCCATTTTTCTATGTATTTTAATGGGAAAATTCAGTAATTATCGAATCGTTCTCGTTATCGAAAAGTCTTATAGCGTTGAAGAAAAAACTGTTCTTTTTTAAAGTTTTTTTCATAAAGTAATAAACTGCAAAATATATGAGAAGCAGACATTTTTACTAGAAAAAGGGATTAATCGATTTTATTTGCGTGAAGTGCAAATCACTGAATGCTAGCGACACCTCTTCAGGTTTAGATCAAATCTCCTTGCTAAGTAGAGATATTGACCCTACCGGTAAGGATCAGGTAGCTAACCATTCACTTGCAACAGTTTCTCCCGCCCCTGTCACTGCTGCCACCCTGCCGCCTGGATACATTGAGGCAATTCACAGTGCAGTCTCACAAGCTCAGAGAAAAGCGGCCGTCTAGGAGCAAGAACAGATCAGAAACCTTTTAAGCAATTCGAAACTAAGCAGCATGAGTGGATTAAAAATATTAACACTACGGTTCGGGAAATTAAGACAGACATTTCAGAGAATTCTCCTAGAATCAATTTGCTTGAAAGTTCAACTGTTAGCAATGCGGATGGCGTCTCTAAGATCAAGCCGAAGGCAAACTCGCTGAAATTGAAGGTCGCCTCTCTTGAAGCTTTCCTCAACTATTAGGAGCAAGCAGCGCTTCAAACTACCCTTGAGATGCACAGGTTACCTGTTAAGCCGAATGAGGATCTTCCATCGGTCTTGGAATCGGTTGCCAAGGCACTTATTGCTGCCTTTGCTAAAGATGACCTCTTGAATATTCATCGCATTCGTAAATCCCCAATATCCAATCCACTGCTTGCACCCATCATCGTTGTCAAGTTCAGCAGACTGTTGGTAAGGGATAAGATAATCGAGCAGAAGAAAAAAGAACGAGGCTTTTCTGCGACCAATCTTGGCTGTTCAGATAATGAGAATAGTATCATTTTTGTACGTGAGGCTTTAACACCCTTTAATCGAAGGATCTACGCTCCTGCATTGGATTCAAAGAGACAACTGTCAACTGTCACTGCTGCTACACATAGAATGATTCCAACAGCAATTAGGCTATCCACGGAATGGTTACACACACAATTGTGTGATATTATTATTGTTTGGCTATTTGATACTTGTTGGTAAATATATCTTCAATATTTTTAAGTTCTTTATACCTTGTATATATATATATATTCAGATAGCAAACTTGATCTCATATTCAAACTAGTAGCTTTGAATATTGATTTTTGTCTTTTTGAGTATAATTATATAATATTAGGCCTAATTGTGTACCTTGGATACATTAATTGTTCTAATACCATCCCAATATTCACAGTTCTCTATACAAAATTTGAGAAATTGTTTAGAGATCTACGCAACTGTTTTTGGCATTCCTAATTAGCCCCTTAGTATCTTACTTACTTGTATCTATTTCCGATTTTCTAATTTGAATTGTAATTACTTAGTTTGGGGTGTGTTGATAATGGTTCATTGTCTCAGTCAATTTTTACGCGCGCTGCGTGAGCTTTCTATTTTTGAATTGTTTTTCTATGAAATGTGTCTCTTAATATATCCATGAATACCTTAAGAATTTGTCATGTCAACGCCTAGTCTCTCTTGGCACATTTCCTAGAATTCAAGCATTTCTTTAGTACATGTTCCTATCATATAATCGCTGTTTCTGTGTCCTGGTTAACTCCAAATATACCCTCTAGCCTCGTTGCAATTGACAACTATTCGCTCTTTTGAAGAGACAGAGACGAAAGAAGGGGTGGCGGAGTTTGTCTTTATCTGCTTGATAGTCTGAGTGGGACTGTGGTTGGAGTGAGTCTCTCAATGAGTTAGTGGTTACTTATCCCACGACTGAATTTCTCTTTATTGAAATTAAGTCAACTTCTGATAGTGTTTTAGTGGGAGTAGTTTATAAACCATCCAATGACTCTTATGGCACAGAGCTTGAATCGGTAATTTTTTCACTTATTCCTTACTTTAATAGCATTATCCTTGCTGGAGATTTTAACACTAACTTTAATCTCACTTCCAATCATACTAAATATCTAACATCTTTGGTGTACTCTTCGGAACTCTCGATTGTACCTCATGATTCCACTCACCATACTGATCGTTCCCGTACTCGTATTGACTTAATGATTGTAGACGATATTGATAAGGTTGTTTCCTACGAACAACATGCTATGCCTTTTCTCTCTAACCACGACTTGATTAACATTACATTTAAATTTTCCACCAATCTAAATTCAAAATCAACAGAAAGGCTGGTGCGGAAATCTAGTCTCCGCATTCAACAAATTTTCTCCGCTACACGTTCCTAAAAACTTCAATAAAGCTGCCCCCTGGATCATATCTGAAATTGAAAATCTGACGAAAGAACGTAATGGCAAGCTTGAAATCACTTGAAATCAAATCGAATGCTATTGGAACTGATGGAATATCAGTCAAAATGATTAAACTTGCCCTTCCAATTATCTTTCCTATTCTTTTGAAAATTTATAATACTTCCCTACAAGTCGGTATTTTCCCGCATAACTGGAAAAAGACTGTTATTTGCCCAGTTCTAAAAATTTCTAAACCTACTTCTCCGAAAGACTTCAAGCCAATCTCTATTTTATGTGCACTGTCAAAACCACTTGAAAAAAATTATCCACCTGCAACTTTCCAAATTTCTTGAAATATCTAAGGCCATTGACCCGATGCAATCAGGTTTTCGGGCGAAACATAGCACTCTTACTGCTTCCCTCAAAGTAACGACGGATCTCAAATTAGCAATGGATAATAGGGAGATCACGATTGTTGTCCTGTTTGATTCTTCGAAGGCTTTGATATGGTTAACCATAAGTTACTCCTACAAAAGTTAAATATTTTAGCGTGTCAAACGCTGTCATCAAATGATTTAAATCCTATTTTAATAATCGGTCTCACAGAATTATTAATAGTAGTGGCGGGCTTTCTGACTGGTGGGAGGTCAAGAGTGGGGTCCCTTAGGGCTCCATTCCCCCCTCCTAGGGGTTGGAAAAGCTTGTCGTGGTGGGGGGCATAGGGCCTGGGACGGGTGCTGGCCGCCAACTGCGTGGGATCCCGTTAATTCGGGCTCTCGCCATGTGGTTGGTGGTAACACTCCAGGAAGACGTTCTTGGAACGCCTGGGGCAGGTGCAGGCCTCGGACTGCATGGGACCCCGTTAATTACGGGCTCACGCCATGTGGTTGGGGGTAGCACTCCGGGGTGGTTTCCTGGAACGCCCTTACTCTGCGTTACGCAGGGACTGGGGTGCTCTCCGGCCTGGGTCCCACTAAGAAGCAACCCGCGTTCGTGATCGGTTCCTCGTGGCGGCCCACTGGGAGTGCTCCGCCGCCGAACGGTGCTTTGCTGGCCCGTGACGGGGCGTGGCTGATGTGAGCTAGCTCTGTCGAGGTGGTGTTTGCCGCGGGGGATCAGGGACCAGCCCCTTCGGGACCCTGCTCGGGTAGTACATAGTGAGCACAAAGATCGGAATCTGTGTTGCTACGAGCGAGTACGGTCCGTCTGTGTATTCCGAGATCGGCTAAACGGAGGTTGAGCCTCAGGGAACTGAGGTAGGACTGCGGTCCGAGGGTACACCCGTTCCCAACTATTCCGACCCGCTCCTGTACGCACGATGCGCTGGTATAAAATTTCTATGGATAAACAGCAGAAAGCGGAAGGAAAAAGTAAGGCGAAGAGCTCTGTTCTCTGTGCGGGCGATGTGGAAGATAACCTCCAGCTACTTAAGGAGCAGAGTACTAGAACTGACCTGTTAGGTAAAGCCCTACAGGTCATTAAGGACGGAATGCTGCGGAACAACCCAGCACCTGTTGAGTCGAGTGTGGAAGAGGCACCCGAATTATTCGGGAGCCTTCTCCACACTCATAAGTGTCTAGTAGATAGCGGGGAGGGGGTCAGAATGATGCTGGAATCTCACCCTGAACAGAGGAGAATTCTGGGGATCCAGAGACCCCGTTCGGTGTCACTGGATGGCACACCAGTGAGCCGGTCAAAGTGAGCTAAGAGGCAAGACTCGTGCACTCCCGAAGACCGGACATCGAAAAAAGGAAAAGGCGATGCGCCGCCCTCTACTTTCGCCGAGGCCGTTGGGGGCCAGCCCTCCAGTAAAGGGGAGAACTGGCAGTTGATGGAGTCCGTGAAGGGCAGAAAGAAAAAGAAGGAAAAAAAGAGACGAAAGCTCGCCGAGAAGAAGGGCGAGAAAAAGAAGCAGCCGAAGCGCTCCTCAGCTGCAAGATCCGGCGATGCCATCGGGGTGTCGGCGAAGGACGGTCAGTCCTA
>JAUMHM010000005.1:37557190-37570657 GCA_032362435.1 Melikaiella ostensackeni | reverse complement strand
CTCCGATTTTGATCAGGAAATTATAAGTCAACAGATGTGACCTTTTATATGCTTGGTCACTTATCAGTGAATATTGCATTTATCACACTTTTATATCTCAGAATTATTATATACAAATTTTGGACATATTAAGAATTGCATAAAATTGCAATATTTGATGGTTCGTTGTGAGCCATAGATATGCTTGTGTTACTTGAAATTTTTAAGACACATTTTTAAGATTATTGAGACAGATTTTAAAAAAACTGAATGAACCTTAAATTTCCATTTTGAAAAAATGAATAAAAAAAACTTATGAAAAATGACAAATTCAATCAGGCGGTCAATTTGTAACGGCTAAAAAAAATCCAACTTCAGTTAGGCCTGTTAAGGTGCACTTTTTTTTACGGTCCCAAGCCAGTGTCATTTTTCATAAATGGTAGTTGCTCCCAGTGGGACCGCGCGGTGTTTGTATAACCTGTTTTTAAATAATATATATAAAAGCTTTCTTCAAATTTTCAACTCTTATTTTCACATTGCTGTTTCAAATGAAATAGAGTTTTCAGGTTTAATTTTGAATCACATGTGAGGTATCGGACAACAAATATATAATTTCTAAAAAGAAAAGGATAGACTTTTAGGTCACGTCCGAAATAAGTGGCAGCCTTGCGCCGTTACGAATGGCAGCTTTGCGCCGCAACAAATGGCAGCTTTGAGCCGCAACAAATGGGAGCTTTGAGCCGTAACAAGTGGCAGCTTTGCGCCGCAATAATTAAAATGATATAATATAACATAATGATATATATATATATGATAAAAAAATGTTAATTGTGCAATGATTCTTATTTTAAAAGTAAGAATATAGTTTCATTCTGATTTTAAAAAATTCAGTACACAGCTCTTCATACATTTGGTTTACAAAATCAAAGAGAATTTGAAAATGCATACAGACTTCATTTATGTTTTAAGTAAAAAACAAATTTTTCCCAGGGCGAACCTCAGCTACTGGGCGGATCGCAGGTGGCGGATAGCGAATGCCCTAAAGTATCGTCTCATAAAAATTGTTTATTTATATATTTTTTTGAGTGATAAAAATAAACAATAATAAAATATAAATTAAATATCAATATGATTCATAATAATGTTTATTTCTCGAAATGATACTTTCTTAGGGTAACTGTGAATAAAGATTGAGGCAAAATAAGGAACAAATATTAAAATAATTATAAAAAATAAAATTTGTACTTTATGTTGCAATGTCTGAATAAGCAGTCCCGGACCGAGGTACATAGAATTTAATATAATTAATATTAAATTAATTATGTATACTTTTAATATTTGAATTATATATAATGTTACATCCTCACTAGAACTGAGAATGAAATATAAAATTTCACTTCTTAAACTTTCGTAAAATTTCCAAATTTTTTAATTTTCTGAGAAAGACATTTTTTTACAAATATGGGTTTTTCGTTTATCCGTCTTTTTCTATCGTCTTCTCACATTCTCATCTCAATGAAAAGATATTGGTTTTATATAAAATTTGAGTTTCGTCGATTTCATCAATCTTGACGTTTTCGGAGTCACTGGTTGAGAAAAATGAATTATACTTCAGTGCCTGTCTGTCATTTTAATCGTAAAAAATATAATCAGAAATAAACAGACTAAATGTTTGGAAAAACGACACAAGGTACAATAAAATGTGTAATGAGAAAATTGTTTGCCTATATTAGATAAAAAAATTTGCTCTCCACATTTTTTTGATAGGACGCGCGCTTTTTTTTTATCATAAAAACAAAACAATGAAAATACGTCTGTTTCAATATGAATGCCCATTATGGATTGTAATATTATACGTTTGTAGAAACGTCATACATTCTTCAGGGTAGCTGCGAGTAATGTTTACAGCCAAATAATGAACAAATATTAAGGTAGGCATGAAACATAAAATTTGTACTTTATTTTGCCTTATATGAATATTTTAGTCAAATTTTAATCGAGTGCGAAGCACGAGACACATGATGAGAATGTGTTCGTTAAAGCCGAAGGAGCTTTAACAAAAGAGAATTCACCATTACCAAATTACAGTTGTCGATGCTTTGACCTTTAATTTTAAAAGGTCAATGTACAAATGTGTACAAAGACTGAGCGCGCAGCGTGCGATGAGAATGTGCCCGCGCAGCGGGCAGATTTTTTATCAGACGTTACATAATTTTCCTTCATGTGTTCAATAAATATGATCGATTAACTTGAATATAGTGTGCAAATTATCTGATAAGAAGTTTATAAACGTTGTCAAAAACGCCACATGCACATAATACAGCGATGGTGAGTGATGAGTATTTCTACATGAATTTTTAAAACCCAAAACCTGCACATTTAATAAAACAATAATCTTGACATTCGAAGCAGGAACATATGTCATAAATTAAAACGATAAGATCACAGATGTGTGGAATTTCTTCTAGTATTTAAGAAAGGGTGACGTCAGAATGTCAACAGTAAATAAATTTATTTAAAATAATGCTAATTTGCTGATAACAGGTGAGAAGCATATTGTTTTGACAAAATAAGGAAAATAAAGAAGATAAAGGAAAGTTTTACAATTTTGACGTTTGCAAAGTAGTATAATTTCCATTTTTAAATTATTTATTTATTGAATACTTTTATTGAATTAATGATTAAAGGTTTACATTTTCAAACCAATATATTAATGTTAATATATATATATCTATATTGTAGATAATTCTTTACATTTGTGTCTAGAAACATATTTCCTAATAATCATTTATCGAAATAAATCGTTTAGTCAACTACGGGGTTAAATAAGATAATTTGAGCTAATATAAATAAGGTTTCAACGACATTCTTCTTGTCAGAGCTACTTGTCAATGACTTTATTGTATAGCAGGACAAGCATGTGTCAATAATATTAACAAATTAATTTCTGGCACGAAATTGAACAAACTTACATTCGCAGGTGCAAAAATTATCTACACCTCAAACTTCTGATGCAAACATAACATTGAACCTGATGATGCTTATTTTATCAGAAATAATTAGAAAGACCTTTGAGTTCGCAGAAATTGATAATAATAATAGTTTACAAGCGTACGCAGCTAATACATTCCGTTCGCAGTATGAAGTTGGTTGTCAGAGATGATTTTGTTTCTTTATTTCTGTTTTTTAAAATTTGTTTATTTCTGTCATGAAACACAGAATGACAGTTTATGTCACGTTAACCTTTCCTCAATTAATGTCATGTTGACATTTTTAATAATAAATATCATGATGATATTTCCATAATAGTAAATATAAATTTTTAATAAAATTAATTAATTACTTATTAATATTTTGTAAATAAATATATTTGACGTTTTACATAGGTCCTTTGATTTTTTTACAGTTAATAATTTTTTTATTTTCTATTGACTCGAAATGCGTGGATAAAGAAGAAGGCTTTAACCTTTTTAACTTTTGATGTTAGTTTCAGTAAAAATAATTTAAATGCTAGAAACCATTACCATTACAATTTTTTTAATTTTAAGCAGGCACGGAGTCTTTGACCTTGTTAGTTTATTATATCCAAAAGCGAGAATGATTTCAAATAATATAAAAGTTGTATGACATTCCCCTTTTTAAATCTTTCAAAACTGTAAATTTAAAGGCCTACTTTTCAAACAGCTTTCAGGTTGAAGCTTTTAAAATTAAATTATTTCAATCTGAAATCTTCTAAAATTGAACAACTTTGAAATGAAAGCATTCAAAATAGCATAATTTTATATCGAAACATTGAAAATGGTTTTGCTTTATTTTAAAAATTTTCAAAATTGTATCGCTTAAAAATAATTATATTATAAGATAATATGTGAAAATTCAAAATTTATGTCGAATAATAGTATACTGCGCGACAAGTTGAAAAAGCGAGAGATTTGACGAGTGTGAAGTCACTTTTTCAAAATGTAGGAAACGATACTTTTTCTATAATTTGTTTAAAAAGTGCTAGTTTTTTACCTATTTTTTTAAAAAAGCAGGCGATGTGTTGTCGATTGACGCAATAACAACAATGGCAATTGTCAAAACGATGGCAATAATATCGCCGTAACAGTAAGTTGGTAGCAATGTTTGGTCAGGAAGGTAAGGAGTGGTGGAATTAGGTACAACGCAATAGATGTGAGTTCACCTTCACTTACTAAAGCAGGCCACAGGGTTCGTTCAGTAGTTCGCACTTTATTTACTTTTTTCACTGTGCGTCATTTTTTTTCTGCGCCCGTTCACTTTTTTCACCGTTGCCCGAAAAGGTCGACACTACGCGTGCGCAACGTCATCGACAACAAATCGGTCACTTTATAATTTTCACCCTCCTAAAACTGTTATTAATTCATCTTCAAAAACCACCCCCTGAGTAGTAAAATAGAGTTTTGCAATGAATTGAAGTTAATTAATATTTTCTGACAATTTTTACCCCTAGATCATCACTAATCAATGTGCCATATATTTTTATTACCTTTTAAAATAATTTTTTGTTTTAGAAAATTACCATCCTTTAAATAATTTATTTTAATCGAGAAATCGCAAAATTATGTCATTTTCTGAATCGGACGAGTTTAAGAATCAATATACAGAAACAATGTATTTTAAATCACATATATAAATGTTTGGGAAACGTGGTTTTTTCGCTATTTGATTTATTTCATTATTCATTGGATATGTTACTAATATTTATCTACTTGAGAAAAATTTCAGTTATTCAACAAATTTTGAGATTGCAAAACATTGGAGTTTCATACATTGTACGAGTTAATTAAATAACAATGTTGAAAACTCGGTTGAAAGTAAAAGAAGGTGGATTCCATGTCATTCTATCACAATAATTTATTTGTATAAAAATATACTTTTAAGTGAAAACAAAAAATTAGTACTAGGTTTTGAAACCTGAAAATTATTCAATTTTACCACTTAAAAGTGGACCATTTTCAAACTTAGAGCGTTTAAAATTAAAAAACTTTGAGTTCGAAGTGCCGAAAAATTGTATAATATCGAATTCATGGCCTCTAATATTCTACAATTTAACACTCATAGCTTTTAAAACGTCAAAATTGAAACATTTTATTTCTTTTTCCAAAATGAAGAGTTTCATATTTATGGCAATGGAAATTTGGCAAGTTAATAATGAAACTTTAAAAATTGTAGTCATTGTACACACAAAAAAGGAAACACATAAGGGTGAAAATTTTTTGATTAGATATTTTCAAAACTGAAAAGTTCAATTTCAAATCTACAAAGCTGAAATAACGTTTTAAATTAGCGACACAATATCAATATTAAGAATATCGGAATGAAACATTCAAAATTACCAATTTAATATTCATACATATTTGAAGTTTAACTATTTCACTATATATAATAACTTCAAATTGAAATCATGAACAATTGAACAATTCCGAAAAAACATTAAGAACTGAATATTTTAAATATAGCTGTTTAATTTTCTAAGTTGGAAAACTACTCAATTAATATGTAAACAAAAAATTTGCCTTAAAAATAAAACCGTGCAAGAACTAGGAATTCAAAATTGAATTATTTCAAGTTTTATAATGTTCTAAATTGAACATTTCAAACTCAATGCCTCTCATATAATTTTTTTTTTGAAGTGATTAAATTGTACAATTTGAAATTAGAATCATAATAATATTGTTCTATATTTGTACCGAAATAATAATAATAAAAATAATCGAAATTTAATTTTAGGGGAGGTGAAAAGTTCGGTTTTGACATGAACATGGATTTTTTATTTTGAATACAAATGTGATGAGAATGAGCAAAACATAATGGATCTAGAGCTTCATAGATTCTTGAATGTTATACTCTTTTTATCAGATTTTCGACTTTGATAAAGCGTATATATTTAACACTGATGAGATTTATCATTAATCGATATCTATGATTTTATTTGTTTCGCAGTACATTTTATCGTTGAAGCTGTAATTAGCTACATTTTCTTTCCAGAGCAAAGGATATAATGAAGAAAGTGAACACGTAAAAGGTTCTGAGATGAAATGAAAAAACGAGCGTGGAATGGAGAAGGAAATATGTGGTACCTTATTATAAACGTTACGTGATTATAATTTCAAACTTAATTAAAATCTATAAAATTCAAGGAAAAATATTTTAAACTTCAAAAGTACAGTTATAATTTCTAAATATTATAAAAAAGTTGATCTTTTGCAACTCAATATGTAAGACCTATCTGCATAACTACGCACTCCATTTATTTACAAAAATAATCACACACGGCTAGAGCGAGCGGCACTAAAAATCACTGATAACTCTGAAACACGATAACTCGGTCGGAAATAAAGCTGTACCTGTGTTTCAAAAATAGTTGAAAAGCTTATAAAATTTCACGTCGAATGATTCCTAATACAGACATTTCTAACTTTTTGAAGAGGATATATCATGTGAGAACTTTTTTTAAACAATTCAAGAATTTCTCGAATTTTCTACCTCGAATTAAACTTGTGGCATGACCTAGTGAAGTTGTAACAAAAGTCTGAAATTTACAGACCCCAATCCTTAAGATATTTTCTTCAATTTTTGTCAGTAAAACTAAAAAAAGAATTACGGGTTTCCAAGATATGACTAAAAATGTTCAATCGTGTCTGCGTCAATTTTCAGTCGGCCATCACCGCTGTCAGCAGGCCGCGCTGCTTAACCCGACTGAAACTCGACGCAGACAAGCTTGGACATTCTTAATCATATCACAGGAACCCGTAAAGAATTTTAATATTTTATTGTCCTTAATTAAAAAGAAGGTTTCAAGTATCAGATTCTGCGAATATCAGATTTTTCCCACAATTTGCCTAGGTCATGACACCAATTGAAGTCAAGATACAAAATTCGAGAAATTCTGGAATTTTTCAAAAAACTTCTCGTTTGATATATCTTCTTCAGAAAATCAGAAATATCTCTACTAGAGCTCATTTGACGTGAAATCCCATAATTTTTCTAAATATATTTCAAAACAATGTTGAGCTTCATTTCCGACCGATTTATCGTGTTTTAAAGTTATTAGTGATTTTTAGTACCACTCGCGCTAGACGTGTAGATAATTTTCGACGGTAATATATTTAAAACCTGTATTTTGTGGAATTATTATTTGAAATTTTTTTCTATAAACGAGGCCTTTAACCCTGGATTACGAAGCTTAGTTTTCGCGACTGAATTTACAAAACTGGGTTGATGCTTCACCCCAATTTTCTCCCGTGACTCTCCTTCCTACGATGTCATTTTATAAGTAAGGTAAATTTCTCGCTAGATGGCGCCAAAATGAATTTTGTAGATGTTTCAGCGCAGTGTTTGACGAAGTTGAATCGGCATCCGCATTACTTTTTGCGTAGATTCGTGACTGTCGATAAAATCTGGTCCACCACTATACACTCGAGACAAGGCAGCAGTCAAAGCAGTCGTACTGCCTGGTGAAAGTGCACAAAACTAGGCGAAGACTGTTTTGTCAGCTTGGAAGGCGAGGGTCACAGTGTTTTAGGACTTGTAGGGAAATATCATCATTGATTTCTTGGGAAAGGGTGAAACTATAACAGGAACGTATTACACATCATTATTGGACCATTTGACAGCCGAGCTACAAGAAAACGGCCACGATTGGCGCACAAAAAAGTGCTGTTTCATCACGACAGAGCACCGGCTCACACCTCCGCAATCACAATGGCAAAAATACATGAACTGGGCCTTGAATTGAATTCGTATCCACCGTATCCTTCAGACTTGGCTCCGTGCGACTGCTTTCTGTTCCCCAGCTTATGGACCTGGATCGGTGAGAAGAGATTTTCGTTTAGCGAAGAAGTAATCGATGCCGTAAATGCATATTTTGCAGACCCCGAGAAATATTACTTTTGTTAAGGGATAAAAAAATTAGAATCTCGCTGGACTAAGTGTGTAGCCCTCAAAGAAGACTATATTGATGAATAAAGGCAAACTTTCAACAACATCAAAATTTTTACTTGATTTTTTTGCAAACTTTGCTTCATTCAGAGATAAATATTGAAAAAACTTATGTAAAGCCAAGAAACAGCAAAAACGTGCAAAAATATTGAGGAATTGGTGAATAGGAAGAATCAATTAACAAATAGTGAAAATCATATAAAATTTTTTATTTATTGATTTTTTGCTGAAGTTTAATTTTAAAAATGTAGTGTTTATATGACCCGTTTCTTTCGCTAGCTGAGTATCCCGCTAACTATTAGCAAGGGCCATAACGCTTCGTGTTTAATACCAGGACGACTTTTGAGTATGTATTTTCAAATTTTTTCCCGGCTTTGGAAAATGTAGGAAACACAATAATAAAAAAGAAAAAGTCAATTATCTTCATTATTTTGAAAAATACCAGATTTAAAAGGAAATGTTGGGTTTTTTTGGAAAAAAAATGTTTCATTAATTGTTTTGCAGCCTATCCTGAAACTTTTTCAGGTAAAGAAAGCACATATACCAAGTTTCATCCTTCTTAACAATTTGAGCCTATTTTGGATAATTTTTGTTGTACAGCACCGACTAACAGTGGGTAATGCAACCTACAGTGGATAATCATTCATACAAACCGCAAATATATGTGCAGTAATTAATTTTTAATTTAATTTTTAGCATCTAGTGTTTTTGAACTATTGAATGAAGTAAATTAATTTTTTACATACATTAGTATTTTTAATTAATGATTATCCACTATAGGTTGCACGGCTTGCCTCGATTAAGCTCAACCTAACAGTGCTTGCACATCCAGTTTCTTTCCTGAACGTGTTTTGGGGATGCCCCTCAGTTATTTGAAGCCAAGAAATAAAAAAATAGTACAGCGCGTTTTTGAGAAAAACGATTTTCTCATTCTTAATGATTAGAAATTTTATTTTTCTCGAAAACGATACAAAATTTGAATAGCAGTTCGTAGTACAAAATCGTTCCACTTCCTTAAGTCTATAGAATTGTCTTCTAACTAGATGTTTATTTTGTGTATTTTAACAAATATTTCCAAGAAATTATAAAAAATCAATCAAAATCGACTACAATAGCATTTAGCCTTACGAACTTCAACCTTTTTTTCAATGTTTGTTTCTAGTTCTGTAACAATGTGAAACTAAATGCTATTTAAGTCGATTTTTAAAAAATGGCGGATCCAATATGGCGGCAAAAAGTTCCAAATTTCTACATATTTGTATGTAACTTGGTATGAGGGGGTTTTCGAATTTGACGTTCTTGATCATGAAAATTTGTCGTTCGATATTTTCTCTTAATTTTATAAACAAATTATCTAAACTAATGCACGCTATCGACATTTATAAGGAGAAAGAAATCGTTTTTTCTTAATTCTGTCCACATTATGTTGTCAGTGATGTTTACTAAACAAAATTTGTTATTCGATATTTCCTCCTGATTTCATAAACAAATTATATAAAAAATGCACAGTTCTGGCACTTATGGGCAGAAGAAGATTGTGTTTTGTTCTCATTGTCGTTAAATTATATTGCTAGTGGTGTTTAGCGCTCAATTTTTCCTTTGCTTGCCGTGAAACAATATTTATAGGGATATTTAGGGACTAAGATTTGTTCAACAATACTCAGCATGCACTTTTTGAGTATCATATTTTTATGTCAAATAAAATTGTTTTCATTATATTTTTGATAGTCTACTGAATAGTTTGTTTATAAAATGAACAAATAATATCAGAAGACAAATTTTCATGATCAACTGTCACCTTATTGGTAAAAGCAAGTAATTTTAATGATGAAATGAACTTTACAAACGAACAATCCATAATATTGTGTATTTGTGAATATAATTTGTTAATAACAATTAAGTTCACAAGTCAACAAATTTTATATCTTCCAAACATCGACGTGCATCAAACTCAACCGATGCGGAGCATAGGCAACATTTTTCAAGGAAGTTAACCAAGAAAATTTTTAAAATAGACATTTTTTCGCTATTCGTCTTAACACAAGACTTAAAAAAAAAATCTGCGCACATAGATCTCTTTAAAATTCATTGCTGAATTTTTCTTTAAAAAATCTAAAATTGTTCACGAATTGCAGTCTAAAAGTTATTTTGAACCTCGTTTTCTGATTTTACCCCACTTTGCGGCGTGACGCAGTAAATTGCATAGATGTACGCGAGCAAGTCCGAGCGCTCAGGCTTATACCGACCTGAATTTAGAAATTTATTATAAGTTTCTGCAAAAAAATTGCATATACGTATTATAGCTCACGTTGTGCTCAACAGAATATCACCTTAAATTTTTTCTTTAGGCGTGGTACGCCCTGGTACGTTTATTCGGCGGCGAGTACAGTTTCAATTATTTAGCAAGTCTGTTTCAGAAATCTAGTTTTTCATAACAAAATAATAGCTTCCAAAGGTTATTTTTCTTATTTCTCCTTCTAAACTATTTCAGTTTATGTAAAAAAGAAAGCAATTTCCACAATACCTCAACATTTTCGTTGCAATAGAAGATATTTAACAAATTCAAGTGTAAGAAAATTGCATGTCACTTTCAAAATTAAATGCTGATTCTTCGATCAACATTTCATAGTTCAAGGTGAAACTTCATCTTCAACTACTTTCACGTGTCTACTTTGGAATGAAAATTTTCAGTTGCTTGTATTAAAAAATGGACTTTTGGCTAGTTTTTTAAATCTTTTGTTCCACTGTGTGTAGGGAGGTTTCCTCCACTCGAAGTTAATTTGAAATCCTCAATTTCAGCAATGAGCCATGCATGTTGATAGAAGTTTTCTACCTAAATTTGAATGTAATTTTCAACATTTATTTCACTTTCCTCTATTTCTGGGTATTACGGATGCGACTCGTATTTTGGGGGGGAAAACCATTCACTTCGCACGGTGAAGGCGTTTGATTAAAAATGAGATTAGGGTCGTTGACTGCAAGAACATCTTCGCCATATGTTAGAGTTGATCCGATACTATTTACGCAAAAATTGTCTGATAAAAAGCAACTCGTCGACCTTCGATATAGGCTATGCCTTCTCGCGGCGACTGGCTCCGTCTCTCGAATGTGTGCATGGTTGCCAACTTTCACGTATCATAATACACAGTGAAAGAATGTGGTTTCCCTTTCAAATTACAAAATGCTGCGAACGCTGAGCGCACTTCCTTCGGCAATGAGGATTTTTTGTCCCACGCGGCCTGTGGGGTGAATGGAGCTTTTGCTTGTTGTCGAAACCACCCACTTTTTAATAATCAATGTATAATTATTAATTGTAGCAAGCTGTGTGGTGCGAGAGAGGAGATTTTTTAAAAGAAGAACGACGGGTGAAAGACGTGACAAGGTTCTTGCGGTCAACTTTATCTTTGATTGGCATCTAGACGGCGGAAAAGGAAGGCGACGCGGAGACGTCTAAGACCGCCCCAAGACACCTTTGTCAGTCGTCTGTAACAAACTGTCGACCACAATTTTTGTCAATTATATCTATTTTAGCGGGAAAATCGTTTAATGCGAAATTTTCAAAGTGGGGTTTCTGCGTTGATTTTGTGAAAAAAAAATGTAAGTCTTCTCGTAAATATTTCTTCATTTATAATACGCAGTGGGGGGAAGTAACGTGTTTCTGGAAGAGTTACTATTTTTCAGTTCTAAGTTCCTTTCCACAGATAAATATCGGTGTGAATTGTATTGCATCTGGCTGGGGGACTTTATCTATTTTTTAGGGTTGGTAGGTTTAGGTAGGTAGGTTTAGGGTGAAACTATAGTTTCGGTCGGGTGTTCGTTCGTCCGTACGTCCGACCGACGTACTTTTTTCCCGCCGATAGAATAGGATAGGATCGGGTAGGATGGAATGGGATGGGATAGGATCGGATGAGATGGGATGAGATGGCGGATGGGATAGGATGGCAGATGGGGTGGGGAATGGGAGATAAGGGATGCAGGCTGGGTTGAGATAGGATGGGACAGAGCGGTTCGTGGCGGGACGGGATAGGATAGTGGATAGGGTGGGAGATAGATTGTGGGATGGGGATGGGATGGGATATGGGATGGGTTGTGGGATGTAGGATGTGGAATGGGATTGGAAGGGATGTGATGAGATGGGATAAGATGGCGGGTGGGAGGGGGATGTGGTATGGGATAGGGGATGGAGTGGGGTGGGGGATAAGGGATGTGGGATGAGTTGGGATGGGGTGGAGCGAGACGATTTGTGGCGGGACGGGATAGAATGGGATATCGGATAGGGGTTGAGGATAAGGGATGTGTGATGGGTTGGTATGGGATGGAACGGGACGGTTCATGGCGGGACGATATGGATTTGGACGAGGTGGTTCTTGGCGGGACGGGGTAGTTCGTGGCTGGATGATGGGACGATTGTGGGATGGGGATGTGGGATGGTGGATGGAATAGGGGATGTAGGATGCGGAATGGGGTGATAAGGGATGGGATGGCTGATGGGAGGGAGATGTGGGATGCGATAGGGGATGGAGTGGGGGTTGGGGGATTCGGGATGGGTGAGGATGGGATGGGAAGAGACGATTTTTGGCGGGACACAATGGGATGACGGATGGGGAATAAGGGATGCGGGATGGGTTGGTATGGGATGGGACAGGATTGGTTTGGACGGGGTGGTTCTTGGCGGACGGGGCGGAACAGGGTGGTTCATTTCTGGACGATGGGATGATTGTGGGATGGGGATACGGGTTGGAATGGTGGATGGGATAGGAGATGGGTTGGGGCATGTAGGATGCGGAATGGGATGGGATTAGATGGCGGATGGGCGGGAAATGTGAGATGGGATAGGGGATGGAGTGGGGATGGAGGGTGTGGGATGGATTGGGATGGGACGAGACGATTTTAGTCACGACGGGATGGGATGACGAATGGAAGGATGGAGGATAAGGGATGCGGGATGGGTTGGTATGTAATGGGACAGGACGGGTTTGGACTGGGTGGTTCTTGGCGGGACGGGACGGAAGGGGGTGGTTCATGTCTGGACGAAGGGATGATTGTGGGATGGGGATGCGGGATGGAATGGGGGGTGCGCGATGGGATGGTGGATGGGTTAGGGGATGGGTTGGGGGATGTAGGATGCGGAATGGGATGAAATGGGATGGGATTAGATGGCGGATGGGAGGGAAATGTGGGATGGGATAGGGGATGGCGTGGGGATAGGGAATGTGGGATGGGTTGGGATGGAACGAGACGATTTTAGGCGCGACGGGATGGGATGGAGGGATGGGGGATAAGGGATAAGGGATGGGTTGCGATGGGATGGGACAGGACGGTTCATGGCAGGATGGGTTGGGACGGGGTGGTTCTTGGCGGGACGGGATGGAACGGGATTATACAAGATGGATCATAAAAGATAGCTACTTAAATGTCAGAAAATAATGCCCCTCATTTCCGGGTTTGCGTAAATGTTTTCTTGTAATTGAAAAAATATTATTTTCAGTTTTTTATATATATACATTATAAAATATCAGTGAGATA
>JAUMHM010000005.1:37544331-37556221 GCA_032362435.1 Melikaiella ostensackeni | reverse complement strand
CGATAGCGAACATAACTACGTTTTCCGTTTTTGTCGTAGATTTCAGTGAACTTTGAACCCATTCAGGAACACTGTGAGTATAAGTTCAAACATGAGTAAAAAATAATAATCGATTTGAATACTAGAAATATAATTACCGATTGAGTTAATTTTCTGTTAATGCAGAATATTTTATTGTACACTTAGAACTACTATTAAAATAGATGAGGTGTAATTACTATATTCTTTCAATGATCACTCAGGATATTCAATTCTATGATATTTTATAGAGAATTCTTCATGTCATTCATTCACAAATTATAATTTCTTTGAGTAAATGAAATACTAAACAAAAATTATCAAAATTATTCAACTTTTTCCATATCAGTTGATACATAATTTGTTTTTCAATAATATCCCTTGCAATACGTAAAGTCTACACTTGTTGGCAACCCTACTTATAGGCATTGTCTTTTTTCATTTGGATATAACGAAAATTTTAGAAAATTTTCTGATAAAATTCAAGTCAGTAACATGTACAAAAGGTGCCTTTTAATAATTCTATATGCATAATTTATAATAAATTGAAATTAAAAATTTGTATCAAAAGAGGAAGATATGGAATGAGGCAGATGTCTGCTCCAGATATGAATCATTATGAAATCTTATAGTTTTAAAATTAAAAACATTTCATGAGTTTAAAATTCTCAATATCTTCAACACTTTCTTTCTCTTTAATTGAATTTAGGCAGTAGATGCTCTGCCGGTACCGGCAATAAAATTCTCTGCCGTTACCGACAAAAAAGTTTTTTGCCAGTTACTTTTGAAAGCGTAACTGAGTGTGGTTAATATTATTATAATATGAATAGTATAAAGTTTTGAAGTATTGATCTTAATACTAATAAATTCAAATTTATAAACATTTATTAACATATTTCGAACATGAGAGTTATCGGTCAGGGCCCTTTCTTGGAAAGAGAGAGGGTTGTGACTAGTCACATAATTTTCTGTCCCCCCCCCCCAACTTCTGGGAAGGGGAAAAAGTTGTGCCCGATCACTTTCCTGTGAACGGTCACGCACCTTTCCCTCTAAATTCTGGAAAGGGGCAGGGACTGTAAACGATCACTATCCTGTGACCGATCACTATCCTGTGACCATTCACACGTCTTTCCTGCCTAACAGCTACTAGAAAAGGGAGACGGCTATGACCGATCACTCTCCTGTGACCACTCACACACCTTCTCTGCCTCCCCCCAACTTCTAGAAAGGGGGAAAGGGCTGTGACCAAGCACTGTTCTGTGACCGGTCACACACATTTTCTGCCGGTCCCCTAACTCCTAGGAAGAAGAAAGGCTCAGACTGAACCCCCTCTTGTGGACGGTCACACACCTTTTCCGCCATCATTAACCAATCACACACCTATCCTGTCCCTCCCCACTCCCGGAGAGGGCTGTAACCGATCACTCTCCTGTGATCAGTCACATGCCTTTCCCTCAACTCCTGAAAAGGGGAAAAAAGCTGTGATCGGACACACGTCTTTCCTGCCCCCCCCCCAAACTCCTGGAAAGGGGAGAGAGCTACGGCCCATCGCTCTACTGTAACCACTAACACACCTTTCCTACCTCTTCCCAACTCCTAGAAGTGACCGAGCACTGTGCTCTGACCGGTTACCCGCCTTTCCTGACCCTCCCCTAACTGTTGAAAAGGGGAAAGGGCAGTGGACGATCACTCTCCTGTGATTGGTCACACGTCTCACCCCCCTCAACTCCTGAAAAGGGGAAATTACTGTGTCCGATAACTATTTCGGGACGGGTCACACGTCTTTCCTGCCCCCCTAACTCCTTGAAAGGGGAAAAGGCAGTGGCCGATCACTCTCCTGTAACCACTCACAAACCTTTCCCGCCTCCCCCAACTCCTAGAAAGAGAAAGAGCTGTAACCGAGCACTGTACTGAGACCGGTCACACGCATTTCCTATCCCTACCCCAACTTCTGGAAAGAAGAAAGGCTCAGACAGAAAACTCTCCTGTGGCCGGTCACACAGCTTTCCCGCCACCATTAACTCCTAGAAAGGGAAGAGGGCTCTAACCGATCACTCTCCTGTGACCAATCACAAACCTGACCTGTCCTTCCCCTCTCCCGGAAATAAGAGAGGGCTGTGATCGATCACTCTCCTCTAATCGGTCACAGGCTTTTCCCCAACTCTTGAAAAGGGGAAAGGGCTGTGACCGATCACTATCCTTTGACCCGTCAGACATTTTTCATGCCTCCCAACTGATGGAATAGGGAAAGAACTGTGTCTAATCACTCTCCTGTAACCTTTCACACACCTGTCCTGACCCCCCCCCCAAACTCTTAAAAATGGGAAAGGGCTGTGACTGAGGGCTGTCCTTTCACCGGTCACCGGCGTTCCCTGCTCCTCCCCTAACTCTTGAAAAGGGAAGAGGGCTGAGGCCTGTGACCGATCACATGTCTTTCCTGCTCCCCTTACTCCTGGAAAGGGGAGAGGAACGTAACCCATCACTTTCCTGTAACCACTCACACACCCTTCCTGCCTCCCCTAACTCCTAGAAAGGGAAAGGGCTGCGACCGAGCACTGTCCTGTAACCGGTCACACATCTTTCCTGCCACCATTAAGTCCTGGAAAAGGTCTCCTGTAATTGGTCACAAGCCTGCCCCCCAACTCCTAAAAAGGAGAAGGGGTCCAAACACTATCCTGTGACCGGTCACACACCTTTCCTGCTCCCCAACTACTGGAAAAGGACTATGACCAATCACTCTCCTGTAATCACTCACACAACTTGCCTGCTCCCCCCCCAACTCCCAAAAAAGAGAAAGGACTGTGACTGAGCGCTGTCCTGAGACCAGTCACACGCATTTCCTGCTCCTCCCAGAACACCTGGAAAGAGGAAGGACTTAGACTTAACACTTTCCTGTGGCCGGTCACACACCTTCCCTGCCACTTTTAACTCCTGGACAAGTCTGTGACCAGTGATACGCATCTATTGCCCCCCGACCAATTACTGGAGAGGGGAAAGGGCAGCGACCGACCATTCTCCTGTGACCGGTCGCACGCATTTCTTGCACACCCCTCCTTATTCCTGGAATGGGGTGAGGGCTGTAAGCGATCACATCTTGTCTAGTTATCCAGATTATGAAAAATTATTATTTTAAACCAATATTACTTTTAAATAATAACTTCAATACAAATACGAGTTAGTATAAATTATAGATTGGTGTACACGACACATATTTGATAAGTTATATAATATTTTAGTAGTGATAGTGAAAAAAGTAATCCGCCGCTGCCAGAAAATATTTTTTCTGCCAGTACTGGCAGTCTATTCACTCCGTTAAATTTGATATTCCTACAAAATAAAAATTTCTCAAACAAAAAATAGATTAAGAACAACATCTCTCCAGACAAAACTAGATTTTATTGATATAAATTATGGATCTAAATTTGAAATTGAAAATTCTCTCAAAGTGCAGGGAGAAAGGGATTTTACAAGAAATTTATACGACACATGTCTTATATAGTAGAAGTGTGTATATAGACACATTTATGTAAATTTATGTGGGTTTGTCTAGCTAAACATAAACGCAAGGCACTCTTATTCGTCCTACGATAAAACCGCCGTCGCTGGACCGGTCCGCGTCCACGTGATACGAAGGTGGTAGTCATGCAAGTACGAAAAATTGATATCGCGGAATTTATCGTGATTTTTTGATACACATGCAAGCACACATGCAGAGAATGGCGTAATTCGTGGTGGTTGGAAATTGTACGTCTCAGAGGAAATGGTTGACGAGTACTCGCCGAACGGGTTTAGTTCAGAAAGCGTTTACGATCTTCTTGCAAATAATTTCCCTCTGCAGATGATTCTATTAGAAGTCGAGGATGCTCTTCACAGACGAAAAGCATCGCCATTTATCTGGCAGATAAAATGGCTCGAATATGTGGGGGAAAGGAGTGTCCCACCCTGTAACTCTTCGCACTGGCGCCTCTAAGTGCAGGAAACATCTTTCCTGTAAAATTAGAAATCAATTTATTCAAAGTTTTATGCTGCATGGGAAATAAGTTTGATGTACTTGGAATATTCAAGAATAAAGTTATGAGAAGTGTAAAATTATTAAAGTAAATAATTCGCAACCCTAGAACCATAGGGCGCTATTTCACTTTTTCGACAAAAATGAGTTAATGACACCAAAAGGTAGTTTAATGCCCTCTCTTCGGGCAATTTTAATCTAATCCTAAAAAACAATCTCTAAGTAGGTAAAATTTACAAAATTGAATATGAATAAGAAAAAAATCTGTATAATCACAAGGTGCTATCTAGTTCCACGTGGCCAGATTACTATCATGCGAATATAAAAAAAGATAAAAATTAGCACAAACTTCAAGCCCGTTTTGAACGTCAAAATGATAAAAGGTTAATATACGGCTATATTGTTAACAATTAAATCTACTATTTCATATATGACAATTGAAGAGGAAACCAACTTCATACTCATCTTGCAGTGCCTCAAGGGCCTATCTCCATGCAATTTGCCATACTTTTCAGCCACAAAGTTCTATTTCAAAATTTAATAATTCATCAAACCGAAGTTTTGCGATTCCCAAAGTTAAATCTTGTATCAGTGTCCTAATTATTCTTACCGGAATCAGGTAAAAAAAATTCATTATTAATAAACATCATCATATACAAACTACTCCATTTTGAAATCATTAAGTGCATATTTAATCAAAACTAGGGATTTAGCGCACTTCATGAAAATGAAAGTTATCAAACTGCTTTTATTTTAAAAAACGAGACGAATTAGATAACTTTTAATTTTCAAGTAGGGCGCTGGATCTCTGATTCTAACGCTAATTTCTTTTGAAATTTCACAATATTTGCGTTTTTTTAACTCTTAATTTTTAATTTCAGTATAAAAGATAAACAAACGAAGTGAAAATTCAAAATTTTTTGGACTTGGATCCAGATCATGCCAACCCCCAGCAAGTCACATTGGCGGTAGTAAGTCACATTGGCGGTCAGTCACATTGCAGCATCTCTCATTCGGAAAAATTTGAAGTCTACGAAAAATTGGTAAAATTGCGGCAAGTCACTTTTGCGAGGAGTAAAATTTGCGGCATCTCTCATTCGGAAAAATTTGACATCCACAGAAAATGGTCAAAAATGTGGCGAGTCACATTTGCAACAAGTCACATTGACGGCAAGTCACATTGCGGCATCTCTTATTCGGAAAAATTAGAAAGAATCTTCTTTCAGGGTTATTTCTCGGTCTAAATAAAATGGCCGCCAGTTTTTGGTGCGGATGTCATAACTTAAATATTTTGTTTAACCGCGCGCAAGTGACAACTGTACTCAACAGAAGATATATTCTGTTATCAAGTTTTGTTATTTTTCAACTTTTCAGGTACACTGCACGACCAGAAATAATAAAAAGCTCGCATATGAGCTTAAGCACTCCAAGAACGTCGGCCATCTTGGCTTGACTTGATACATGATCCCGAATCAAATCATTATGAGCCCACAAATCGATCATTCATTCTGGCCGATCGGAATGATCATGATTTCGATATCATCTTTGTCGCATATCAAGATGATACTGATTTCCGTATCATTTTGAACTTTTTTTTCACTGTGTGCCTAATCAGAGGCGTGTCTTACCTCACTTTTGACAATTTTTTGTCGACTTCAAATTTTTCTGAATCAAAGATATGCCGCAATGTGGCTTGTCGTAATTTTGCTAATTTTCTGTCGACTTCAAATTTTTTCGAATGAGAGATGCCGCAATGTGACTCACTGCCAATGTGACTCGTCGGGGGTCGGCATGACCCGACCTCTTTTTTTTAAAAAACAACAATGACATTTTAACAATTTTCATTCTTTTGAGATACCTATTCATTAATTCCTATAACCATTGTTTACATTGAAAATAAACTCCTGCAGAATCAAAAAGATACGATTTTACTCTTTCTTGATATTTAACACTACCATTTAGTTTGAAAAAAATTAATTTTACGTGGATCTTGATATTTTCCTTTTTAAATAAAATTTCCTGAAAAAATTTCGTTTCATATTTCAATTTCAATTGAGCGAACATAATAAGAACTTCAACATTTCCAAAAAAATGGAAAATTATTTTCATTATTGTACTTTCGCTTATTCCTATTGAATTAGGCCAAATTTAATTGAATTTCGTTAAATTCCGTTAATCAATTCTGATCAATTCTATTAAATTTAATTGCATTCTATATTGAACTCAGTTTGATTTATTTTATATTTTATATTAATTCAATTCCATTGAGTTCTGATGTATTACATTGCATTTCATTCTATTCGGTTGGAGCCCGTCGAATCATGATAAATTCCATTCCATTTAATTACATTCCACTGAATTCCTCGGATTTCCATCAAATTCACATTCGAAGTATAAATTCTCTCAAATTTAGTATTGGATGCAACTTCAACTCACATTCTATTTAACTGCGTTATGTGATGTTAAATTCCACTGAATCCATTAAATTCTATTCTATTAAATTGAATTTCTCTGGAACATGTTGACTTCCGTTTAATCCCCTTAGTTCAGTTAAAATTACTTTGAATTTAGCTCAATTAATGCAAATCTATCTAAATCCAGTTGAATCTTATTGATCTTGAGTTCAATTCACTTAAATTCTGCATTAAGTCAGCTACGATTTGTTGAGTACCACTGAATTCTAATTGATTTCCGTTAAATTCATTGAAATTCATGTGAAAATTAAATTAAATTCTGTTGATTTTTATTCAATTAATGCATAAATTTTAGTTCATTTCATTGTACACTATTGAATTTTCCTGAACTCAGTTTAATAAAATTTAGCTTTAATTCGATTCAGTTGAGCTCTGTTAAATTGCATTGAATTCCGATTAATTCCACTCAATTTTATTTTCCGGTCTTATATAAATTAAATTCACTTCAATTCCGTTCAGTTTGGCTGAATTCCTTTGAATTTGGTTGAATTACATTATATTCGGTTGGATTCTGCTTAATTCATTTCAATTCCATTCTATTCTATGATACTCTGTTTAGAAATGGCTTTTATTTCTATAGCTGAATTCAGTTAAATTCAGTTAAATCAAGTCGAGTTGTCCTTAAATTGTATCAATTTCCATATAAATTCACTTATAATTCAGTAGAATGTACCCTAAACTTAGTTTAACTCAAATGAATTATTCTTCACTTTTTCTGAAGTCACCTTTAATTAAATTCAATTCTCTCAAATCATATTTTTAATTCAATGCAGTTAGCTTAAATTCTGCTTAAGTTCAGTGCAATACAGTAGAAATGTTTAAAGTTCCATTAAACTCAACTGGTCTTTATAATCACAAAAATATATTATATATTATACAAAGGATAATACAAACGTTTCTTAGTGTCCTTTATTTAATTTCCCAAATTTTTAACTTGATCTCATTTCTTGTGGGCGTGATTTGTTTGAAAAAATATCGGTAATGTAGGAATCTTGTAAGCATGACATGGCCTTACACATGAAATTTTGCAATGTAATTCGATTTTTATGACTAAACATTGCTATATTTTTACAAACATAATAGTTAATTATTCCTCTAAAGAAAAAGAAAATACACATGTATTCTGCTACACAAGAAAAACTAGGGTTTGAGGGTATCAATTTTGTTTCAGATAATTTTTTCACAAACTTATTCCGAACTTCAGCTAGGTTCCTTATCATGAGCAATATCAGAATTGAAAACAATTCAGTTGATTTCAATGCTCGTATTGCTCAATATGAATGGATTGTCGTTCATTTCTGCGTCAGAGCATTTTGAAGTCCATTTAAGGTTCAAAATGACATTTCATTTTTTTCTGTGTATCAGAAAGATGAATCTCCAATGATAAATAACAATTTTTTTATGACATTGAAAAATATATAACTAAACGTGTACATCACTAATTCGTCTATAAAACTAAACAAAAGAAAAAAGTACGAAGTTTCCTTTATGAGCTAAAAGTACACGTCGTAATGGCACTTATTGGCAAAGCTTCTTAACAACCCTTATTTCACAGAGAAGTTGTATTCCACTGCATTACAGTAAATAGCCTTTACAATTGAGTCTGCTTATACAAATCTCTCGCAGTTCAAACCCTCAATTTTGCTGTGAAAAATACATTAGGTTTTCAACTTCCGATTTCAAGCCAAACTCTTATGAATTTCTTTAAAAGTTGTACAAGAATATAGTTCTTTTTAGATAAGCCATGCCTATGGTGGTTATAATAGTTCCTAAGTTATTTCCTGTTAAAGTACTTAGGTTTTTTTTTCTCGAGATTTTGACAAAAAATTGTACTTTTCAGACTTTTGACAATTCTGAGGTTTCGGCTGAACCTAAGTAAAGCTCATGGTTCAGCTCAATGCCGGAGGTAGAGAACCTAGGGTCTTTTTTCACATAAAAACTCAGGGTTAAGCTCGCTGTTTCGCAATTTTAATTTGTTCATTGGCAGAAACAGCGGAATAATCAGATTTAGAGAATATAATTATAATTAGCTCTTTTCACTCCATTCAGTGAACGTTCATGAAAGCAATTTATTTATATCGTAAGTGTCACTACCAGACGTCCTGAAACTTAATCTGAATTGATCCATTTACAGATCAATTGATATTTTAGACTATTCATTCCAAATTTATACATCATAAGATACCTATAAATATCCACTGGCTTTTATCATTGGAAACATAAACCTATTGAAAATAAAGACAATCGCACAACATGAGTATAGAAAATGTAATTATTTCAGGAGGGGAAAACATAAATATATGATTAAAAATACGATTTTATTTATAAAGTTAAGTTAAAAATTATTACTCAATAAGATTTTATAACTTTGTTCAAAATCGACTCTTTTTTCTGCAAAGAAATTAATGGAAGTCACTCACTATACATTAAATAAGAAATTCCTCACTTTTGATCAACAATGACCTTTTCACCATTTTACAGTTGATTGTTTAGTTTCAGATGTTGGAATTATAATTCCATAATAATTACAATACATGAATTATTTCACGTTCTTTTTATAGATTAAAAAACAAATTAAGAATTTTGTGTGTTACATTTTCTTACAAAATGTTGCACCTATTGCTGTTTTAATATATTTTTAAATGCATAATACGTTGCAGAATGAAATTACCTGAATAGTTGCTGCAAGTTCACTGCCAAAACCACATGTCATTGGCGCTTCATGAGCGATGACTACTCGACCAGTTTTTTTCACTGACTGTAACAAAAAAATAATTTGTATTAAAGTTTGAATAACACAGCCACACAAAAAAAGGTCAAGAACTTTCAACGAGACACATGTACTCCTATGCATTTTGAGTCGCTGAATCCGAATCTGGGGTCAAAATAGCACTTTTCGGGATTACTTGTCGAAATAACCTCAAAAAACCTTATTTTTGAGTATGTGATGGGAAAACATGTGTTTTTTATGGATTGTAAGACGCTGAATTCAAAAATGAAGTCAGATTATTGATATTACTAAAAATTCCGTAACATAACCTCCAGAAAATATTGCCTAAGCAGCAATTTGTAGGCCAGCATCCTATTTTTATGAATTATGAGTCGCGGTCTAATGAAACAATTCGTGAAAGCACTAGATAAAGAGGGACAATGTTTTCAGTATATGGTGTCTCAGTTTCCCAAATTGTCCGATGCTGATTCGAAAGAAGATATATCTGATGGATCTCAAATTCGACAGCTATTAAAAGACGACGTTTTTTTTACTAAAAAGACTTCAACTGAGAAGAAAGCATGGCTCGATTTCGAAAATATTGTTGAACAATTCCTGAGAAACATTAAAAGTCCAGAGTGGAAAAAAAAGATTTCAGGAATGGTTGATAGTCAAAAAATTTAAGTGTTTAATGAGTTTGAAGCTCCATTTCATGGATTCTCATGTTGAATAATTCCCTGAAAATCTTGGGGACTACAGTAAAGAACAGGGCGAAAAGTTTCATCAAGATATTAAAGTGATGGAATAACGGTATCAAGAAAGAGGGGATAAAAATATGATGGCGGACTACTGTTGGACGTTGAAAAGAGATTTACGAGTACCTCAGAAAAAACGTTCAAAAAGGAAAATGCCGCTTCGAAGGTCTTTCAAATGCGAAACTTAGTTTAGTCCTGAGAAGTGCCACTAAGGCAATTTTGTTTTGAGGTTATGTTTTAAATTTTCCACTAATATCACTGATCTGACTCCATCTTTGAATTCAGCAGCCTGAAATCCATAATAAAACCATGTTTTTCCATCCTATACTCAAAAATGAGGTTCTTTGAGGTTATGTCGAAAACTAATCGTGAAAGGTGCTATTTTGACCTCAGATTCGGATTCAGAGACTCAAAATACATAGGAATACATGTGTCTCGTTAAAAGTTCTTGACCTTTTTTTGTGTGGCTGTGTAATTAACACCGCAAAATGCCGATCCTCAAAAGCACACCAATTTCAGTGTAATTTTGAGTTGCAACATTTTTGAGGCACGAAAACGAATGAAGGCACAATGAAAATCTTCATGGTTCAAAACGAGATGCACGTAACTCTTGCGTAACTCTTTCGATTCTGGCCTCGTGATACTACCGGGGTCAAGAACTTTATATGGTATGGGTAAGTAAGGGATGAGTGGGAGAAGGGATAGGTTTAGACAGTGTTGCCAGACCCAAGTTGTGGAATTATGGAGGCAAAGGCTCCAAAATGCGGATTTTTTTTCAAAATGCGAAGTTTTTGAAAAATGAGTGTGAAATTTATATTGCTATTAAAAAACTGAAGAAAAGACTTCTATCTGTATAACAGCAACGTTTTATACTTATTGTAATGTATAAGTAAATACAAAATACCTTTTCTTGTAAGCCAGAGCTGCAGATCGCGGAACGGTGGAGTTTGCGCAGTAGAGTTGGTACAAACTTTTAGGTTATGTTAACCTAATATTTAACCTTCCTTGACTTAAAAATGTATATGACCGCTACTGCACAAACTCCGCCGGTCAGCGATCTGAAAGCTCTGAATTTAATTTGTAACTATAATTTAGCTCACTTTTTGAGTCGAGATTTTGTGTACACATTCGGAATATCGCTATAAATGTTCATGCCTCAGAAACAGATGAAAAAAAGGTTACGTTACTCACTGTAAACTGTAATCTGTATCTGTATATTGATATCAGCCTTTTTAATAAGAATTATGTAAGCGATTCAGATTTAAAGAAATGAAAGTGATCTTAACTTGCTTTTATTCCCCACAAGCTTACCTTCGATTTACGAGTCTTTGCTCTCCCTGACTTTAAAAAGGTCTAACAACGTGTAGCGACGAGAATCCCTATTCCTGACCTAGCTAACCGAGTAACTAGATTCTAGGAACTAGAAGTGTTAACACCGTAAAACAAAATGCGGATTGCGGTTTCGAGCCTTCTCTTTTTTCGGTCTATCTCTGGATACGCTACCACTCACTTTTCCTAAATATACTTGATTCGTGAAACGTTCTTCACTCATTCTCTCAACATGACCAAACCATCTCAGCAAATCCCTTTCACTGTTGTCAAACAATGTTTCTTCCACACCACATTTCTTTGGAAACACAATCATTACTAACTTTGTCCATTAGCGTTTTACCACACATATTCCGCAGGAACTGCATGCCAACCGCGTTCACTTCGCTCCTATCATTTTCTTGATACGTCCAGGTCTCATTACCATACAACACTGTGGGTGCAAGCATAGATTAATATATTGCAATTTTAGCTTTATTAGTTACATTTTACTTCTAGTAATAGCTTGTACACTGCCAATAATCTTTCTACCCTCGTTTATACGTCTGGATATCTCTGCATCAATCCTTCCGTCAGCAGTAAATAAGCTTCCAAG
>JAUMHM010000005.1:37494648-37544231 GCA_032362435.1 Melikaiella ostensackeni | reverse complement strand
CTCTGCCTCTGCAATGCTCAGTTGCTTTTTACGAGAAAACAATTGGAGCTCTGTCCCCACGATCCTCAGTTGTTTTTTTAGTGATATCAAGTGAAGCTTGGTCTTAGTGTACCCCAATTTCCTTTATTAGAGGAAACAAGCGGAGCTCGGCCTCTGCAATGCTCAGTTGCTCCTCGGGAAAAAACAAGTGGAGCTCTGCCTCTACAATCCTCAGTTGTTTTTCTAGTGAGAACAAGTGAAGCTTGGTCTTAGTATTTCTCAATTGTCTTTTTCAAAGGAAACAAGTGGAGCTCTGCCTCTGCAATGCTCAGTTGCTTTTTACGAGAAAACAATTGGAGCTCTGTCCCCACGATCCTCAGTTGTTTTTCTAGTGAGATCAAGTGAAGCTTGGTCTTAGTGTACCCCAATTTCCTTTTTTAGAGGAAACAAGTGGAACTCGGCCTCTGCAATGCTCAATTGCTACTTCCGAAAGAACAAGTGGAGCTCTGCCTCAACTATCTCCAGTTGTTTTTTTTACAGAGAACAAGTAAAGCTCGGTCTTGGTGTTCCTCAATTGTCTTTTTCGGAAGAAGCAAGTGGAGCTCGGCGTCTGCAATGCTCAGTTGCTCCTTGAAAAAGAACAAGTGGAGCTGTGCCCCACGATCCTCAGTTGTTTTTCTAGTGAGAATAGGTGAAGCTCGGACTTAGTCTTCCTCAATTGTCTTTTATAATGAAAACAAGTGGGGCTCGGCCTCTGCAATTCTCAGTTGTTCCCTGTGAAAGAAAAAGTGGAGCTCTGCCTCCACGATCCTCAGTTGCTGCTCTAGTGAGAACAAGTGAAACTCGGTCTTACTGTTCTTCAATTGTCTTTCTTAGAGGGAGCAAGTGGAGCTCAGACTCTGCAATGCTTAGTTGCTTCTTGCAAAAGAACAAGTGGAGGTCTGCCTCAACTATCTTTAATTGTGTTTTAACAGAGAACAAGTAAAGCTCGTTCTTAGTGAACCTCAATTGTTTCTCTGAAGGAAACAAGTAAGGCTCTAAATCTATGATCCTCAGCTGCCCTTCATGAGAAAACAACTGATGCCTTGCCCCTGCGCTTCTCAGTTTGATCTGCCTTTACGATCCTCAGTTGTTTTTTCAGAGAGAACAAGTGAACATCGGTCTTAATGATCTTCAATTATTTCTGCGAAGGAAATAAGTGAAGAGTCGCAACCAGCGGCCTCGAAAACCCCCGAGTAATCATTTCCAAGCCGAAGTGAACAATTTGTATTGCTGGGAGCTGAATCGTCAACACACAGTTGCCATATAGGATCCGCTGTGTTGTATTTTGATATTTTGACTTTTTGCATATTTGTTATTTTATTATAACCTTGTATTTGACTTGCTGTGTGTTTGTGTGTGTTTTATGTATTAGAGGGTAAAATTTTACATTCCAATTTTAACTGGCTTTTACACATCTAATAGACTTCAAGCTTTGTATGCAAACGTAGTTTTCAGTTGACATCCCCACACTAACCCGTCACAGCAGGGCTTGATCATTCTTCTCATGACTTTGACGTCTATGTTGGCGGAAGCATTGCTACTGCTAGGATTTTTCATGACAAGCAGGTGGAGAACGAAAGAAAAGGGACTAAGAGGATCATCAAAACCTACGAGGAATGGAGAGGTTAAAAAATATATCCAAACAATGGACACTTTCCAAAGATCGACGGGGCACCCCTGGAGCCACCGCTGGGGACCACAGTATGCGGGTCGGCGGTGACGGTGAGCTGCGTGGTGGTCAGACACATCTCATCGATCAACAAGCTGGCTAGCAAGAACATCTGCGACAAACGGAAAACAGTGGAACATCAACTATGCCTGCTGTATTGATGCGTCTCAATCGCCAAATAGCGAAGTATGAAACTAAACGTGAAGAGGGACACAATTTTAGGACGAAGTTCGCTGCGAAGTGTACTCACGTATGGAGAGTTGCAAGAAGAGGTATGATCACTGAGGTTAAGGATATCAGAAATAATCTAATTATCGAATAAGACCGAGCAATGGAGATTAAGCAGAAGGTTGATTCGGCAGGGAAATACGTCGATAATGGACATCAATTGGAGGAAGCTGCACCATTGGTTCAAGCGGCGACAGGTGAGGTTATATAACATCATCGTGCTATTGATGTTCCCGCGCAACCTCATGATGATTCAGTATTACAAAACAGACGATTAAAATGGACACACCATATAAACAAAGATGTTATGCGCCCTTAATTTTTGGCAGAGAATAGTGAGCAAAGTGTAAGGAAAGAAGATCATCGTCTCTTCTTACTCAAGTATCCGCATCTAGGCACAAGAATAAAGGAGCAGGATCTAGCAGATCAAAAATGCTCGATATCTGTCAACAAATTGCTTTCAGTGGTTGAAATAGCTAACATCAAAATGGAAGTACGACAGCAGTTTCCTATTGATGGGATCTCTATGGAAGGTATGAATAATGAAAAAGTGAATGCAGCTGAAAGCATTGGTGCTAAGGATAATGAAGAAGAAGTACCGGGCTCACTAGAACCACCCTTGCACGTAAACGTTTTCGTTGAGGTAAACCGCGATATACCAGAAAATCTGCAGCACCTTGAAAAGAATGGTGGTTAGGCTTAACAAGAGTGCAGAGATGTAGAACCAATACAAAGCATTTTCTGTCAAAGATGTTCGTTAGGAAGGATCTGCATGCATTGATAGGGCACCTAAACAGGAAGGTTTTGCTAATGCATATGAACGCAAAACTAAATGTATTACAGGTACAAACTCTTATGCGTTGTGCGGCTGCGGCAGTCGCTAGAACATTGGATGGCAAAACTACGCCTACTAATGCAGTCTCTGCCCCAGGAAGGGAGCAAGATTCCCCATGGAAAATCAGGTTGAATAAAGATGTGTGTAATATGAGGAACAAATTGGGTCGATTAAGTCAGTTTAAGGAAGGAAATAGAAACAGAAAGCTCATATGCAATGTCACTAGGATTCTCTACCCTCGAAATATTGGGACATTGACATCGGCAATATCAGATGAGATTATAGATCCGCAACGGCAGTGACTTGATGTTTTTACTACTAAACTGCGTTGGTACAATGAAAGTAGTGCAAGAAGGCAGCGAAATCAAACCTTGCAGATAGATGAAAGAGGGTTCTATCGTGAACTAAGTAGAGAGGAAAATATCCAGCAAGTCACTAAAGTTACTCAATGATAAGACATAGCTGATTACTGGTCGGGTGTTTGGGCAAAAACAAACAGAAGCAACTTCGAAGCTGTGTGCTTCCAACTAGGAAAACAAAGGGCAAGCAATAATCCTGTAATGGAGCCTACTAACATCACACACGTAGACGTTTCTGTGGTGTCAAAAAGGGCAAGTAACTGGAAAGCCCGATGTTCAGAAAGGGTGCACAATTCTCGGTGCAAGTACCTGACGCGTGTGTATCCTGCATTGGCAAGGTGTTTCTCAAACATCCTAAAACATCCCCTCCTGATGCGAGGTTATATGCTCAAAGGTGTGACGTATGTGTTGTCTTGAAAACCAGACGCTCAGAATCCATATGAATTTCGACCAATAGCCTGTCTCCCAACAATTAATCAGTACGTTATATCTGTAATTGGAGATAAAGTTTACTCCCATTGCGAAAAAAATGACATCCTAATATAAGAACGAAAAGCATGTTGCAAAAACTCGCGTGACAGTAAAGATCTAGCCACCACTGCCGCTGTGGTCATGCCGCAAGCTAGAAAATATCAAAGAAACTTGCACGTGTCTTATATTGACTACAAGCAAACGTTCTCTTCGATACAACATGATTGATTGCTTGAAGTCTTGAAAGCTCACAGGATCTGCTCACGTATCTTCGAATTCTTACGTCGTGCGATGATGCTTTGAGGAACAAGAATCAAGTATTTTGATCATGGGCAACCAAGGATAACTAGAATTATTCGCATTACGACTGGCATCTTCAAGGAGACTTTTCTAGTGCGCTGTAGTTTTGTTTAGCGTAAAATTCATTAAGTAAATCACTGAATAGCATGTCTCATGGATTCAGAGTATATGGTGAAGAGGACGGTCATCAATTGACCCATTTTATATACATAAATGACCAAAACTGTAAGCTTGTTCAAACTAGAAACTACAGCAAGTGATACATGTCACAAAGCAGTTTTCCAATTACATCCACAGGGAGTTTGGACTAGATAAATGCAGAACAGTGCATTTAATCAACTGGGACTTGAGGACCCCAGAAGTTGATGACGAGAATCAGGATCTCATCGAGGCAATGGCTGAGAGTGAGCCATATAAATATCTGGGTATGCTTGAGTCTAAGGGAATTCACCATGCGATAGTTAAGAAAAGCCTAATGACTATCCTCACTAAAAGGCTCAGATTGGTTCTGAAGAGTTCTTTCAATTCGGCCAATAAAGTCAGGGCTATTAACATCTATACGATCCCCATCCTGATGTACTTCGTTGGGCTCATCAAATGTTCACATTTTAAACTTGAAAGGATAAAAAGAATCATCCGCATTGAAGTCACCAAGCATGGAATGCCTCACAGTAATTCGTCAATTGGAAGGGTAGTCTTATCATGACAAGGACGGGTTAGGGCGCTCTGGGTTTTAAGCGACTGGGTGTAGCACAAGATATACAGTTGCAAGATTATTTTAACAGAAAACGAGATGTTTCGCCTCACAATTCCAACTATCGCAATCACGTGTTACATCAAGACGTAGTTGACAGGTGCCAATTGCGTGAAGATACCAACAAATCCATCTAGCACATTATTGATGAGTGTTGCGTAATGACTCAGAGAGAGTACACACACATACATAATGACGTTGCGGGCATTATACATCAACAACTTGCCCTAAACCTAAAACTTATGACAGAATGGATGCCTTCCTAAAGAAACATTTATGTGCCTATTTCAGAAAACGAAGACTAAATCTTATATTGAGATGTTACAATCCAGACTGATCATTAGAGCCGAGCCAATCGACCCGAGATCGTGATGCATGAGAAAACAGGTGGAAGAATTTATATCATCCACATTTCTTGTCACACAACCGGAACTTGTAGGCAACCTATACAACTAATATCCACAAGCACTGCAGCTAAGGCATGAAGTACAGAAAATATGGGGGAATGTGAATCATGCTTCTAGTCATCTTATTGTGATTTCGGCTACAGGCAATGTGCACGCAAGATGTACTCAACATCTCGAACACCTAAGAGTTAGTAGGGCACTGGCAGCAGCTCTAAAGGCGGTCTTGATAAAAATTTGTTGGATTGTAAGAAACTTCCTACACCATCAGGAAGCAGGCAGCTCAAACCCTATGGAGTAACAGGTGGTAGCTCTGAAAAAGCATTCAGAGGCGATTAATTCCTACTAAAACATCGTCGCAAGATACGTCATACATCGTATTAAGGTTATAAAACCTTCAACTCATCGGGCGCTTGTCTTAGTCCGTGGCTGATGATGAGACAACGGGTTCATCCGAGGAAAATGTTAAGAAAACCCAATTAATAATAATTTAATAATAGAATATCATAATATAATGATAATTATGTAACTAAGAATAAAAGCATGGGGCGTAAATATTGGACGTTAGATTTATATGAAAAAGAACACTTAACTTTTGACTAGAATATTGAACAGGAGTACAGTGTTTTGCAAATTTTACAACAGATTTCGTTAGCTCCTTTCACCCCGAAACTATTTGTTACTTGCCGATAATTCTACAAATAATTCTCATTTGTGTGAATAATTTTTTTTTTCACAAAACAGGCAAAATTCTCATTTTTTCTTAAAAACATGAAATAATCAGTTAATCGTTTGCGTGGATTTTCGATATAAAGTGAACAGTTCAAGTTACTTTTACAAGGTATACATTTTTCATATATTTTCCAAAAAAATTCTTATACAAATGAAAATTACTTAAGAAATTGTTATCAACTCCGCGTGTTCGATTGAGGGGGTGGTAACAATTCAAGTGCGGGGGGGATGAACCGAAAGGGGTAGCTCGCCTGTCGAGGCCTATTGTGTTGTTAGTCACGTCGCCGATCGTTCGTCACGCTGGGGGTGGAAGCGGGGTGCTGGGCTGGGTTTGTTTCGGTTTTCCGCGGCGATCAGCGAGCCATGAGTCGAGGTGGTGCATTCCCTGGGACTCCGGGGAGCCCTCCACCGCGAGGAATAGAACGTCGTCCCCGGAGCTGGGGGTGGCGACGGTCGCGGCGCGTGGAACTGGAGTAACCGCCGGTGGTGCGAGGGCGTCCGGCTGTCGCGTTTGCAGAATCTGCAGCCCGGTCGGCGGCGGAGCCTGCCGGTAGGTCGGCAGTGTTGCGCACCGTTGTCGCGGCTTCGCTAGACTCTACTGTCTCCGCGCGATGGAGGGAGGACGCCGGTTGTTCTCGGGGAGAAGTAACCGTCGTTCCCCAGGGTAGTCACGGATTCCCTAATATCTCGTGCGGGGCCGGCAACCCCTTCGTTGGTGGTCCTAACAACTGGGCCGGAAAGTGTGACCGCTCCGGATGTCGCGCGATGTTCGAAGGCGGAAATATTTGTCGCGGCTCGGAACTGAATCGCGGCAGTCGTAATGTCAATGGGACACGCGGTCCCGCCGGTCGTCGCGTATGTGGGTCAGTGGTCCCCGGTAGACCCCGTTGGATGGCGCGCAGAACTCAAGTTCCTTCTGGGAATAATTCGCGTTGCGTTGAGTCGTAGATCTGGGCGTCGATACGTGCGGCCTCTGCCTGCCGTCTTCTACGTCGTCGCGTAGCGGGATTAGGGTCCGCTTTCTTCTTCCCGTTGACGTTCATAGGATTAGATTGAGCGACTCGGAGGACGCAGCTGATCAATAAGAAAAATTAAAATATTAACCGTTTAAAATAAACGCGGTCGCGATATTTTCCCCCAAGCGAGTTCCCCAGGAGAGGATAGGGAAAATAGCCGGCTAACCCGCAGTAGCGGCTAACCGGATACCTCTCTGAAGAATAATAAAAAAAAGAAATAAGTTAAAGGAAACAGATGGTGTCCACGGCACCCGGCTAACCAGCAGTAGTGGCTAACTCGGTTGACGTGAAACGGAGAGGTTATGGGAGTAAGCGGGAGACACTTGAAAACTTCCGGTAAGGACGCGAGAGATCGATTGTAATGCTGCGAAGGAAGAAGAGCGTACCGAAAGGACAACACGAGTCACTGGATTCACTAACGCACTCGTCAGAATGGTAGAAGCGTTGGATGCCCGGAGTATCACTGCGTTCACTAGCCCAAAAGGGGAAGGAACTTTTACTAACACACGCAAAAATAGAAAAAGGGAGAAAAATAAAAAAATCCGAAGGTAGTTAAGGAGCGAAGTTTGTAAACCGGCGGCAGGTACGCGTAGAGAAGCGAGTACGCGGTCCGTTGATCGTAAGTGAAGGTGTTCGATTTCTTGATTAACTAAACCACTGTTCTAAGGCGAAACGTGTCACTTTATTCATAGCAAAATTTTCCAATGATGGTCTCCTGACTGAGAGAGCGAGGAGCTTCTGCTTTCAAGTCGGCGTTTGGAGATCGTCTGTCTACACTATGCTGCTCGTAGGCAGCTCGATGCGAGAGCTCTCTGCATGGCGAGGTGGGCCTACTGGCACGCTGATTGGCTAAAAGCCGTGGAACTGGGAGCGTGCCTGAGTAGAGGGGACACCGTCGCTCACCCACTGTCGCCGCGCTTCGAGCGCTCGCAGCCTCCTCAAAACAAAATCTGAAAGTTTTAATTTGCATTTAAAAATACTAATTACTATTGAAAATTATTGACATTTAAAACTTAAGTTATTTACATATCGTATTTGCTAACCTGAAAAAGAACGAATCTAATATGTGAATTCCAACCGATGTTGGAGTTTATTGTTAAAAATAAATTGTTTATAATTAACAAAATGGTTTTTAAATAATCCGAAACCATTTATTTATTTGTACAGCCTGAATAAGATGATACGACTCATTTGTCAAGTCCCTACAGTTAAATATTTACAACTAATTTCCTATCAGCTATCCTACCTATAAAGATGAATTTGTTGCAACAAAGCATTATTATTTACAACCTATAATTTTATGTTGCTTGAAGAAATTACCATAATTATTCATATCTGCTATTTACAAACCATACAACCAAAGAAAATATCAGTTAAGAGTATTCCTAATTATATAAGCAAAGAAAATATTAGTTGAAGGTATTTCCAATTATATAAGCATAGGAAGTCGTCCCGGGCGATTTACCGTTGCAAAAAGTAAAGTTTATCAGTAATGAAGTATCAACATAAAACGAACTAACGATATTTGCTAAAAAATGTGCAAAAAACTGTACTTTTTTATTATTCTAGTCAAAGGTTACATTTCAGCGATGACAGATTATTTAAAGAATTAACAATCAAGTGAATTGATCGTATTGATCTTTTATTCAAATTCATTGATTTATGTTACCCAGAGAAAGTGTAAATTTTAGATATTTAGTCGAAAAATATGTAGAAGCCAATTTGAATTGTTTGAACAATTATGGATGAGTAGTAGAAATACCATATGTATTAGAATTCTGTTATGTTTGTTGACCAATATGCAAAAAACTACACTTTTCTGCCTTATTTCAGTCGAAAGTTGATTTGAACAATTAAAGTTGTTTAAAAAATTAACAACAAATTAATTGCCCGTTATCATTATTCATATTACCTTATTAGTTTATCTCATTGTGAGGGTACTGATTATTTAAGATAAAATGTGGAAAAGTAGTTTAGAGGGTGGTTTTTGGGGCATGCTGGAAGGGGGTGCGGGGGTCAAAATCAAAAATCGATGCATATTTCATATTCGGGGAAGTAATTTCAAAAGGTCCTTGGAATTCGCACTCATTTAATTGGAAATTACGTCTTCCAGTTTCATGTTGGTAGTTATGGGCGCTTTCCCCCACCTCATTAGTCATTGCGATAAGAAAAATGTATGCAAAAGTATTACTAGCTTTTTTTGCGCATGAGAGAATTTACGAATAATAAGTTTATTGCTTTTTTAATACCGTATATGTGTGCAGATGAGTCAACTGTTTTAAGAATATTTTTTCGAGGATTTTGAAAAAATACTTGAACCTATTTTAAAATATTTGTAATAAATTTTAAGTCGATTTTAAATACTAAAATAAATATAATTTAATTGCATTATCAATATTTATACAGAAGAATATAAAATAATTCAAATGAATTTGTTTGTATAATATTTTTATAAGATGCACGCAAAAAAATCTTATACCAATGTATATATTTTCTCAGATTTTTTCACGTTAAAAAATAATCAGTAATATATCTAAATTATCGACTGAGTACATTCTGAAGCCTAGAAGGGTTCAAATCTCTATCAAATCGAGGAATGATTTCCCAACATTTTTTTTAAATTTCATGGAATGTAAGATATGGATTTTTTCCTTCACAATGGAGGTCAATGAGGCTGTTTTTTGGTCCCAGATGAATTCCTCCATATTGTTTTATATTGTTATTCTCAATGAGACACACAACCTTGTGAACGCGCTCGCAAAACGACCAATGGTGCCAAAAATTATGTTTTTTAGGATAAAATTGCTTGTAAAAACATAAGATTTCAGCATATTACAATCTGCAAGACCCCAAAATCGATATTTTTAGGCATCAGACCCTATTTTTCCAAACCAGTTACATTGTTAGCCAGAGCTTTAAAGTTTTTCTATAGAATGTGAGAGAAAATAATGTTCGATTACGACAAATTGAAAATAAATGCGATTTAGAAATTGTGTGAACAATGTTTATGAGTAAAACCACAGTCTGACTATTTTTTAATAAATGGCTTCAATTTTTTCATGGAATCAACTAAAAATGTCCTTTTGATTACTCTTTATTATGATACTTTGCAAGTCAATTATTCATACAGTTTTGATAACCAAATGCATTCGCAAAGTATCGTAACAAAGAATCATCAAAAAGAAATTTTTTCGATACCTTAAAGAAATTGAGTCCATATTCATTGAAAAATAGTCAAACTGTGCACTTGTTCATAAAATTTTTTGAATAATTAACGATTGTTTTCATTTTCTAAAGAAACATTGCTTATCTACTTTGTTGCTTACGTGCTCACAAAAAACGTTCACGATATTCGTATAGTTTTTAATAAAAAATTTTATAGTGTTGTGTAATTTTCCAGAAAAAATTTGTAGATATATTTTTTGATATAATTCACTTTTTCTTCTAACAATTAAGACTTTTAGTGTACCTAAGCTTGTATATATCTTTGATACGAATTCATCGGTGCCTTGAGAATCTTTATTTATTATTATCATTTTTATTTTCATTCCAAGATGAATAGAAAAGTATTAAATGCACATGAAAATAGTTCATATGGTAATAATGAATAATATCTACAATATCTACAAATCTGGGTATACTAAAAGTTCTAATTATTAGAAGAAAGAATAAATTATGTAGAAAAATGTCACTGAAAATATTTTTCTATAAAATTACACAACACCATCAAATTTGTCATAAAAGATTAGGCTAATATTGTTGTAAGCATTTTTTTGTGACCACGAAAACGACGAAGATTTTTAGAGTTCAAAATTTGGCCTCGATAAGGGAGTGCAGGATTTCATACGATTGGGTTGAAATTCTCTCGGGATATGATAAAAACTAAAAAAATTACGAAACTTACATTTTTGCCTTTTATTTTCTATATAATATTAAACTAAAAGAAATAGAATTCTAATTTCCAATTTGAATTTGGAATATGTAAACATTGTGATATTCAAGTAAACAAATAAAATAAGTAACAGCTTTAATGAATATATGAAGCACGATGATGTTTTGATTTTACATATTTTTGCGAGGCTACTTTCATGTAATGCATCTTGGAAATAAGATCATTACTGAGATTTGAATTTGAAAATTGAAATCAAATGTATAAAGATTATTCAGAAAACTTGAAAAAAGAAACCAGTGAAAAAGGAGCGGATGAAGAAAAAGGCAACGGGAGATGTTCTATCAAATTTAAAAGAGGGTAGCAAAGGGATTATTAGGGGGTATCATCATTATTATTCTATGTGAAAAAAGTTAGTTGCCATATGCCTCTAGTCATATAGATCATGAAGAATCTAATATTTGTGTGTCTTCTTAAATTATGAAATTAAAGAAATTTCCAATCTTATTTCGCCTCCCCGCAATTTCAGGATAATACTCTATTCAATCAAAATTTCACAAGGGACGAAAATGAAACGTTTCAATTTTAAAGGCGTTTTTTTCTTTTTATTTTAATGATTCACATTAAATATGTCTAGATATATGTAGATTTCCGGAAATGATGCATCCGCACGTGCAGCACGCCTTAGCTACTTATCCTCCTCTAAAAAATAGATGGTCCAAAAAACTCGCAATACTCATATTTTTATTTTTGTTGACTGTCCGCTATGCTGATTGGCGTATAAGGTACTACATATTGCACTGAATTCAAGTGATTAGAGATACTGTTTTTTTAATGTTTGAAACGTAACTTTTTATGACTCCACATTTTTGTTCGATGTTATGTGCTTTGTGTTTATACATTATTACCCAAGGACTTAGAAAAGTATATTTGAAAGTATTACTACACTTTTTCCGAAAGAAAGAATTGACGAATTATATGTTTATTGCTTCCTTGATATCGAGTCAATTTCATTAAAAATATTTTTGTGAAGATGTTGAAGTAGACATTTAAATTTATTTGTGAGTTTTTGTAAAAAACTGTTTTATTTTAGGTATGGATTGAATGAATTTTGGGAAATTCATCAACGCTTTATACCGTACCCGAATGGAAATGATTTCGATATTTGAGAAAACTGTTTGTTCTATTATTTCTCATGAAATTCAAATTATACTGTCAAAAGCCAAATATGATATAGAGAATTTAGGATGAAGAGTTGATCTTTAAGACTATAGATAAATATAATTCAATCTCATCATCCTGAATATACTTATATTGTAGGATATACGACAATCCTTGAAAATTATAGGTATTGTTATTGGAAATAGTACAAATATTTAAATTAAACTTGTTTATACAATATTTTCCATGACACGATGCATCGTAGCAATTTAGCTAAAAATCACAGAAAACGACGTACATGTACAGCGATCAAGTCAGAGAAATATTTTTCACCCTCCCCAAGTGACTTTAAAGTTTCAAAAATCGACTTTTTCGCAATTTTTTCAGAGTCACGGTAAATTTTTGGACTATTTGTCCATAAAACGTGTGTATGCGTTAATAGAAATGTATTTGCGATTTGCTAAAATTCATATATATAAAAGGAATTTTGACATCAAAATAATTTTAATTGAATTTGAGTCGCAAGAAAATATTTAAAAGCGATATATTCCTGTTTACTTCACAATAAAATTAATGTTTGATCTAAGTTATCAGAAAGAATTGTTCTGAGCAGTTGGATTCATACCTATGTAGCCTAAAATGCTTCAAATATTTTTCACCCTGCCCAAGTGACCTCGAAATATCAAAATATCGGAAAAAGTCGACTTTTTAGCAATTTTCTCAAAGTTACGGCAATTTTCTCGAGTATATGACCATGAAACGTCAGACATACGTTAAGAAGAATGTATTTTGAATATGTTACAGCAATGATATATGAATAATATTGATATTAAGATCAGTTTCATTGACTTTGAATTACAAGAGAAAAATCTAAAAGTGATATGCTACTCTTCATTTCACAATAAAATTAATTTTTGGTATTTATTTTTTGCTCTATAGGTATGAATTTACTAGCTTCGATCTATTTTTTCTGATAATCTAAATATCGAAAACTAATTTTTTTGTCCAAAAAAAATATATATTACTTTAAAACTTTTTCTTGTGACTTAAAATCAATAAAAATTATTCTAATGTCAACATTCCCTAAACATTATTGTTGTAACATATGGTATTGCAAATACATTCTCGTTAATATATATCACACTTTATAGGTAAAAAATATTTTTATAAAATTATCGCTGTATATGTATAAATCTTCTTGCCTAGAGTTATTTTGTTTTGTAAATTAAATCTCAAGAAGAAATTTTTTGGTTTTTCAATTTTAAGAAGTGTGTCGTCTGTTGTGATCTTCAGCTATATCTACAATGCGTAGGCAGAAGGAATTTCTACATTGTCATCAGAGCAGGTTTTAGATTTGTGTGAAATTTGACCCCTCCCCTAGCCCCCCTTTTTTGTCAAATGTCCACTTTTGAGACCCCCTGAAATCGGAAAACATATTTTTACGAATGAGTCTGTATGTATGTATTTATGTATGTATGTATGTACGTTTGCATGTCTCTGTTGGAGCACGATAACTTTTGAATGAATCAATCTATTAAATTGGCCTTCAGAACACTCCTTTAGTGTCGACTACTGGAGGACCAGTTCGTTAGCCAGCCATTTTGGATAGAAATTAAAAAATTTAGAGCATTTTCAAAATTTCTGAGACAATTTTTCTTTTATTTAAAAATTATTTGTACGGCTATTCGTAATATTCAGATACGAAAAAAATTAGGAGATCAAAATTGTTGCTTTTGCGAAGACCTATAACCTTTCCTCTAAATATTTTTTAGTAGAAGGCATAGTTTGTTGTTTGAGTATGGAAAATTATATTGGATTATTTTCATTTTAATTTTTGAGCCGAACGACGTGAGATAAGGAAAAAAGTCAAAAGAGTAGAAGTGTGTTGTTGAACGGCAATTTCTTGTGTTAAGATATTATTGAGGAAAAAAAAAATATTTCGCAGAAAAAATTGTCCATGGTCGAAAACGCAGAATGAGTAGATTTCTTTGTAAACATTTTATACGTAGATTTTTATTGAAATAGGGAAATCTGTACAATGATTGTCTGATCCAGGAATTTTTTGAGTCTGACGATTTGTAAAAACAACTATAATCGTCAAACAAAATTCTAAAGCACGCAGATGAATAATAAGTTCATGGAAGATGTAAATTACCATAGTGAGTCAATCGCTGAAATCCATACACATTTTTTCAATCATTCGCCCTCAAAATTCAATTGTACTTCTTTATAGAGGTAGAAAAGTCACTTTTACGCGAAATTATATCTCAAAGATGAGGGGTGAGCCCCAAATATAAATAAGTGAAATTTTACTAATAAGTGGTGAAATTCTACTCATTCAATTAGAGAAAAGTGAATTAATTAAGGTTAATACAAAATTACTAATTGGATTAGTCAAAATACAAGCATTTTAGACGAAGTAAAAACAGGTGACACAAAACAGTCTATTTTACGGAAATATGGTATCTCTGAGAGCATGTACAAGGCTGTAAGAGCTCGCGAATCTTTTTAAAGAAAGAAGGTTGAAAGTTATGAATATGTGAAGAAGAAATCGTCAAAAACAAGTGACAATAAGGATTTAGATGCTGCTGTCTTAGAATGGTTCCAGAAAGTCAGAGACAGAGGCGATCCTGTATCCGGCCAATGGTTCAAGAGCAAGCTATCATTCTAAACAAAAAGCTCGATAGTCCTGAAACGTTTGAAGTGAGTGAGCAAGTAAAACAATAATATTTCAACGTGTAACAGAAAATTTTGATTATTATTCCAGCCAAGTATTTAGTTTATCTTTGTTTCAGACAAATTGAATGCATATCATTCATAAAGTAGAGAAGTTTGTTTTGAGATTATGTTTGGACTATCAAACCTTTTTTAAAGATAATGTTAATTGAGACCCATACTAAACGTATACTTGGATTAAATTATATACCAAGTAAATTAAATCGAATAAATTATCAAAAGTAATTATATAATTCAATTATATTATATAGTATCGACGAAAATTATCTACATGTCTATTTGGTTGAGTTGAAAATAAATCTATCTAAAATGCGAAAAAGCCTACACATGCTCAAGAAAATCCTTACACTCCAAGTTATAGAGAGAATTTCATCAGATACCAAAAGTAAAATTAAAAAAATTCGCTCTGTTACCAATTGAGATTCCTGGGTCTTGGTAATTTTTTTCCTAGTACATTTTTGTCACTAGAATGTTTTCAAGTGCCCTAAAAATCCTTCTGCTATTCACAAACGTATTGAAAAAATTCTCAAAAAAAAGAGTGAATTCAATAGGAATTATTTTTCCGAACACTGACTAATTGCAATCTGAACAAAATTCAAAAATTTTTTTGACATTATGGTATGTAAAAAGATTAGCACTCAAAGCCCGAATAATGCCTTTGTTTATTAGATTCGCTTATAAGTTTAATTGGAAAGTGCTAGTACTCTCCATTTCATAGGTGTAAATTATTAAGCATTCGAATACATAATTTCTGCATTAAAAAACTTTCAAAGTTCAATTTAGAAAGTTTAAAATGCAGAGTTCCACTTTGAGTGCTTTAATTTGTAGTTTTTCTTTATTGCTTCAAACGAATACTTGTTTAGCTTCAGAGTTCGAATTTTTCATTTTTATTGACTGTGACTAAAAGTGATTAGAAGTACCAGTGATTAAAGTCCCGTAAAATGTTTTGATTTAAAAAATATCAATGATGATATATAAAATGTTTGCAAACCGAGAAAAAACCGGGAAATGACCGGAAATTTTCTTCTTCGATCAAAATGGCCACTGATATATGAACGTACATTCTTAAGAATCAGTACTTTGATAAAGTTGATTTTCGAGCACAAACATTTTCACTTTCATTATGATATTATAAAACCAAAATGGCAAAAATACAAAAAAAAAATATTTTTTGAAGAAAAAACTCCAGCAGGAATGGTTCATACGGCCCTGATTATTCATGATTTGGAGAACCCCGAGATAGGAACGAAGCCCATTGAGGGTACTCCCGCCACGGTCCCTATAGTGGGGTTCGAGTGTAGTAGAAAGTAAATGCTTTCGTCAGTGATACTAGAAAACTAGTTTTTTCGAAGGAATAGAAGGTATGCTAGACGGACCTGGAACTCCTGATTAGTGGCAGAAAGCGGTAAGTTCCTCTCAACATTGGCCAGAAACTTTAATCGCGTTTTTCTTAAAATCACTTTTTTAAATTGACGTGCAGCATAACTCAAAAAATAATTGATAGCACGGATCGCCCTTACGTGTACTTCCATATAACTAAATTCCCGAACGGTTGAACCACAGTTTTCAATGATATTAATTTTTAAAGTCATTCTATTATATACTTAGAGATGAAAATTTATTCGAAAAAATCCTGTCATTCTTCCGAGAGCCTCGTATCATTATCGATTATGCATATTTTCTTGAACATAAAGGTTCATCCGGCTTTAAATTTCATCAAGGTGAAACAAGGTGAAACAAAAGTCGATTCTCGAACTGAAGTGGTGCTGAATTCAGAGCAAGGCGTTTTGATTAAAAAAATTTATTCAGGTTCGAGGAGATGGTTGTGGAAGTTGACAGTCTGAAAGTGACACAAAGAATTTTGAGATTAAAAATTCATGGGTTTTCAAAATCGGCTCTGTACGACGATTAGAATTTGAATCTTCAATTTTTTACAAAAATGAAAAATAGCTCCCGAGATATGGGGTTGATGGATGAGAATAAAAGATGATTGATTCGAACAGATTATTCTGCTCAGAGAGAATCATAATGCAGATCGCAGTATCAAAGTATGACATATTGTTCTGCTAAAAATCTGAAAAAAAACATTTCTCAAAATTAAATTAGAAAAATTTGAAAAAATATCAATGCTAGAACGTTTAACAAATTAATAATACGTCAAAATTGTACTTGAAATAAAATAAATTATATTATTGTATCAAAAAGTAATATTTCGATGAAATCTTTTTACTACCTGTACAATGTGTATTTGATTTTCTAAGAATTTTTCATGCAATAAACCCTTTTTAAATAAAAATTTTTGTTATCTAGTTCCGAACTGCCACCGTTTGAATGTTAGAAGTTTTATTCACAAATTTCATTCTAATTTTCAGATTTTTTACAGTAATTAGTGACAAATTGAAAATGGGAAAATTATGAATACTCAATTGTTAGTTGAAGCAATTTTTCAAATCTGTACAATACGTGATGAAGCTTCAAAATTTGTAAGAATGCTGACTGCATGGACTTGCTGTCAGGAAATTGATTTAATGATTTGATTGCATGATTATGTGAGGCTTTTGAACATGTTTTTTTTCATATTTGTGTATTGCTCCCAATCTCTCACGTGGTTGAATATTTTGACGCCCCCTTTCCGACCCCCAAAAAAAGAAAGCATTACGTGATTCCTGGGTCGAGGGTCGTCCCGGTCAGACCCCAGTCTGGGATCGGAATGGGAATGACCTACGGCCTGCATTGTGACCCGGAAGCAGCCCTCCGTTGGTTTGGTGGCCTAGGAACAGATACTCATTGAGTATTTCAGTCAATGTGGCCACCCCCGTAAGCCAGGAGTGTTGAGTGATTGTGCCCCTAGCATTTTAACACCTAGGGATACGAAGGTGGCTTAACGGCCTCTTGAGGAAACCGGACGACCTCCTCGAGTATTTAGACACCCTGTTGGGCAACAGGAACCTAACAACGACCAGGATTCCCTCAAGATGCCCACAGAGAGACATCTTATCGCTCCTACTGTTGTGCTTGGTAGTTGATGAACTGCTTCATCTACTCACGAGATAGGGCTGCCACGCTGTGTGCTACGCAGACGACATACTGGTCATCGTACGCGGCCAGCGTCTGGATGCGCTTTTCGGGGTAATGCAGCAAGCACTGAGGATAGTGGATACCTGGTGCAAGAGAACCGGATTATCGGTCAATTCGAGTAACACGGACGCGGTTGTATACACCAAGCGGTACAAATGGGGGACCATAAGTACACTGAAATAAATAAGAATCACTGAACAAGATAAATACCTAGGATTCACCCTGATTAAGAAACTGTTATGGAACGAGCACCTGGAAAACAAGTGCAACAAGGTCACAGTGATCCTTTGGCCTTGTGGAAGAGTCATAGGGAAAATGTGGGGCTTGAAACTGGAGACACTGACGTGAATCTATACAACGATCATGCGACCCAGACTTACCTACGCGACAGCGGTCTGCTGGAGCAGGGTCAAAATGTCCACTGTGAAACCTCGACTGGGAGGAATTAGGGGACTGATTCTAAGAGGCGACAATGGCGCCTCGAAGTCGACATCCACGGTGGCTTTGGGGGCACCAACAAGGTCGGAGCCCCTCAATCTTATCATCAAGGCCATGGCTTCGAGGGCAGCCTGCAGGATAAATATGAAAAAACGGTGGAAGGATCTCGACAGCACTGCGGATCCCAACCGTTATCGCGAGTAGACCGAACTTGAGCATGTTAAGAGTCCAAACGCCAAATCGCCACCTCTTCGACAAAAGGTATCGAGTCAGCCCATCCACGAGAGAGGAATGGGCAAAGGGCGAGGCATACCTGTCTAGTGATGGGGACAACTGTTTCACAGATGGCTCCATGAATAAAGAGAAACCAGGAGCCAGTGTCTATCGCAGGAGGAGCGCAATAGGCTTCACAATCCTGATGGGGTCCTACGCCGCAGTTCTGCAATCTGAGAATATGGCTATGCTCCTGTGTGCCTTTAACGAACAGGAGTGGGGCAATAGAAGAAATATCCGTATTTGCTGAGACAGCAGAGCTGCTATAATGGCCCTGAATTGAGCAACGACTACGTCGCAACTAGTATGAGGGTGTTTTGAGGCACTAAACAATCTAGCGACCGAAAACCGAGTGACTCTACTTTGGATCCCTGGACAACATAGCATTAAAGGTAATGAGATTTCGGATAGACTAGCAAAACTAGCAGTAAGAGAAAACTTCACTGATCCCGAACCAGTCATTGGCAATATCAGTAGGTTGGTCACTGAAGAAATTAAAAGTTGGCTGACCATATTTTGCATGTATCGAGTTTAGACTTCAGAACGGGGAGGGGGAGATATTTTTTAGCTTTTTTATATTGAAGAGATGGCTCTTCTTCGTACACCATTTCTCAATATACATTATTCTACAACTTTTCTTTTTTATGGAAGAAAAATATTTTTTTCACATTTTGTTTATATTAAAAAGTAGGCTCTTCTTCGCTCATCACTTTGCTTATATCGGCGTTATCGAAAAAATCTTGATTCACGTAATGTCTTCACATTATTTAGTCGCTTTTGGATATGAATAGCTGTTCCATCAATTTTTCCGCGTAGGCGACAGAGGGAACTATCTGCGAGTCATATCTAATGTCTGCTCATAGCCAAGGTTTCTATGCCCTACAAATATTTCTGTTAGGACCTTGACTTCATTCCTACCGAGATCGCGTATTTCTGTAGCACGTTTAAAATGTAAACATAAGCCCATGAGTATTTTTTTTTTGGAGCCATTTCACTCCTTCTGATGTTCCTCGGTCAGCCAAATGATAATTTCCTCAGTGACCAACCTACTGACAATGCCGAGGACTGGTTCGGGAACAGTAAAGTTTTCTCTCACTGCTAGTTTTACCAGCCTATCCGAGATCTCATTGCCTTTGATACCTCGGTGTCCAGGGATCCAATGTAGAGTCACTCGATTTTCCGCCGCCACATTGTTCATTGCCTCAAAACACCCTTATATCAGTAGCGACGAAGTCGTTGTTCCATTCAAGGCCATTAAAGCAGCTCTACTGTCTTAGCAAATAGGGATATTTCTTCGACTACCATACGCCTGTTCCTCATAGGCACACAAGAGCATGGCCATAATCTCAGATTGTAGAACTGCGGCGTAGGACCCCATGGGGATCGTGAAGCCTATTCCACTCCTCCTGTGACAGGCACTGGCTGCTGGTTTTTTTTTGTTCTTGGAACCATTTGTGAACCAGTTTTTTCCATCACTAGACAGGTATTCCTCGCCGTTCGCCTATTCCTTTCCCGTGAATAGACAGATACCTCTTGTCGATGAGGTCGCGATTTGGTGTTTTGACCCTTAGCATGCTCAAGGTCGGTCTACTCGCGATATCGGTTGGGATCCGCAGTGCTGTCGAGATCCTTCCATAGTTTTCCATATTCATTCTGCAGGCTGCCCTCGCAGCCATGTTCTTGAAAGTAAGTTGGAGGGGCTCCGAACCTGCTAGAGCCCTCGAAGCCACTGTGGGTGTCGACTTCGAGGCACTAGTGACCCTACTTACAATCAGTCTCCTGATTTCTTCTAGTCGAGGTTTCACAGTGGACGGTTTGACCCTGCACTTCCAGACTACCGTCGAGTAGGTTAGCCTGGGTCGCAGGATCGTTATATAGATCCACGTCACTTTCTTCGGTTTCGAGCCCCAGATTTTCCCTATGATTCTCCTACAAGGCCATAGGATCGCTGTGACCTTGTTGCACTTGTTTTCTAGGTACTCGTTCCATAACAGTTTCTTAACCAGGGTGAATCCTAGGTATTCAGCTCGTTCAGTGATTCTCGGTTGTTTCAGTGTACTAGTGGTCCCCCCCTTGTACAGGCTGGTGTATACAAACAAGTCCATCTCACTCGAATTGACCGATTATCCGCTCTTCTTGCACCACAGTAGGGGCGATGGAACGCCTCTCTGGGGGCATTTCGAGTCAAGAGTTTCACATAAGGTGGTATCACCCTTACTTGTGGTTAGGTTACTGTTGCCCAACATGTGGCAGGTCCATTCTACGACTGCAGTTGGTACACCATGTGCAATCATGGCCGCCCTGATCACCTCTTTGGAGGTGTAATTGCAGACCTTGTCCCTGTAGGTGCGATGCTCCGTTCTTCTTGGATTTCTGGCCCAGCTAAGTCCGAGGTTACTGTTAATTCCAGCTCGAACTCCATCTGTGAGTGATCTTCACCTTATCCCAAAAACAACTGGTACAAAGAGTGATATCTATAACCTCTTCCCTGACCTAGTTGTGAAACGCTGGGATTTTCCTCGTATTAAGAATATCTAGAGCTGTGGTTATTAAATATTCCAATAGAGCATTCCCTCTTGAGTAAGTGTCCGTGCTATCCCACAATGTTTGAGGGACATATAATCACACCCCAATAGAAGAGGCAAACTCCTTACCTTGCAGTATTCTACCAGTATACGTACTCCTTCTGGTGGTTTCGTTTCGCTGTCATACGGAGCTCCCCAATTTCTCTAAGATCTGTGAAAATCACCAACAGATCTCTTGAACACAGTCCTAGCAGCCGAGCAACGTGGACTACTTTCGCCAGTATGCAGGCCTTTGGTTGAGCCACCTTGGGGTCCCTGTAACAAAAACCAGCTTCCCTCAATCCCCTAACGGTATCTTAAACTAACCAAGGTTCTTGGAGTAGTGAGATACCTATGTGTCTCACAGCCATGCCCCTATGCAGAAACCCAGAGGCTCCTTTACTGTAATGCAAATTAATTAGCGTAATGATTAGACCGGTAGCAGCCATGCACGTCTTGGTAGCCTCTCGGTAGCCTCATTCAGGGGGACCGTCGGTCCCTCGCCTCACAAAAAGGCCGGAGGCACAACCGAAGCTTCAGTCTGGCTAGCCGGAGAGACAGATGGAGTGGAAAAGCTTGCGTTAGACCCATTCGGGCCCAACTCTTCTCCCTCTTCCGCCACCTCTCTTTTTCCTTCTTCTTTTTAATTTTTGTATGTGTTGTTAACTATTATAGTCCCATAATCAGCTAGGGAAATGAACGGTCCACCTCTGCAGATCCCCGCATGCAAGGGTGAGTCTGAATACTCGAGGAGGTCATCCGGTTCACTCGAGAGGCCGTTAGGCCACCTTCATACCCCAAGGTGTCAAAGTGCTAGTCTCTCGAAAACTAAATTACTGTACCCATACATATATAAAGTGTTGATTTTTAACAATGTAGGAATTACCTTTTCTACTACGTAAAAATTACCTTTTATATAAAATCCTGTTTTTCAAATTTTAGGAAATTTCATTAAAAATTTTCGTAGGTTTTAAAGACATTAGAGGGTTGTAATTTTGTATTAATTTATGAAACTATAACTAGAATAACTGAAAAATACCGGTTGTTCATGACGCTATTGTCAACTCAGGTAGTGCCACGAGAAAGTGAGAAGCTGAAATAGGTGTGGCAAAAAGAATATGAAAAAGGAGCTCCATAGAATAACACCACCTTTAGCAGCGCCCCAAAAAAGATTTTTGAATATCAACGAGCAGTGTCATGCTTATAAAAGCTTGTTTTGATTTATGTGGCACAAATCGAAAATATACATAAAGGCATTCTCGGTTGAGCTAAAGATATGAAGAAAAATTGTTTGCCCGAAAAACTCTTATATCGAATAAAATTTTGATTAATTAAGATAAACTTTTCGGGTAAAGATAATATGCTCTCTTACATTCTGCAATAAGAGTCGATTTTTGAACAATTTACATTGGAAAATGGACTTGTGTACTCCGAGCTTTTCCGAACGATCGTCGCTAGTGCGTAGCCGAATATAGCCCAGACTTTTTTCCTTCAGATTCGGATCAGTGTTCAATATCATAGGTACCTGTGATCCTGGGAAAAGAATAATTCTACTCGGAGATGTAAATAGCTGGGTTAGCGTGCAACGCGAAGGTACTGACAAGGTACTTGGTCATTTCGTAGACTAAAAAATGAACGGTAACGGGGAGAATTTAATTAGCTTATGCTTAGAGAAAAGCTTGTTTACGACAAATACTTGGTTCAGACATAAAGTGATCCACATTCATACTTGGTGCAGAGGTGAAAGCCACAATATGATTAACTTTGTTGCAGCGAATAAGAGACTCAGAGGACTAGTAAGAGATACAAGGGTTATAGGAGGCTCTAAATGTGGAATAGGTCACTACCTCATAGTTCTGAAGATGTACTTAGGTCAAGGATGGAGAAAAAGAATTAATAAGAAGTCGAATTAGATGTAAGCTAAAATGAAGATTTTGCAGAAACCAGAAGTACAAGTGGTATGTCATGAAAAGCTGAATAAGTATTAAGGACATCACAGGGGAAAATAAACAAATGTAGGGGCTGCATGGATAATACTACAGGATATCATCTACAAGAGCGCATCTGAAGTTTACTGCGGCTCAAGGGAGAAAGACTGGAGTTCCTTATCTCGACGTATAAACAAAAGGAAAGAAGTAAAGTGAACGCGTTTAGCATACGATTCTTGTGGAATGCGTGCGGTGCTACACTAATGGAGAAAGTCAGTAATGAGTGATCCCTCAAAGAATATGGTGTAGAAGTGACATTGATTGACAAGAATCGAAGAAATTTGCTGAGATGGTTTGGTCATGTTGAGAGGATAACATATAACAAAGACATATAGCAAAGGAAGTGTATTTAGGTATGATAAATAGTAGCGAATCTAAAAGTAGACCGAAGGAAGAGCGGTTGGGATGTGTGAATGACACTCTGAAGCAAAGACTATATAAAGAGTCGTTGAAACACAAGAGCTCGCACGATAATGTATATAAATGTGAAGGGAGCAAAAAATATATGCAAGCATAGGGATGTATAGAGGATAATTGTTTATAAGAAAAAGAGTGACGTCTGTTACAAAAGATTTTGGATACTATTGGACCCTCCTGAAGAGATTTGCCAAGTGGATGTGGTTGCGATAATGAGTATGCATCATCCTTTGGGCTTATAGGTCAATTTGAACGCCTATGTGTGAATCGTGATATATGATGCCTCTGTGAAACTCTTCATTTGGGGTCATTGATAGAGAGATTCATCAACGACCCGTGTCGGAGCGGTGTTGTGGATAGAGTGTATCGTTTGAATGAGCAACAGGTGACTTCAAGATTGATACAAAATCTATTCCTCCTCTTACACATCCATTTCTTAAGGCTCATCGTAAAGAATATGGTGAACTTTGAAAGTCAAATCAAGTTAAGAAGTTCTCGTCTGAAGATTTGAGAGAAGTTTTAATCATTGTTGCTCAAATTTCCTAGCAATTTCTCAGACCACGTGGTGATTTGAGGTTAGGAAGGAAGATAGGATTAAATGAATATACAAGGTCGAAATTCTTCTGTTGAAAGTTGCAAAATCGACAATAGATTTATTGAATAAGTTAAAACACGAGTAAAAAATTTCATGTTGTTTTTTGGAGCATATAAAAAGCTAAGTTATGTTCTACTGACCAGAAATCCATTTACAGTAGGGTCAACTGGGTCAATTTCTGCACGGGTATAAGGAGTTGATTTCATATTATATTGAAACTCTGTTAAAGTGAGCAGGAATCACCTGCTGAATAACGGAAAGCAGATTTTTCCTTTCATATTTACAGGTATATTTATGAGACTAACAGATTTCACACAAATTTCTGTTGTATTAAGGGGGAGGGGTAGGGTGTAACACTTTCAAAAAATCAATTTATTTTTTCTTGCATTTTCTTATAATAGAACATTTTAAGAATGTTGTGTCAAAATTTCAAGTCAATCTTGGCCTTCTTCTTCTTCTTCGGCCCTAGCTATACTCTTGTATAGCCAGGGCCGAAGAAGAAGCTCAGCAGCAGAGTAAAGAAGCTAGAATAAGACGCAGACTCGAAAAAAAAACAAGGCGAAGACAACGAAGTTGCTGCAGGGAATGTACTCTATGGGACTGGAATCGATGATTCAGTGTGTGTTTAAAACGAAATGTTTTTTTCGTTTTTTCAAAGTTTAAAACTTTAAACGCGCTTTTCCCGAAACAACATTTTAAAAGTCCGTGGAAATCGTCATTCAAAAACTACTGCACCGATTCTTTTCAAATTTTGTACACACTTTCTACATATAAAAAACCAGACCCCAACGTTCTTTTTCTTTGGTTACATTAAGGGGGTTTACAGCTATAGAATGGCGGATTTTTTCATGAAAACACGCGATCTCAACTTCAAACAACCACCAAAAATTAAAAAATTAAAAAAAAATTTGAAAAAAAAAGTTGGGGTATAGAAAAATATCTGTTTCAACTAAATTTCTTTCATTTTCCGATTTCAGATAATTCTACGCTGAGATACAGTGTCCACCGCAAATTATCTGTTCCAAAATGCGTCCTCGAAAATGCTCTATCATCGGCTTATTTTTCAATATTTATCTATAAAAAAATGAGTAAATGTTGTTCAAATGATGCTTTGTAACATGCAAAACATTTAAATGAATCTACTTGAACGATAGCTCTGAAAAGAATTCGTGAAGAAAGTGTTTTTTTTTCACCTGCTGGACCCCTCCCCCCCCTTAAGAGTCAAATAAAGTTACCAATTTTTTTTTGCCTGGAGCACAATTTCTTAACCTAGTCGTGGTCGGACGACCAACCGCGTCCCGGCGTGACCCTTGATTCAATATCCACACGGATACCGTCACAGAAATTTAATATAAATGTGCACGTAAATAAATAAGCAATATTTATCAATGTGAGCGAAGTATATATCAAATGAACATAAGATTTGAATAACTTCATACAAATAATTAATATTAAGGCCATGTAAGCGTAACCTCAAAAAAAAATTCATATTTTTTTTTTAAACCAACTTACGTTCACCCAAAGCACAACATCAAGTTTAAGATTTCGGAAACTAAATAAAAAACACTAAGGGACCTTTGTCTGGTCCTAAATTTTTATAATTATTACAAAATTTTTTTTCTAAGAAAATGTTTTTTTTTCATGATTATAAAAATGTAGGACCAGACAAGCGTTCTTCAGTGCCTTTTATTTAGTTTTCGAAATTTTCAACTCGATATTGCGTTTCGTGTGAACATAAGTTGGTTTAAAAAAATATATAAGAAAAATTTGAGGTTACGCTCACGTGGCCTTAATAATCTTTGAAATTAAAATATAAGAATCTTTTTAAAAAAATTTTAAAACTTTCTTTTGCTGATCATTAAAATTAAACAAATTAAAACTTCGAAGATAAAAAAACTGTAGCTTATGAACTACAAATGAAACTATTAAAAGCAGAAATCTTCCAAACTTGAAGCATATAAAATGTGAAATTCAAACACTTAATATTTTATTACTATAATTTATCACTAAATTAAATTCTTCGTATTCCAATTAGTGTTATTCTGAGGGTTTCAGAATGAGGCACGATTTTTAAATTAGGATTGTGAGTTTGTGACATTATATCATTTGAATTACTTTAAATTTTCTATCATTCAATTATTGAATTTTAAACTATGAAATTTAAAAGTTTCAGTCTGAAAATCGTTCAGCTTTTCTCCCACAATCATAAATTGTTAAATTTCAAGTAGTTACGTTTTCAAAATATTCAATATAATATTTTCCATAGGTATTTGAAAAACTCACATTCAGAATTGGTAAATTAGAAATTATTTAAATTTGCATTTTAAATTTGGAATTTGCGAGAAAAAAAACATGCAAGCAAGCGGAAACAAAGGAGCTTCATAATAGACAAATTGACTAATTGAATAAACTTGAAGACTGTCATTATTACTAATGATGAGTCACTAATAAGTTAGATGTTTAGACTTAACGGTGGTTCGGACTTCACCTTAAGCTACCTGTATAGGTCCACCCATCATGCACTTAGCTGCATCTGAGTCCGTGGATGGTGGGGTAAAGAAGAAACCAGGCTGCCCAATGTGTGATATTAGGCTAACTAATTCCATTAGATCATACCACTGCATTATAGAATGCGTTTGCGACTGATTATATAGACACGAAATTACCGTGTAGAAAGTTTCACCCAAAAATTCCAACCCAAGATTGAAAATACCTGAGACATATTGGGCTGTAACTAACTTAAGGTTGAGGTTTTGTTTATATTCAAAGTTATTGACAAAAGCTTTACTTTTCCATCGTTAATACAAACATATCATGGTTCTTGAAATTAGTACTTAATATCTGCTTTCTACAATTGGAACGAAATTAATAATACAAGTACATTCTGTAAGCTGCAGATATTTTATTCATATTATTTTCATTTCTTTATATTTCGTTAGACGCTTATACAACAAAGTATATGCAATAAGTAACAAAAAAACATTGATGATCTTCGCACTTGAGAAGAATTTCTGTCCGGTACAAAGAAGAAGAAAAAGGGGGAAGTTGAGAATACAAAGTTCAGGCAAGATTTAAGAAGATATTTTAATATGTCTGCATATTTAAATTGATGAATCACGTGCTGCTTTAATGCCACCACTTAAGTCCGCAGATTCACCATTTTGGTGACCTGCAAAAAAAATTATACGTTCAACAAAAATAAAATTCTAAATCACGTTATATAACCATTATTAATAAAATTATTATGTGACCTTCTGCTCTCAGCTCGCCTGTAATGGAAAAACATTACCCTGATGTAGAATTGTAACTTGTATTATATGTAAAATCACAATCCATACAATTCTTTAAAATCCATTCCACTTCTCAAAATTTCCACAATTTTCGCTTTTTTTGTTACCTTTTCCTGATGCACCTCTTCTTGGTCCTCTGCCCCATCTATTTTTTCGACCTATGTGACCTTCTGCTCTCAGCTCGCCTATAATGGAAGAAGATTACCCTGATGTACAATTGTACTTTGTATTATATGTAAAATCACCATCCATAAATTTTTTTAAAATCCATTCCATTTCTTGAAATTCCCACAATTTTCGCTTTTTTTGTTACCTCTTCTTAATTCACCTCTCCTTGGTCCTCTGCCCCATCTATCTTTTCGACCTATGTGACCTTCTGCTCTCAGCTCGCCTGTAATGGAAAAAGATTACCCTGATGTAGAATTGTAACCTGTATTATATGTAAAATCACTATCCATGTCATTATTCTTAAATCCATTCCATTCCTTAAACCGCAAACAATTTTCGATTTGTTTGTCACCTATTTTTGATGCACCTGGTCCTGCTCCTCCATCCCATTTAACTCCTCGACCTTTTCTAGCTCCTGCTTTTTGCTCACCTGCAATGAAAATATATTATCCTAAAGAATAACTCTTAAGTTGTCTTAACCGAGCATGCATAATCGTCTCCATGAAGTTATTTTAAAATTAATCTCATGTGTTGAGATGAAAAAAATTTATCGTCATATTTTGCCACCTTTTTCCGATGCTACTTCTTCTTCCGCTTCTGACGGTGGTTTAGAACCAGCCTTATCAGTAAGCGTTATATTGAAGTATTAAAAATTAATTTTTGTGGCGTTAAGAGTTTACTCGTCTTAATAGGAGTAGAGATTAGGAAACACGTTCTCAACGTCTCCTTGAATTCTAATTTGAAACTACCTTTTACTTCTTCTTCTCCCGCATCTGACGATGATTTAGAACCAGGTCTCTCTACCATCGTAACAATATAATATTAAAAATTAATATCTTTGATGTCAAAAGTTTACTTTTGTAACTTAATGTAGAGATTCATAAACACATTTTTAACATTTCTTTCTGAATTTGAATTCTGAAATTACCTTCTGCTTCATAGTCTCGACCTGCTTCAGAGCCTCCTTTTTCTTGACCTGTTACAAGAATAGAGTTGTGCTAAAAAATGCAGTAACTCTCTTATTCGTTAAAGTATGCTGAAGTGAGTTTTCCACCTCAAGATTAAAAAAACGTTACTGTCATATTTTTCACCTTCTTCGGACGCTCCTTCTTTTTCTTCCTCATCTTACGATGATTTAAAACCAGGTTCCTCTACAATCGTAATGATATATGTTCAGTATTAAAAGTTAATACATTTGATGTCAAAGGTTTACTCTTCTAACGAAATGTAGAGATACATAAACACATTTTTAAGATTTTCTCTTAATTTATATTTTGTAATTACCTTCTGCTTCAGAGCCTCGACCTGCCTCAGATTCTTCTCTTTCTTGGCCTGTTACAAAAACAGAGTTGAATCGAAAAATGCAGGAACTTTCTCATTCGTAAAACGTTGCTAAGGTGAGTTTTCCATCTTAGGATAAAAACCGTTATTGTCATATTTTGTCACCTTCTTTGGACACTTTTTCTTCTTCTTTTTCATCTGGCGAAGATTTGGAAGCAGGTTCCTCTACAGTCGCAAAAATATAGTATTAAAAATCAATCACTCTGACTCCAGAAGATTACTTTTCTAACTAAATGCAGAGATTCATGAACACATTTTCGGCATTTTTCTCTAAATTTCAATTTTTGGAATCACCTTCTGCTTCAGAGCGCCGACCTGCTTCAGAGCTTCCTCTTTCTTGACCTGTTACGAAAATAAAGTTGTGTTGAAAAATACAGGAGCTGTCTCATTCGTAAAATAATGTTGAAGTGAGTTTTCCATCTTAAGATAAAAAAATGTTATAGTCATATTTTTCCACCTTCTTCGGACGCTCCTCCTTCTTCTTCCGCATCTGACGATGATTTAGAACCAGGTCTCTCTACCATCGTAACAATATAATATTAAAAATTAATATCTTTAATGTCAAAAGTTTACATTTCTAACTTATTGTAGAGATTCATAAAGACATTTAGAACCTTCATTTCCTAATTTAAATTCTGAAATTACCTTTTCCTTCATAGCTTAACCTGCTTCAGAGCCACCTTTTTTTGGACTGTTACCAAAATAGAGTTGTGTCAAGAAATGCAGTAATGGTCTTATTCGTGAAACAATACTAAAGTGAATCTTCCATATTAAGATAAAAAAACGTTAATGTCATATTTTGTCACCTTCTTTGGATGCTCCTTCTCTTTCTTCCCCATCTGATGATGATTTGGAACCAAGTGTCTCTACCATCGTAATAATATAGTATTAAAAATTAACCTCACTGATGACACGAATTCGATTTCCTAACGAAATGTTGAGATGCATAAACGCGATTTTGATATTTTATCTGAATTCAAATTTTGAAATTACCTTCTGCTCCAGAGCGTCGATCTGCTTCAGAGCCTCCTCTTTCTTGGCCTGTTCCAAGAATAAGGTTGCGTTGAAAAATACATGAGCAGTCTTATTCGTAAAATAATGTTAAAGTGAGTTTTCCATCTTAAGATAAAAAATGTTATAGTCATATTTTGCCACCATCTTCGGACGCTCCTTCTTCTTCTTCTGCATCTGACGATGATTTAGAACCAGGTCTCTCTGCAATCGTAATAATACAGTATTGAAAATTAATCTCTTTAAAGTAAAGAATTGAATTTGATTTTATAATTAAATGTGGAGATTCATAAACACATTTTTAAGATTTTCTCTCAATTTATATTTTGTAATTACCTTCTGCTTCAGAGCCTCGACCTGCTTCAAAGTCTCCTTTCTCTTGGCCTGCTACAAAAATGGGATTGCGTTAAAAAATACAGGAGCTGTCTTATTCGTAAACGATGCTAAAGTGACTTGTCCATCTTAAGATGAAAAAACGTTAATGAGATATTTTGTTACCTTGTTTGGATGCTCCTTCTTTTTCTTCCCCATCTGACGATGATTTAGAACCAGGTTTCTCTACAATCGTCATAATATTGTATTGAAAATTAATCTGTTTAAAGTGAAGAATTTAATCTTCTAATTAAACGTAGAGATTCATAAACACATTTTTAACATATTATCTTGATTCAAATTTCGGAATTACCTTCTGCTTCAAAGCCTCTACCTGTTTCAGAGCCATCTTACTCTTGGCCAGTTACAAAAACGGAGTTGTATTGAAAAATGCAGTAACGGTATCATTCGTAAAACGATGCTAAAGTGAGTCTTCCATCTTGAGATAAAAAAACGTTAATGACATAGTTTGTCACCTTCTTTGGATGCTCCTTCTTTCTCTTTCCCATCTGACGCAGATTTAGAACCAGGCTTTTCTACAATCGTGATGATATAGTATTAAAAATTCATCTCTTTGATGTCATGAGTTTACTTTTCTAACGAAATGTAGAGATTAATAAACACATTTTTGACATTTTTCTCTAAGTTTGAATTTTGAAATTACCTTCTGCTTTAGAGCCACCTTCTTCTTGGCCTGTTACAAAAATATAGTTGTGTTGAAAAATTCGATAATGGTCTGATTCGTAGAACGATGCTAAAGTGTGATAAAAAAATGTTAATGTGATATTTTGTCACCTTCTTTGCATGCTCCTTCTTTTTCTTCCCCATCTGTCGTTGACTTAGAACCAGGTTTCTCTACAATCGTAATGATGTAGTATTAAAAATTATTCTCTTTGATGACAAGAATTTAATTTTTTCATCAAATGTTGAGATTCATGAATACATTTTTAACATTTTATCTGAATTCAAATTTTGAAATTACCTTCTGCTTCAGAGCCATGACCTGCTTCAGAGCCTCCTTTCTCTTGGCCTGTTACAAAAATAGAGTTTTCTAAAAAATGCAGTAACTGTCTCATTCGTTAAAGGATGCTAAAGTGAGTATTCAACATTAAGATAAAAAGAAAACGTTACTGTCATATTTTGTCACCTTCTTTGGATCCTCCTTCTTTTCCTTCCCCATCTGACGATGATTAAGAACCAGGTTTTTCTACATTAGTAATAATGTAGTATTAAAAATTCATCTTTTTGATGTCAAGAATTTGATTTTCTATTTAAATGTAGAGATTCATGAACACATTTTTAACATTTTATCTGAATTCAAATTTGGAATTACTTTCTGCTTCAGAGCCTCGACTTGCTTCAGAGCCTCCTTTTTCTTGGCCTGTTAAAAAAAAGAGTTGTGTCAAAAAATGCAGTCATGGTCTCATTTGTATAATGATGCTAAAGTGAGTCTTCCATTTTAAGATAAAAAAAAAACGATAATGTGATATTTTGTCACCTTCTTCTCATGCTCCTTCTTTTTCTTTCCAATCTGACGATGATTTAGAACCAGGCTTCTCTACAATCGTAATAATGTAGTATTGAAAATTGATCTCTTTGATGACAAGAATTTAATTTTCATATTAAATTTAGAGATTCATGCACACATTTTTAACATTTTCTCTTAATTTGAATTTTGTAATTACCTTCTGCTACAAATCCTCGACCTGCTTCAGAGTCTCCTCTCTCTTGGCCTGTTACAAAAATAGTATTGTGTTGAAAAATACAGAAACTGTCTTATTCGTAAACGATACTAAAGTGAGTTGCCCATCTCAAGATGAAAAAAACGTTATTGTCATAGTTTGTCACCTTCGTTTGATGCTCCTTCTTTTTCTTCCCCATCTGACGATGATTTAGAACGAGGTTGCTCTACAATCGTAATAATGTAGTATTGAAAATTAATCTCTTTGATGTCAAGAATTTGATTTTCTAATTGAATGTAGAGATTCATGATCACATTTTTAAAATTTTATCTTAATTCAAATTTTGGAATTACCTTCTGCTTCAAAGCCATGACCTGCTTCAGAGCCTTCTTTCTCTTGGCCTGTTACAAAAAGAGAGTTGTATTAGAAAATGCAGTAACAATATCATTCGTAAAGTGATGCTAAAGTGAGTTTTCCGTCTTAAGATAAAAAAACATTTTTGTCACATTTTGTCACCTTCTTCGAATGCTCCCTCTTTTCCTTCCCCATCTGACGATGATTTAGATCCAGGTTTCTCTACAATCGTAATAATGTAGTATTGAAGATTGATCTCTTTGAGATAAAAAAAGGCGTTCTTGCAATATTTTGTCACCTATTTCGGTCGCTCCTTGTTTTTCTTCCGATTCTGTCGATGATGTGGAACAAGCCTTATCTGTAAGCGTAATATTAAAGTATTAAAAATAAACTTTTTCGTTAAAATTTTACTTTTTTAATTAAACGTAGAGATTCAGAAATACAGTTTTTTTAACACTTCTTTTTTTAATCTAAATTTTAAAGTCGCAATCTGCTTTGGAGCCTTGACCTGCTTTAGATCCTCCTTTTTGCTGGCCTGTTATAAAAATAGAATCTGGTTTAGTAAAACACAGTAAGTTGCTCACTTGTAAAACAATTTTAAAGTTCGTTTTATATCTCAACCTAAGAAAAATGATTTTGTCATTTTTTGTTATTTTTTTAGATGCTACTTTTTTTTTTCTGCTCCAGACGATGATTTAGAACCAGCCATATCTGTAGTCGTATTATTAAGGTATTAAAGACTATTTTCTTTGTTGAACGTCCACTTCTCTAATTAAATCTAGAGATTAGGAAACACAGTTTTAACATTCTTTTTTAATTGAACTTTTGAAACTACCTTTGGCTTCTGAGTCTCGACCTGCATCAGTTTCTACATTTTGCTGTCCCGTTATATGAAGAGAATTATTTTCGAAAAACACATTCACCGGCTTATTCGTAAAACCGTGTTAAAGTGAGATTTCCATCTTCCTATGAAAAAACGTTTTTCTCATATTTTTTCACCTATTCCGGATGCTCCTTCTTTTTCTTACACTTCTGACGATGATTTTGAACAAGCCTTATCTGTAATCATTATAAAAAAGTATTGAAAATGAACTTTTCCGTTAATAGTTTAATTTTCGATTAAATTGTAGAGATTTATAGACAATTTTAACACTTTTTCAAATTGAAATTTGAAAATTACCTTCTGCTTCAGGCCCCTGATCTGCTTCAGATCCTCCTTCTTCCTGGCCTTTTGTAAAAATAGAATTGTTTCAGAAAACATAGTAACTTGCTCATTCTTAAAAAAATGTTAAAGCGATTCTTCCATCTTAAGATAAAAAAACGTTATTGTCACATTTTGTCAGATGCCACTACGTTTTCTTCCGCTTCTGTCGATGACTTAGAACCAGTCTTATCTGTAATCGCAATATTAGAGTATTAAAGTTTTTTTTTTATTAAACTTTTACTTTTCTTATGAAATGTACAGATTAGGAAACACAGTTTTAACATTCTTTTTTAATTGAACTTTTGAAACTACCTTTGGCTTCCGACTCCCGACCTGCATCAGTTTCTTCATTTTGCTGGTCTGATATATAAAAAGAATTATTTTCAAAAACACATTCACCGGCTTATTCGTGAAACAGTGTTAAAGTGAGACTTCCATCTTCAGATGGAAAAACGTTTTTCTCATATTTTTTCACCTTATCCGGATGCTCCTTCTTTTTCTTACACTTCTGACGATGATTTGGAACAAGCTTTATCTGTAATCGTAATAAAAAAGTATTGAAAATGAAATATCTCGTTAGTAGTTCAATTTTCGAATAAATTGTAGAGATTTATAGACAATTTTAACACTTTTTCAAATTTAAATTTGAAAATTACCTTCTGCTTCAGACCCTTGATCTGCTTCAGATACTCCTTCTTCCTGGCCTTTTGTAAAAATAGAATGGTTTCAGAAAACACAGTAACTTGCTCATTCTTAAAACAATGTTAGAGCGATTCTTCCATCTTAAGATAAAAAAACGTTATTGTCACATTTTGTCACCTTTGTGAGATGCCACTACTTTTTCTTCCGCTTCTAACGATGACTTAGAACCAGCCTTATCTGTAATCGTAATATTAAAGCATTAAAGATTTCTTTTTTATTAAACTTTTACTTTTCTTATGAAATATACAGATTAGGAAACACAGTTTGAACATTTTCCTAATTCAAAATTTTGAAACCACCTTCTGCTTTAGAGCCTCGATCTGTCTCAGATTCTTCTTCTTACTGGCCTGTTATATAAAAAGAATTATTTTCCAAAAACACAGTAACTTGCTCATTCGTAAAACAATATCAAAGCAAATCTTCCATCTTAAAATAATAAAACGGTATTGTCACATTTTGTTACATTCTGTCACCTTTTCCGGATTCTCCTTCTTTATCTTTCGCTTCTGACGGTGATTTGGAACAAGTCTCATCTATGATCGTAAAGGTAAAGTATAAAGAATGAACTTTCTCGTTAAAAGTTCACTTTTATAATCAAATGTAAAGATTTACATAGACAATTTTTACATTTTTTAAAATTTAAATTTTAAAATTAGCTTCTGCTTTAGTGCCGCGACCTCCTTCAGATCCTGCTTCTTGCTGACCTTTCGCAAAAATATAATTATGTTAAGAAACGCAGTAACTCGCTCATTCGTAAGACAATGTAAAAGTGAGTTCTCCATCTTAACATAAAATACTTTATCGGCATATTTTGTCACCTTTTTCGGATCCTCCTTCTTTTTCTTCCGCTTCTGGCGATAATTCAGAACCAGCCTTATCTGTAATCGTAATAATAGAGTATTAAGAATTACATTTTCTTGTTGAAAGTTTACTTTCCTTATTGAATGTATCGATTTAGAGACACAGTTTTAACATTTTCTTTTGCATTTGCATTTTAAATTTGCTTCCTGCTTTAGAGCGATGACCTGCTCCAGATCCTCCTTCTTGTTGGCTGGTGATAGAAATAGAATTATGCTAAAAAACACTGTAACTTGCTTATTCGTAAAACAATTTTGAAGTGCGTTTCATATCTTAAGATAAGAAAAGTTTTCCGTCATATTTTGTCACCTTTATCGGATGTTACTCCTCCATCTTGCGCTTCTGACGATGATTTAGAATCAGTTTTATCTGTAATCGTGATATAAGAGTATTGAAGACCATTTTTTTTATTGAACGTTTATTTTTATAATTGAATGTAGAGATCAGGAAACACAATTTCAACTTTTTTTCCAAACAAAATTTTCAAGCTACCTTTCGCTTCAGATCCTTGACCTGCTCCACATCCTTCTTTTTTGTGACCTGTTATATGAACAGAATTATTTTAAAAGTTCACAGTAACCTGCTCATTCGTAAAACAATGTGAAAGTTAGTCTTCCAGCTTTAGATATAAAAACATTTGTATCATATTTTGTCACCTTCTTCGGATGCTCCTTTTTTTTTCTTCCGCTTCTGGTGATGATTCAGAACTATCCACATCTGTGGTCGTAATAATAAAGTATTGGGAATTAAATTTTGTCGTTGAAAGTTTCATTTTCTCATTAGATGTAGGGATATAGAAACATAGTGCAAACTTTTTTTCGAATTTAAGTTTGTTTGATATCTTGTGCTTCAGAGCCTTGACCTGCTTCCAATCCTCCTCTCTTCTGGCCTGTGATAAAGATAGAATTATGTTGAAAAAACTCAGTAACTTGCTTGTTCGAAAACAATGTTGATGTGAGATTTCCATCTTATGATAACAAAACATTGCCATATATTGTCACCTTCTTCAGATGCTCCTTCTTCTTCTTCTTCTTCTTCTTCTTGACCTGTCATACAGAAAAACACATGTTAAACAGGAATGAAATGGTTACTTGTGTTTCTGTAAAATTATTTCAAAGAGCGTCTTATATCTTTTGATAAAAATAAATTTCACCACAATTTCTCACCTTTTTCCGATGTATCTGCTCTTCCTCCTCCAAGTGCTCCAGCTTTGCCACGTACTCCATCCAATCCACCTATTCCAAATACCTCACCTATACCATATTGTCCACCTATTCCATATCCTCCAACTACTCCATAGCCTCCATGAATCTGACCTGTAATAAAGTTACGTAATATTAAAGAATAATTTCTACTTGCATTATATATAATCATCATCCATAAATTTTTTCGTAATGCATTTCATGTCTTGCGATGAAGAAAAATTTTTGACAAAAATTTCAAGTCGTTAAACCCTCGTAGAATGTGATAATATTGACATTTTCACAATTCAGATAATAAATGACAATGCAAACGTAACTAACTGGCAGTGCCTTTCCACGTCCCATGATTATGTATTCTTAGGTACACTCATCTTGCGAGAAAATACCACACATAAAAAATATAGCTCTGTTGTTCCATTCTCACATTTTTAGTGATAATGATTCTCTTGTTCGGAAGCAAAATCAAAAAAGTTATTTTTTTTTCAAGAAAAACAAAAAACATTTCAATCAATTTTAGTGAGATAAAATGTAGATTATATAAAATTCTCTGTGAAAAAGGACCGCGTTTCAATTCCACAGGAGTTGTAAAATTTTATACAATGTACATTGCGGAGACCAATAGAAACATTCGAAAAAAAAAGTTTTCAATGTTCTAACGAAAAAAAAACATTACACAAATGCCTGAAATTTTCAGGAAAGGAGAAATTTTTTTGTTAATTCTTTTTTAAAACGTGGCAGTGTACTTACCAATACAATTAAGCAAAACCGCCAGGGTTAAAAAGTGAATACAGAGTGCGATCTTCATTTTCCAAAGCAGGTGAGACTTAATTTTGAAGGATTTCATGAAGAGTCATACTGGCGATTATTTCTAAATGAAAAGTCGATTATAATTATATATATACACCATCCATTATCTTATTTTCCGTCCTAAAAATGGTAAACGTTTTTTAAGGGCACACTAAAAACTGTTATAATTTTTTCCTTTTACGGAAACTCTTATCTGAAAAAGTATTTTTTCCCGATGGCGTATCTAGCACGAACATATTGTTATAAAATTTTATGATACTTCAATGTATGTATTAACTTTAGACATACTCGTAAAATCGTGAATGTTCCTCAAGGTGAGGTTTTCTTACACGTGTCTAAATAGTGAATAACTACGTATTGTCAGATTTCATATGTTTCTAGCAATTTCATTTTCATGCTGTCTCGAACTCCACAAGTTCTAGAAAATTTCAGAATAATCTAGAAAAACTCCTAGCATTCCAGAACATTCTATGACCTTCATGAATATTCTACATCATTCGACTACATTCTAAAAAAATCAGGAACATTCAACAAGTGGCAGAGATGTAGAACACTATTTAAGAAAGTTTCAAAATGATCCAGAATACTAACAAACTTTCAAAGATATTACAGAATTATTCGGAAAATTTCTTAATATTCATTGAGGCTTTTTTGAAAATACCATGGGGTGCCGATTAGAAATGTACACTTCTGAATTTTGAAGCGCTACCCCCAATTTTGTTCCTTTTGGTCGAAAAGCGTCGCTTTTTTCATTATTGTTTGAAGGTGAAGCTAGGCTTTTTTATGTCTGAAAAGAAATTTGTTAATTTTTGATTATTATAAAGCAAACATTCAATAAAGGAAAATTTTTGCCTCTTCAGAAATTATTTTGTATTTATTGAACAATAAACTCCAAATTTTACAAAATAAAAGTTAAAGATATACTTTGCCTTGCGGAATGTAATTTTATAATTTGGATACAAATAATGGTCTAAAATTGCCCCCGATTTTCTTTCGTTTAATTATATACATAGGATTTCATCTACAATAAAAAGGAAATATTCTCCATAATGAATAAATTTTTAAAAAATGAATACGTGGCGACAAAGAATCTTGAATGTCTAAACTGACAAAAATGCACATGCATTATAATTCAAAGGCTCGTAGAGTACATTGAATATTTTTGACCTAAAACTTACCTGACAAGAATGTAGGCAAATAAATTATTATTATTGCTTTCGGTGTCGGGGTCTGATTTAAGTAGATTTTTTACCGTATGAAATTAATTTATTAGTAGGGCGGGCCGAAAAAAATATTCTTTTAGTTCGATATCTTCAGTTAGCTGAAACTTTTTAAAGTTTGAAACTTTGAAAACAGTGATTGTTCCGATATATTTCAATGTTGTTACACTATTTCTCCATCGAATAAGTTTTCCCTGTAAGAATTTATTTACTTGAGTGTAGCAAACAATTTGAAAAAACTTTTATTGTGAAAAATATGTGGTGATGAATAAAATTACGTGGAATGTAATTTTTATGCGAAAATAGATGTTTTAAAGATAATCAAAATAGGTAATAAGAAATATAAAAAAATAAAAGAATGAAGAATAAGAAGATAACTAAATAGTCGTAAGCCTTTTTTTCTCAATTTTTTGTTTTAGAAATCTTTCAAGACTTAAAATACATTGAAAATTACAAGGAAAAATTAAAATATTCATAAATGCGACTTGGGCGTATAATTAAAAAAAGTATATTTCTTCCGCTTTAACAAATTTTTGTGTCGTGAGCTATTGCTCAGTATTTTTATATTAATTTACAGATTATTTACATTCTATTTAGGTTTTGCAGCTATCTGCTTACTTTCACAGTAACTCGAAGCTATTATTATTATTATTACTAGTTTGTATTCATTCATTTTTTACATATTCCATTTATTTTAAATATTTATTTTAATGTTTATTATATTTATATAATTATATTTATTTTATATCAATTATGTTTATATAATATTTATTATTATTTTATTTTGTTTCATATTTTATACACTTATCATCATTATTACTTATTATTACTATTTCAAAATCATAATTCACTAATGTTTGAGGGTTGTCCAGAAAGTAAAAGTACTGTTGCCAGTTTGGACTGTGGGCATTTTTTTTACTAAGTTTGGCAACATTAAGTGGTAGACGGGATTGTTTTGAGCACAATGAGCATATGGGGACCTCGGTAGTACGAAAACTAACCCTGTAGTGTCAGTTTGCGTGGAACATCTCTATAAGAAATCCCGCCAAGTGCTCACTGCGCAGTGTCATCTAGTTCTTTCACGCAGAAGGAAAAACACCTGCTGAAATTTCCCAATGAATCCAAGCTATTTATGGTGAAGGTGCTTTGAATCGAACAAACGTTTTTGAGTGGTGTCGGGAATTTGAAGAGGACAGAACAAATGTTCATGACAAGTTCCCCACTCGCCAAAAAATTCAGTACTTTAATCTCGAGCAAAAAAGTCATGGCTTCTGTGTTTTGGGACCGAGAAGGGATCATTTTGATCAAATTTCTGCCTCAGGGGAAGACCGTCGACGCAAAAACATACTATGAGACCCTGAAGAAGCTCAAGAGGGCGATTCAAAACAAGCGGAGGGGAATGTTGACGAAGGGAGTGTGTTTGTTGCATCAAAACGCCCGTCCGCACATAGCCTTGGCCACCTAGGCACTTTTGAATCTATTCGGTTGGGATGTTTTCAACCATAGTGCTCACTTCCCGGACTTGACGCCTTCAGACTACCACCCGTTTACCTACCTGAAGACTTACATAGGTTTACAAAAGTTTTCCGCCGACGAGGAGGCGAAAACAGTGGTCCTGGAGTGGGGAGAGGCGGTGGCGGGAAACTTCTTCGAGGAGGGCATCAAAACACTTGTGCCACGGCTCACTACTTGCATAGAACGGGAAGGCGACTACGTGGAAAAATTATTGACATGTAAACGAACAAAACGCTGTAATTTTTTTAAAATACATTTTCAAAAAAAAATAGAAACATCGAGTTCTCTTACTTTCTGGGCATCCCTCGTATATTCATAGTGCCTTAGATTATAAAAATCGTAAAAATTTATATCTTTACGTGTGTATTGCATTGTTAGTTTTGCGGCAGATATATATTTCATTAAGTATTTCATGTAGCTGCTTTTTAGATTGGGATGTATGAAAAACCGGGTTTTAAAGGATTTATTTTGGATTAAAAGTATATCTTCTATTTATAAGGGATACAGATAGCGCTGCTCCTGTTTTGTCGCCTTTCGCATGCGCTCGTCATATTTTCCAATTTCTCGTAGTCTGGAAGTGCTTCCAATAATAATTCTGGTATTGTGCATTGTAAGTCAGTGATGGTAAACCATTGGGATAATAGTGGTGTGTGAAGTGTTCCTTTTTTGTGATTTTTATTCTGAAAAGGCATTTGCGGAGACATAACCTCGCCAAGCTACATCCTATATTAGCATTCCGACTCTCTTCAATATCAGCTATTCCTCACGTCAGACATGAACATGGGCGAGCCTGCAGATTCGAGGTTAGGCCGATACGAAGAGCTCTTACGCTCTATTAAAGCAGGTATCACTGAAACAACAAACGACCTGCTCACATCTGTTCTCAATGTCTTCGCCTAACTTGATATCCAGATAAGCGAAAATGATGACTTTATACCAGTTGGTGAGACATCGACTTCTACACCAGTTCTAATTAAACTGCTCAAGAGAGCAAGAGCTGGTCAATATTCAATTCACGAGTCTTCATAATATCCAGAGATATTAGGACCATTGGGTTTGTGATCGCTTGTGACAGAACAATGGTTGAGAGGAAAGCTTGAAGAGCTCTTGTACACGAAAAGGACTAACTGGTTGAGGCTGATACTGACGTTTCGACAAGAGAAGACAGATTATCGACCGACGGCAAGATACTACCTGAGGAGGAGATTCAGAGAATGCTCTGCGGCTCTTCAAGGTCTCGGAAGGACAACTCTGCTATGCTCCATGCTGACGCAAATAATACAGTTACATCGAGCAACAAAACTAAATCCGTGAAGTCTACACGCAGAGGTTGACCTCCTACCTCCTCTAAATCTTCGGCGTCTGACGGTCCTTTGGACAGTTTTCCCAGCAAACCTGGAAAAAAACCAAGTCTCTAATTGCGCTAATACTGCGAGGGAGCAGGTCTAGCAATCAGGGTTGGATTTCATCAATTTTACTGAGGTGACGAGGCGTCATGTATCAGATTTTCAGATAGAGTGCACAGCTTTGTTCAAGCCTAAGGTTGAAATCTGCTCGCATGTTTTTTTTGAAGTATTCACGGCTACTCTAATCTCAATGATATTCAGAGTCATGTTATCTAAACGGATATTGTCTGTGTGAGCAAAATCTAGCTAACTCACCCCGCCTCCTACTTCCTTTCCCCTGGCCGACAAATTTTGATTTCATTTACACTGATGCTATTAAGCCAAATGGTTGGGGGAGACCTAGTGGGGGCTTGGACGTGTTTAATAATTGTTCTGGATAAAAATACAAAATCCTGGATCAGTTTATATATTGGATTTTTGTTAAATGTTACCTAGGTGCACGAAATTTTATTATAGGATTCCTATACATTATTCCTTCAGTTATTCTTGTAGATGTCTCAGAACCCTTAGATTTACTCTTGGCGAGGTTATTTATGGGTCACCCAGATTCTGTCTTTCTGCTAGGGGTGGATTACAACTTCCGTATTGGTGACATAAATTCCTTGAAAGGGAAAGCCTTGTCTCTGAACGCGTGGTTTTCTCCAGATAGGAGAACACTGGATTCTGTAGATAAGAGGAGAGGGGTGAATTTGATTGATTTTTTAGAATAGAATATAATGGAGCAATAGATATAGTTGCGTGTAACAGGGACGGTAGTGTCATTTGAGATGGGCCTGACCGAACAGGTTTGTAGTCCTTGAACCTCGGGACCTCCTCAGTGTAAACTGGTATGGAGGGACGACCGAAATGTACGCTATCTTGATCTCATGAGAGCTACCTCGTCCTCCCTAGGATTTGAGGAGGATATTGTAGCGCTGAGTTATAATTTGACAGAAACAATTAGAGCATCAGCAAAAGGATGTGGCCTTTAGTCTAACACGTGTCTAAGTATAAAGAGTAGGAAACTTTGATTTGATTTAAGTTGTTCTCTAAGTCAAAAAAAAATTATATAGGGTATGAAAACTCGAAGTACGACTATTGTAAGCTGAGCAAGAAAGAAATGTTGAACATAGACAATGTATTAATAAACTCTTCGTAACTTACCGGAACCACGTCGAATTTTGGAAAGGCGTTAACCATTTTAGACCTGGAAACATCAGATTAGAATGTGTAAATTTAATACAGTGGCAATACTATGCCAACTTGTTGTATGGCCCTCGCGATCTTTCCATGCAGTTTGAGGAACAGCCATCGCATCCCTTCTCAGACCTGGAGGTTACTTAGAGATATCGGATAGCAATCTCGGCTGTGAGAAAAGGAAACTCGGTAGTGCGACGGTATAAGTAGCGAAATTTACAAGTTGCTTCCGGTCTCCGGATTGTTGTTTCTTCAGACATTGTTCAGTGCTATTTGAGGAGAACGAAGAGTGCCAAAATCTCGACAACTATTAACTCTATCATTACTCACGGAAATGATGATGAAAAGAAAGAGCCGAACAACTACAGGCACATCGCGCTTGCCAATTCCATAACTAAAATTTTCACGAAAACTATGCTGGCCAAAATTTCGAAATGAGCTAAGTCTAAGGGACACCTTCAAGAGAATCAAGCAGGCTTCAGGGCCGGGAGAAGCTGTATGGATCATATCTTTACGCTAAACTCAATTGTTCAATCAATTTGTCGATCCATCAAGGTAAAGTTCATGCACTCTTCGTTGATTTTAAAGGGACGTTCCATACAGTAAATCATGATCTCCTCTAGCCTGAACTTTTAGAAATGTAGGATAGCACAAAAATCCTTCAGAATTTCATTCAATCTGCATAGTAACGCGACCTTGGTCATGTGTACGACAGAGGGCAATACGTCGCCTGTCGGGGTGACTCAGGGTGTACTTCAGAGGTAAATTCTTAGTCCTTTACTATTGACACTTTTTCTCGATGATTTTGAGAACTTCTTGAGAGATCATGGACTGAGGGTCGTATCAGTTGACTCAATGACATAGGTGATCCTTCTGGCCTATGCAGATGACATAGTGATGCTCGCTGATTCACCAGTGGATTTTTGAAGAAAGAATAATTTATTCACGGAATATTTTAAATTGAATCTTCTGAGCTGCTAACACGCAATAAAGAACAATACGTTTTTATTGACAACCATGACGAATCACGTATTTTTTATTAGGGGCAGTCGATATTTGTAAAAAAAAGATAATAATGTGAATAAAAAATTTCTATCTCTTTGATTCAAATTTTAATATTATTATTCATGAAATTCATGCTTTTTGCAAAGAAATCTATGAAAGGGCATAGCCGGGTAAGCATAAAAAATCTGCCTCAGCACTTATTACCTTGAAATTCCTGGCATAGGTTTGCATCCATGTGAAGTGTAATTTTTCCCCATGATAACCCTAAACATGCAACACTGCGCACCGTTATGGTGCAGTGCTCCCGACCACATATTTTGGAACACAACTCTATTGCATTTCTTTATGCTAAGAAACGTCGATGAAATTGAAGATAGCATTGTATGAGGTATATAAGCTTGAGTCCGCTGTTTGCTCATAAATGGCGTTAGTGAGCGTAGTAAGCTACCATGGATACGCCGTACCTTTTTTTATGAGCTTGACATCTCACAACATACAAACAGTGCACATCATCAGTGATTTCATATAACAACATACATTTTTCCTTTGGTAATCAGGTCTAGTTTTTTGCCAGAAAAAAGTATATGCGGGAAGCTCTCCTTTTCTGCTTCAATTTGAAAAAAGCGGCTGCTGAATCTCATCGGAAGCTTGTGGAGGCCCATGGTGACAGTACTTTATCGGAAATAATGTGCAGAGAATGGTTTAGTCGGTTCAAAGACGACAATTTTGACCTGAGCGACAAGAAGCGTGAAAATCGGACAAGGAAGGTTGAGGACCATCAATTGCAGGCTCTCTTGGACGGGGACGATACCCAATCACAAAATATGCTTGTCGAGCAATTGGGTGTTACTCAAGCAGCCATTCCCATGCGTCTACGTGCCATGGGAAAGGTTCAAAAGATTAGAAAATGGGTGCCGCATGAATTGAGCGATAGGCAAATGGAGCGACGCTAAAACACATGCGAAATCTTGCTCGCCAGACAAGAAAGAAAGTTGTTTTTGCAGCGAATTGTGACAGGCGATAAAAAGGGCATATATTTCGAGAATCCTAAGCGCAAGAAATCGTGGGTTGATCCCGGCCGACCTCAACATTTTCCCTCAGACCGAATCGCTTCGGGCGGAAGACGATGTTGTGCATTCGGTGGGATCAGTAGGGTATCGTCTACTGTGAGCTGTTGAAACCTGGTGAAACTGTCAATGCCCACAGCTACCACCAACAACTGATCGAATTTCACCGTGCTGTGCGTGAAAAAGGGCCGAATCATCAACAAAGATATGACAAGCTGATTTTCCTCCACGACAATGCACCATCGCACACGTCGAAAATGATCCAAAACTACTTGGAGACACTCAACTGGGAGGTGCCACCCCATCCTCCTCACTCACCAGACCTGAACCTCTCGACTACCACCTGTTTTCGTCGATGGGCCACGCGCGAGTAGCACTTCGATTCTTACGAAGACGTCCGAAAATGGCCTGACGAGTGGTTTGCCTTGAAAGAGAAGGAATTTTGAATTGGGAATTGATGTACATATTATACATGTGTGAGTCCCCTAGCCCCTCACATATCGAGGTGCTTTATTATCGTGAGTCCCCTCGCCTCTTACCAATTCAGAATTTTCCTAATCCTCATCGCTATCATCATTAATCACTGCAGGGCAATTTTTTTTTTTTTTAAATATTTTACTGAGTACTTGTACTAGTTGAAGAATTTTCGACAAATACTTTGCATGCGAGAGGTAATAGACGATGGCAGCAATGTGTGAGCAGCATCCAACTGTTTGCCTGTCATTAACACACTCGCATACATAGTGTGCTACCCCGGAAACACCAAAGCTGTTAGGCTTGTATCTTATAGAACATCTTTATGATGCTTGATAAATGTTTCGGGATTGTACTTTCAGCTTGAATACATTGTGTTCTTCTTTTACGTACTTGAGCGTCAGTTTGTCATCCTTATCTACCATTTCTACTGAATAAGATACAGCTTGAAGAAGCTGATAGGACCCAGTGGAAAAGATCGACAAATCTCTTTTACTCATTTCTGCAAAATCCAGAACTTCATCTGATGTGACTGTTTTGAAGGGAGTTTTTCGACGTATCTATCCTTTCTCCTCTGCCTCAGCGGCTAGTGTATTTTCAGCATCTTTTTGAGCATGCAATCTCTGTAATATTTCATTCGATAGTTCTTCGTCAGACTACAGCCTTCTACCGCAAATATTATCAAGAATTTTAGTCACAAAACGTGACTGATTGGATTCTTCTGTTGACAATTGCTTTCTTTTACCTGTTAAGGCAGGCATCAGTTCTTTGAATTTTTTTCTTCTAAATCTTTCACTACGTCACGGAAACCTCGATTAAGAACAAAGACATCATTCGTCCTCAAAAACTTGCATAAACTATCTGGATCTTCAATGACGGTTTTCGTGATATCTGCATCATTATGGTTTGCAGTAAAAGACCCAAGCATGTCCACTACGTTTCCATCAGTCGTACAAATAGTGAAGGGCTTACAAAGAAGAACATTCTTCTGTCCGGAGAAAGATTTTCTTTGATACTTATTATTTGTACGTTTCTGATGACGCTCATACGTACCATCATGAATTAGAAGCACATTGTCCTGAACATCAAACAATTTTTCTCGATTTCTGCCGTCTGATTTTGATAAGATTATCTCTGTTTACCAAACTTCAACCAAAACGAAGGCGCAGGATGTCTTTCTCAAAAGATTGAATTATACTTTAAGAATATTCCGAAATTGACTGTTCATTACTTATGTTCTATATAGGAGCTTATAATTTATTAGAATTTCCTGTACGTAGTTTGAAAAGAAAGACAACAAGAGCTTGGGTCACTGAACGAGATTGACCATTTCGCAATGAAGTCATTAAGTCTTTTATTTCAAGAAGATTTTCCCAAGATAACCCAATAGAAGCTGCAATCTGTTTTTTCTGAAAGGCCAAACTCGCCGATTTTGTCAAGCAATGTCCAATTACATGTGATGGAAAGTGTTTCCATTATTTTGGACAACTCTGATGCGCTAAGACTTGCAGTGTTGGAATGCACTTTCAAACGGCTAGGATCTTCTTATATATACGATTTTCTAGAGTATGAAATGTAGAACACCGATTTCCAGGTGGTATGTAGATTTTCTTTTTGATAGACGATTGGATTTGCGCTTTTTCAGGAATTTCAATTATGTTTTTCATAGCGAAACAAATGCAACCATATTCATGAGTAGAAACTGTCACCTGGATAGGAATTTCAAAGTACTTAGCCTCAGAAACAACTTCCTTAGATTTGACTCTAACTTCGAATGTTGGGTTATCGGAAGTTGCGTCAGAGGGAGAAAGATCTGTTTCAGTCTCACAATCTGGATCTTTGTAAAAATTGTCTCCATAAGTAGAGAACCGGCATTTTCTACATAGAATGTCATCTCCAGCTATTTTTCTTTTGAGGCAGCGAGAGAAGCCATTTACTTCAACTTCATCATTTACTAATTTTTTTCTACCTACGCTTTTTCTAAGTTTAGTATCACAACCAACGCACATGAGTTTTTGTTGTAATGCTGACATGTTTCAACAATAGGATCGTGATAAATATTCAAATCGCAAAAATTATGTTTTCAACTTAGTAGAGTAATGAATGAACAACTACTGCTGACAAGAAACAAACGAAGATGGCCAAGTTAGATGGCACATTGTCCGAAGAGAATTAAGATTAAGAAACAAATGAAGCTCGCAGCGTCGAGGGGCGCACGTATGAGGATCAAAAACAGGTAACAATCAAACATCACACAGTGATATAGCGAATATACGAAAATTATGAGCTAGAAGGGATGAAAATATTTGAGCAGAGTAACGCATAAACGACTATCACTCGTAAGAAACAAACGAAGATGGCTAAGTTAGATGACATATTGTCCGAACAGAATTAAGATTAAGAAACAAATAAAGCTCGCAGCGTCTAGGAGCGTACGTATGAGAAGCATAAACAGAAAACAATTGAAAATCACACAATGATATGGCAAACATACGAAAATTATGAACAAGAATGAATGAATGATGCGGAGTAACACATAAACGACTATTACTAATGAGAAACAAACGAAGATCGACAAGTTAGATGGCTCATCGTCTAGGGAGAATTAAGAAAAGAAACAAATAAAGCCAAGCTAGATGGCATATTGTCCAAAAAAAATTATGATCAAGAAACGAATGAAGCTCGCGGCGAGGATGGGCGCAAGAACGCAAATCAGAAACAGAAAACAACTGAAAAGCACACAGTGATATGGAAAATATACGATAATTACGAACAAGAAGAGACGAAAATCGTAGAGCAAAGTAACGCCTAAACGACTCTAACTAATAAAGAAGGAACGAAGATCGCCAAGCTAGGTGGCACATTGTCCAATAAGAATTAAGATCAAGAAACAAATAAGGCTCGCAGCGTGGATGGGCGCACGTACGCGAATGGGAAACAGGAAACAACTGAAAATCACACAGCGATATGGAAAATATACGAAAGTAACAATCGAGAACGGATGAAAATCGTAGAGCGGAGTAACGCATAAACGACTATTACTAATAAAAAACAAACGAAGGTCGCCAAGCTAGATGGCACATTGTCTAAAGAGAATCAATATCAAGAAACAAATGGAGCTGGCAGCGAGGATGGGCACACGTATGACAATGAAAAACATGAAACAACTGAAAATCGCAGAATGATATTCCGAACATACGAAAATTACGAACAAGAACGGATGAAAATGGTACAGCGGAGTAAAGCATAAACGACTATTACTAATGGAAACAAACGTAGATCGCCAAGTTAGATGGAATATTGTGTGAAGAGAATAAGGATAAAGAAACAAATGAAGCTCGCAGCGTGGATAGGCACACGTATGAGAATCAAGAGCAGGAAACAACTGAAAATCACACAATGAAATAGCAAATATACGAAAATTACGAACAAGGGGGGATGAGAGTCGTTGAGAAGAGTAACGCATTAACGACTATTTCTAATAAGAAACAAACGAAGATGGTCAAGCTAGATGGCACATTGTCATAAGAGAATTGAGGTCATGAAACAAATAAAGCTCGCGGCGAGGATAGGCGCACGTATGTGAATCAAAAACAGGAAACAATTGAAAATCATACAATTGTACGGCAAGTATACGGAAATTACGGACAAGAACAAATGAAAATCGTAGAGCGGAGTAACATATAAACGACTATTACTAATAAGAAACAAATGAAGATCGCCAAGTGAGATGGCACATTGTCTGAAGAGAATTAATATTAAAAAGCAAATGAAGCTGAGAGCGTGGATGGGCACACGTATAAGAATCAAAAACAGAAAACAATTGGAAATCGCACAATGATATGGCAAACATCCGAAAATTATTAACAAGAATGGATGAAAATGGTACAGCGGAGTAACGCATAAACGACTATTACTATGAAGATTCAAACAAAGATCGCAAAGTTAGATGGCACATTGTCTAAAGAGAATTAAGATCAAGAAACAGATAAAGCTTGCAGCGAGGATGGGCGCAAGTATGAGAATCAAAAACAGGAAACAATTGAAAATCACACAATGATATAGCAGTTATACGAAGATTACGAACAAGAAAGGATGAAAATCGTGGAGCGGAGTAACGCTTAAACGACTATTACTAGTAAGAAACAAACGAAGATGGCCAAGTTAGATGGCACATTGTCAATTGAAAATCACACAATGACATGAAAAAAATATTCGAAAATTATGAACAAGAACGAATGAAAATCGTAGAGCGCAAGATTATTAATCAAATTATATTATGAAATAACTCATGTGCGCCGGCTATGATACATTTTAAAAAACACCCTGATTATAATAAAGGACCCCAATTCGTGAGAGGCGAGGAGACTCACAATAATAAGGCACTCTGGAGAAGGAGTTCAAAATCGTACTGCAGCCTCCTCGTGGTGAACTCTGGAAACTATCATTCGGATAGGCTAACTGTAGATGCTTATGAAGGAAATATTACTTATGGTGTATTTAATTACATCAGTTACATCAACTGCAATGCTATCTTCAATTCCAAAAACTTTTCTAAGCATGAGAAAATGCAATAGATTATTGTGTGAAATCACGTGGTTCCATTGTAGCTAAAGCTTATGCTCTCCCTAAGGTACATAAACCAGATTTAAAATGAAGAATGATAGTCTCTTCCATTGGTTCCCCCACCTATAAATTAAGTCTTTCGTTAAGGATAGCTGAGCATTCAAAAATTGTCTAAAAAACCAAAAAATTCCAAGTTCCCACTCCATGATTTCACTAGATGTCGTTTCCATGTTCG
>JAUMHM010000005.1:37484235-37494548 GCA_032362435.1 Melikaiella ostensackeni | reverse complement strand
CCCTGAAGAAGTGAACTGCAATGTTCACGAAACGTCGGCAAGATTCGTAGTTTTGCACACGACTGAAATCCAAAACACCTCTTTTCATCAATTAAAAAAAGACTTCATCTAGCTGCTACGCTTGCGCACTTTGCGCAAGATTACTTTTTATAGCTGCTGGGCTTGCGCTCTATGAGCAAGATTACTTTTTCTAGCTGCTGCGCTTGCGCACTTTAAGCAAGATTACTTTTTCTAGCTGTTACGCTTGCGTGTTTCGATTCAAAATTACTTTCCAGGACTGCCGGAATCATAACATCACTCCATTATGAGTTAACACTTGACAGACTAATTGTGAGTAGTACATAGTGACTAGACCAACTCGAAGTGATAAGTTACCTAAAAATACTGATAAATTACCATAAAATACCGAAAATATCCGAAATTTTTTGGAAATTGTTGGATACCTGAAATTTTCGGTAATTTATCAATTTTCCATAAATTTCCGTAAATTTCTCGTATTTTCTGATTTTTCCAAAATTTTCGGAAAATTTGTTTTTATTGTTTCTCAAATCGAAGACTCCCTGCATTTATTACAAAAAATATCATGTGCAACAGGTGCTGAAAGTGGGCAGTTGTAACTCTTGTGAAGTTTACAGATTCGTCTCTGGCTCGTACAGCAAACTTCACACTCGTGTGGAGCTGACTACTTTCCGTATTTGTATCACAATATACTATTTCCGTTGCTCACCACTGAATATGCATAAAAATATTTTTTTTAGGATATTTAACACTGGAATTTGCACATTCAGGCACAAAACACTAGTCTTGACGCTTATTTATTTCCATTTTTTTGAGAAAAAGCATAAATCTCCAGCTTCTTTCGATGATATTGAGAGCAGGTGACGTCACATCAAGGTATGCGGCATGGCGTGACAGTAATACAAGTTTGAAAATGGTACACGTTTTTCTTTTTCAAATAAAAATTCGAAAAAATCATTTTTTCAATTAAACTTGCTTGAGATATCTCGAAGTTACGAGATATCTCGAGTGAATAATCAACTACGATTTCACGGTAAGTAGTTTTTGAAAGTATGAATATTCGCCTAAAACCTATCCAAACAGTTTTGGGATCCATTTACAAAAAGTAGAAATAAATAAAGTATGATTTTTTTTTGTACATGGATAAGTCTTTAGGTGACTATTTATAGTTCCAAAAACTACTTACCGTGAAATCGTAGGAGGTTCTTAAACTATGAATAGTCACCTGAAAACCTATCCAAACAGTTTTTGGATCCACTCTAATTAAACCTATCGATACTTTAGGAGCACTGTCTTGGAAGCGGTTGATTAAATTTAATTATAGATTATAGAATTTAAAATTGGAAATATATTTTCAAACTGAGAATTTGAAGTTGAAAAAATAGTTTTATACCTTGTTAATTACACATTCTTGATCATCTTTGAAGGTATCAGATGAACTATGAATATAAAAATATGTTATTGAGAAAGGAAGAACATTTTTGTTAAAACCTCATCTAGACTATTAATCCAGAATCATCGTCTGGTTCAGGTCGTAACAAAAATAATATTTAGTACCCCAAAATTCTCACTATATATAAAAATATGTGTTGAACATTGAAAGTTGTAATTTTCATAATAACGCTCCTTATATCTTGACAAATTAACTTTGTGTCCTGCGGGTCATTATTGTTTCCCTCAATTTTGAAGTTTAAAGAAAAGTTGATTACCTCGCAGACTGTATCGACGTCCCAAGGGAGAATAGAAACAAGGTCTATGACCTCACAGGACACGCCAAGTTTTTCTTTGGCGAGATCAGCCACCTCTTGCAGGATATGCACTTGCGTACCCCATCCAATCAAAGTTACATCATTTCCTAAAGAAAACAGAAAACTTAACAAATTTTTATCATAGAAAATGTACAGACATTGTACCTAACTTATTATAACTGTATTTTACTCTGTTAATCTATGTGGTTACTCCAGAGAAAGTTACTAAAGTGAAGTTAGAATACTCCGAGAGGTTAATTAATCGGATTGTTGGTGTACATTAGATTGCAAGATTGCATGGGATTGCAGAACATTGCATATATGTGACTGAAAAATATTGCATGAGATTAAAAAAGATTCTATAGGATATTGCAGGAGATTGCATGAGATTGCATGAGATTGCAAGCAGTGTATGGGATTACACGAAATTTTTGAGAGATCGATCAAAATTTTCTAGAGATTACATGAAATTGCACGGGATTGTATCGAGATTGTATGAGATTATAAAAGATTGTAAGAGATTACATGGGATTGCAGAAGATTGCAAGCAGTGCATGATATTGCATGAGATTGCAAGCAATGTATGGGATTACACGAAATTTTAGAGAGATCGATCAAAATTTGATAGAGATTACATAAAATTGCATGGGATTGCATCGATATTGTATGGGATGATGAGAGATTGTAAGGGAGTACACGTGACTGCAGAAGATTGCAAGCAGAGCATGAGATTGCATGAGATTGCAAACAGTGTATGGGATTGCACGAAATTTTAGAGAGATCGAACAAAATTTTTAAGAGATTACATGACATTGTATGGGATTGCAAGCAGTGTATGGGATTGCACGAAATTTTGGAGAGATCGAACAAAATTTTTATAGAGAATACATGAAATTGCATGGGATTGCTTCGAGATTGTACGGGATTATAAGAGATTGTAAGGGATTAAATGGGATTGCAGAAGATTGCAAGCAGGGCATTAGATTGCAAGCAGTGTATGGGATTGCACGAAATTTTAGAGAGATCGAACAAAATTTTATAGGGATTACATAAAATTGCATGGGATTGCTTCGAGATTGTATGGGATTATAAGAGATTGTAAGGGATTACATGGGATTACAGAAGATTGCAAGCATTGTATGGGATTGCACGAAATTTTATAGAAATCGCTCGAGATTTTATAAAGATTGCATGAGATTGCATCGAGATTGTATGGGATTACAACGAATGGAAAGGAACGCACGACATTTTATAGAGACCCGTCAAACTTTATAGAGATTGCATGGGATTGCATCAAGATTGCATGGGACTTCATCGAGATTGTATAGGGTGCAGTGATGGGTAAGTTATTTTTCAAAACGAGCTAGTTATCGTTACCGTTACATCACGAAAAAAATAACTACTTATCGTTACCATTACCGATTCAAAATGTTACTTTTTCCTAGTTACTTTTGCAAAAAAGTAACTGTCGTTACTGTTTAGTAACTCTCGTGACTTTTTCACGTAATATTCCTAAAACATTGCAAAATAAATTTTCAACCAAAAATAAAATAGTTTTTAAAAAAATTTTAAAAATTAATTTTCAGCAAAAAACGAGTTTTGAACAGAATAATTCAATTTTCAACCAAAGAGATGAATTTTCAACTAAACTGATGAATCATGAACTAAAATAATGAATTTTTAATGGAAGAATTCAATTTTCAACCAAGTCATTAAATTTGTAATAAAAAATATGAATTTTTAAACCAAACCGTTTATTTTTCAACCAAAAAAGGGAAATTCTCTAAGGGAAAATGGATTAATTGAATTTTCAGTCGAGAAATTAATGTATAGCCAAAAAAAAAAGAATTTGCAATAAAACTGTTAAGTTTTCAACCAAGAAAATGAATTTTCAACTTAAATGATGAATCGTCAACCAATCAAATTAATTTTTAACACAAGAGTTCAACCAATTAGTTGAATTTTTAACTAAAAAGATGAACTTTCAACCAAGAAGATGAATTTTCAACCAAGAAGATTGATTTTTTACCAAAAAAGACGAATTGCCAACAAAACAATTAAATTTTCAAACAAATATTAGAATTCTTAACCAAAAAAGATGAAATCTCAATCAATAATAGTTGGATTTTCAACCAAAGAGATGAATATTCAACTAAAATAAAAAATCCACAACCAAAAAAAGGAATTTTTAACAGATTAGTTCAAATTTTAACCAAGTATTTGAATTTTCAATAAAACAGTTGAAATCTTAACTGAAACCGATTAACTTCCAACCAAAGAGTGATTTTTTATATTAAAAGGACGAATTTCTACAAAACAGCTGAATTTTCAACAAAAAAGTTAATTTCCAACCCAAGAAGACAAATTTTCAAGAAAAAACAATTGAATTTTCAACCAAAAAGGATGACTTTTTACCAATATTGTTGAATTTTCATCAAAGAACATTAGTTTTCTACGAAGAAAGACGATTTTTCAACAAAATACATAAATTTTCAACCATATATTTCCATTTTCCACCAAAAAAGATGAATTTTCAATCAAAAATGGAACAGTTAAATTTTCAGCTAAAAAAATTAATTTTGAACCAAAAGAAAATCAAATTTTCACCAAATCAGTTTGATTTTCAATCAAACGGATGAATTTTTAACTAAAATGATGAACCTACAACCACAAAATGAGTTTTTAACAAAGTAGTTCAACCTTCAACTAAGTAGTTGAATTTTCAACAAAATAACGTAATAATAACATAAGATAACAAAACCAAACAGTTGCATTTTCAACCCAAAAAGACAAATTTCCTACAAAGCAGTTGAATTTTTATCAAAAAAGTTAACTTTTAACAAAACAGTTGAATTTCCAGTTAAAAAATATAAATTTTCAGTTTAAAATCAATTTTGAACCAAAAAACACGAATTTTCAAGAAAACAGTTCGATTTTCAATACAATATTTTACCAAAAAGAGTTAAATTATTAATTAAAAAGATCAATTTAAAAAAAAAGATGGAATAATTAAAATTTAGATTGAAAAAATTAATTTATGACGTGAAAAGATGAATTGTCAACAAAAAATATAATAATTGATATTTCAACAAAAAAAGTTGATTTTCAACCAAGTAATTGAATTTTCTACCGAGATAGTTAAATTTTGATCCCGAAAAGACAAATTTTCAACAAAACAATTGAATTTCCAAACGAATAGAATGATTTTCTATCGAAATTGTTAAATTTTGAAAAAGTAATTAAATTTTCAAACAAATAACACAATTTTTAAATGAAAAAGATTAATTCTCAACCAATACTAGTTGGATTTTCAACGAGAGAGATGAATTTTCAACTAAGCCGATAGATCTTGAACTGGAATAGTTGAATTTTCAATTTAAAAAATTAATTTTCAACCAAACAAAAGAAAATTCAACTCAGAAATTAAATTTTTTTTCTTTCTAAAAGTATTTCTATAGATTTTCGAAAATTTTGAATTTCAGAGTAAGAGAAAAATTTCAATGTTCCTATATTGGGCTATGATTCTCTCTGGTTATCTGCTGCCACAATTTAAGTAATGAAAATGAAAATATAGTTGCAACAGCAATAAAATTGATTGATTGTCGTTAAAAAGATTTGTGAACTATATTTCGAAAGTAACTCAAAAAGTAACGATTTTTACAGTTACCAAATCGTCACATATTTAAAAAAGTAACTTCGTTACCAGAAAAATTAACTAGTTATAGTAACTAGTTCAAAAGAACTAGTTACTTCCCATCACTGATGGGATTACAAGTGAGTTTAAAGATTGCATTGGATTGCAAAGTAATGCAGACGGTGTACACCAGATTTCAGGAGTAATTAGCCCCTCGGAATACTCACTTGTTCAATAGTTTTAAAAATCAAGTAAATTATTTTTCAAATTATTGCAATATAAGAAACCAAATATTTGTAAAAGTAAAAAAGTAGATTCATGCAAGTCCGAGAGCTTATAAATAATAATCGATCGATCGAAACGGAAGAATAAATTTAGGATTTCCTATCGAAAACAATATAATAAATACCTCAATCGTTTTTGATCGTGTTTCTCATCGTATTAACACGATTGAGAACGCTTTTACGTTTTCTGATCGTTCCCATTCAAAAAAATTCAACTTCTGAGCCCTCTAAATCACTTTGAATCGTGCCCAATCGATGATTTCTAGAAAGGGCAGGTGTCATGTCCCGTTACCATGAGCATCAAATAATTTCGTTAGATGGAATTTCATATCGACTGCTTCATACAATATGGAATCAACTTCGGGTGAGCCCGTATAAAGAATCAGGTTTCAGTTGTTCCGTATATGAAATTAAGTCTGTTTTTATCGATTTTGACATTTTGACTCTTCAAGATAACATAAACAAGAACAGGCCATTCTGCGGCACGTAATAAAATTTTATGGAATTCCCTGGAATATTTACTATTGCGTAGAAATCGTGAATATTTTATTACGTACTGCAGAACTGTATGCTTGTATATCGTATTGCAAAAAATCAAGCTGTCAAAAAATAGACTTCATTCCATATACGAAAGAACTGCAACCTGATTCTTTACATAGAAACCCATCCTCAGTGAGTAAATATATGAAGGATATATATTAAAATGCATAAAAAATATATAAAATAAATTTAAAAAACGCGTCTACGTTCACCGAAATGCAGTGCATGTATGGTTTCTTTGAATATCAATATGCAATATCGACTGCTTCATACCATATAGAATCAAGTTCAGCTGAGCCCGTATAAAAAATCAGGTTTCAGCTGTTTCATATAAGGAATCAAGTGTGTTTTTATCGATTGTGACATTTTGATTTCCGGAGATGAATAAACAAAAGTAAGCCATTCTGCGGCATGTAATAAAATGTTATAGAATTCTTTGGAATATTTACTACTTTATAGAATTTGTTAATGTTTTATCATGTGCTGCAGAAAGGTATGCTTGTATATCTTATTGCAAATTCAAGCTGTCAAAAAATTGACTTGATTCTATATACGGAACAACTGCAACCTGATTCTTATACGGACTCACCCCAACTTGATTCCATATTGAATGAAGCATGTCGATATAGGATAATTTTTATTGGACCAAAAAACTGACCTTCTTTTAGAATTTCTGCCTTGCCAATGGGCGTTTTATAAAAAGCGAGAGGAACATCGTCCACGGCTGATCTGTACAAGACTTTTGGCTCAAACACAATGCAGGGGTCCGGTTCCTCGATGCAACTCAGCAGCAATCCTTTTGCCTGTCTTGGTCCTCGAGGTACAACCACCTGTATCAATATTCTAAATTTAGACTGATATCCTCTTATAGGGACAAGCTAAAAAAAACAATAACTTCCTGTCGTTTGGCCACAAGGCGTAATACGCCAGAACCAGATTAACACATCCGGGCTGATTTGTTTATATAAGCGACAATAAACCCGTTTACCTTAACTAATACTTTATCACACCTCATTGAAAAATTTTGATGCAAGGACGCAATGAATAATCTGAAAAATCTTTCCAGGATTTTGATGTGACTGTTTCTTATTTTGTAGATGTGTATTTTTATACCTGATATTATGTTTTTGATTGTTTCTATTAGCATTTACGAATGATGGATGCCAAGTTATTTTATCGTGTACAAAGACAATTCCTCAAAGGCTAAAGTTTTATCGAATTTAATCATTATATTATCAACAAATAGGGTGGTTGGAAAAATGTTTTACTTTTTATTTACGTTCATCAACTTCGTACGAACTTTAATAAATTACCTTTTGAAGTATGAGATGAATTTAATAAGCGTGTATTAAATTTAGTATCTCTTTCAAAACAATAGTCTATAAATTTCATAAAAATGAAAATTTTCAAAGAAAAATTTGATGGACTACATTCACCGTAATTCTGTCAGTGTAGATCAAATATTTTTGGTGTGCTTAGACACATCAGAGGAAAATACATAAATAGAGTCGATTTCCAAAAAAAACAGCATTTGCAATATTTTTTTTAATTGTTAAATTTTGAGAGAACACAATTTTTAAATTTGAGATTTTAATCGTCTCAGATTGTAAATGTTCACCTAATACAAATGTTGTCCTTTTGGAACTTTCAATGTAGAATTATTCGATTTTTAATCGACTTAAAAAAAGGAGGTTCTGTATTTGCCTGTTATGTATGTATGAATGTATGCATGTATGTCGCGAATTTCTGGGGAACCACTGAGCCGATTTTTATCAAAGTTTTTTGGAATGAATATTCTTGCTTGGAAGACCAAATTGAAGGGAAACAAATTTTTGATTCACAAAAATAAAATAAAATATTTTTAAAAATGGATAAAAGACTGTTTTCAAAAAAGCGCTAAATAGTAAAAAATAATTTCTCAAATGCAAAAGTGCAAGTAATTTTGAAGTCGGCGCCAGAAGCAACTATCAATCTGAGGCGCTGAATTCAGAATTATTTATATTTTTGCATTCAAGAAATCATTTTTTACTGTTTAGCGCTTTTACGAAGTCGGTTTCTTATTTTTTCTCAATATTATGAAAGTTATTTAGAATAAACATTCTTGCTTTGAGGAAGGTTTTAGATCAACTGAGGGGGAAAAGAAAATAAAAAATAAAAAACCGACTTTAAAAATTCATATATAATGTCAGGATGAGAATTTATCAATTTAATTCAACTACAATGTTCTAAATTTCTCTACCAGGTGACAAAAAAGGATGAAATAACAAAAAATAAAAAATCGACTTCAAAAAAGCCCTAAACAGTAAAAAATAATCGCTTGCAAAAGTATAAATAATGTTGAAGTTGGCGCCAGAAAAAACTATCAAGCTGAGGCGCCGAATTCAGAATTGTTCATTCTTTTGCAAGTAATTATATTTTACTGTTTAGTGCTTTTTTGAAGACGGTGATTTATTTTTCGTAAATATTTTTTTTTCGAGGCTTTCACTTTAAAAGTGTTGAAATCTGGACCACTTTCAACTTAAAATATAATTTTTACAATTTGTTGTTATATTTCGATCTTATAAAATCTCATGTTGTTTTATTTTAATCGTTGTGTTTGTTTTTTGATTCCTCGTAAAACGAACTTTGTAATGGTAACAATTCAAAAAAAATTAATCCGTTTAATTAAATGTTCCTCAATTAAGAAATTGTTTTTTTTCATATTTAAACTTTTTTTATCAACATAATTCAAAGTTTATGTAAGAATAAAAAAGACTCCTTGATTGGAGTCAAATCGGTTGACCTATAATATTAATACGTTTTATTAAAGAGTAAGGAAGCTATGATCAGTTATAATATTTGAAAATTATGTTCTTTTCTTAGTAATTTTTTTTATCAACATAATTCAAAGTTAATGCAAGAATAGAAAAAAGTTCGTGATTTGAGATGATGTCATTGACCTTTTTGCATTATTGTATTGTTACTTCCTGTTTTCCTCTATGAGGAAGCAAATACATATATTCACTAATTAATCATAATCAGGAAGCAAATTAAGTGCTTATTAAATGAGCCCCATACAAGTATAAATACAAACAAAGCAGAAAACCTGAGATCGAATTCACAGCTAGTTTAATTTTCTTTACACTTTACATTTACTTTTATAAATTTCGAGTATAATATTCTATTCCCAGGCGGAAAAATTATGCATAGTTTATGCATAGTATGGAAAATATTATATATAATTTTCATTTGTTCAATACATTATTTATATAAAACAAATGAATATTATTCATATTTTTTTCACTGTATATTATTTTTCCGCCAGGGTTGTCAAGTTTTCAAGGAAACTAATTTAAACATTTGGAATTTGAACTAGCCATGTTGAAAATTTCCACTGTTGAACACGTGAAAATTTTCTACAATGAAAGATGAAAAAAAAGTACTATTTTTGAGATTTTTTTTTAATTATTTAATTTTTACGATTTTATACTCCCGCACACTTTTGTTGACAGTTCGGCACGAAAAGAAACAAGTTTCAAAGAAGTAACTTTCCACTTGACAGTTATTATAATCTGATAAAAAAGCTTTTAAAGTCATTATGTATTTGTAATGGATAACGAAGATATTGAGTGAATAAACTGAAGCTGAAAAGATTTTATGTGATTTGAAATGACACAAAGACTTTTCTGTAAACATCTTTTTTAGGTTAATTGGTGTATGTTGTAAACATAAAAGCACATTCGCAAGCGTGAATTTTTCGCTTGGAAACTTTTGACCTAAGGTACTAGATTATATAGGAGAGCTCGGCCGCCATGTTCGTACCATTGTGCTTGGCGCACAATTCAAATTTTGATTTAAAAACAAATTATGATTGTGATTGCATGTTGGTGCACTGCAATAGACCATTTTCAATTTATAAATATTTATTAATTATTACACTTGTCAGTTAGTGGTGGGCTAGAATCTAACCTAATTTAATTGTCAAAGTATACAGCTTGAACTTGGCGCTAAATTAGAAAGTATGAAAATGGTAATTAAAATGGCGGTGGAGCGCTCCTGTATAACATAGTACCTTAATTCGACCCTACCTAAGATTTTCTAGACTGTGCG
>JAUMHM010000005.1:37468986-37484135 GCA_032362435.1 Melikaiella ostensackeni | reverse complement strand
GCAAATTTTTTACGTTGATTTTAATGAAATACATCCTTTTTAACAAAAAAGGTTGACGTTCATTCATTACGTATCGTGAGAATGACAAAAAATGAATTTGAAGAATTCGAAATTTCAAGATTTTTATTACGATTTTCTTTAAGAATTTTTTAGGTTTTAGATTTTTCGTTTATAAGTCAATTATTTTTTAAATATTAGAAATATACCAACATAATAAGTACCAAATTTGTTTATTTTGACAAGATAAATCGATTGATGTATCGAGAAACACTCTATGACCAAATGAAGTTATGATATGTATACAGATTTATACATTTTTCCCACGTTTGTAAGAGAACAATTTTCATAACTTTGGGAATATACGAATATTGTAAGTACTTAATTTATTCGTTTTGACGAGACAAATCTATTGATGTATTTAAAAGGCCTGTATGACCAAATTAAATAAAAATATATACAGATTCGTCAATTTGTCTAAAATTTGTAAGGGAAAAAATTCTCAATTTTTGAAATACACGAATATTTTAAGTATCAAATTTATTCGTTTTGATGAAATGAATCTATTGAACCTTCTATGATCGATGAACAATAAACTATAAAAAATAGTAAACAATGATAAATAATAAATAAATAACATAAACAATGAATAATAAAAAAGCGAAGTCGAAATCGCTTTTTCCATCCTCTCAGACTCCTTGTACAGTCTAAAATCCCCTTTCCAATCCCCCTGACTCAAAATTTTTTTAAAGAATTAATTATCCGGAAATTATCGGTAGCATGAAACTCATTGAAAAATCTTGGAAATTAAGAAAGATATTGAAGTTCAAAGTAAAAAATTTCTCATATTCGCTAACAAAGAAAACAACTTAAAAAATGTAACTTTGAGTACCAATAAAATTTTTTTAATCAAATGGGTATTGAATAAATTTAACTACGAAATACTTGAAAATTAAAAAAAAAACAAGAATCTTGTCCGATTCTTGTCAAAGGCTTATTTCTTTATAACTATACCTTTACTTAAATCAACAATAAATACAAAACAATCCTCTATGAGGAAGTAGTGTTCATGAAATGATCACAATTGAAGATACACCATTTAATGAACAAGCCCAAACTACTTTGCAGCGGCTTTTTTGTTAGTATTTCAAAAAATTCTAACTTCATCAAAAATTATTTTTTTATTAAACATAATTTTATATTATAACTGGGCATCAAAAACTGAACACATAAAAAATTCGCAATAATTTTTGGACCTATAGAAATTTCTTTAAATTTTTCAAGCTTTACCAAAACATTTCCACCAATAACTATTTTACAATTTTAATCAATGTTTTTAATTTTTCACGATTTTGGACCTTCAACCCCTCCGTGGTCGCCAAAAGTGATGTCTGAAATCTTTTTTTTTAAATCACAGGGTATCCTGATTGGATACCTCAACTTTTACACATACCCCAAAAACAGATTTCGAAAAATAAATTTTTCAATCCTCTCTCTACCTTCTTATATTATTTTACTATTTTCTTTTATGTTACTGCATTTTTAAAAATTACGTATCATTCCTCGAGCCCTGCCAACCCCCTAAAAGCTTTACGTAATATATGGACGACCCCATGAGTCGAAAATAAAAAATTTTGGAAATCGAAAAAAACACTGCTATGCAGAAAAGTATTGTAGCATATTTAAAAAGTGTAATAATTTGGGGACCGATTATTTAATACTTCAACACCAACTATTTTACTTTTAAAAAATATATAATTTATTTCTAATTGACTCTTGCATTTCAAAGAATAATTTTAAGACCTATAGAATTGGTATAAGAAATTTTTCCGGTATTTGAAAACTTTCAATTGATAAAAATACGCTAGACATTTTTTTATGAGTTGTAAAGTGGAGGCCAAGCCAGAATGTTTTAATTGAATTAAGTACCAGTTTCTAAAAAAATTGTTTGAATTCCAGCTATAATTCAAATATGTCAACTCGTAAAGGCTGAAGATTTCTCATAAATCGCAGCAAATAATACTTATGCGTGTGTTTATGTTCAAAGAAACATGGTCTTGCGAGCCTAGGAAAAAAGGTTGCTATCGTGTAAAACTTTCTTCATGCATATGTATGCACATCTATACATGTGCTGTGTGTCGTGTAATATTCATTGAAGCTTTGACAGAATTTCCGCATACAACCGGTGCAATGATGATGTAAAATCAGCATTACAGTCGAATATATATGTATACTTGACTCGATTAAATCTGACCAACGTCTCAATCCTCAGTTTTCACATTTCGATAAAATTGCACCATTTGCGCCACCTAATAAAATCGTACGAGGCAGGTTAAATTCCAATCCTTTTATGTGTCGATCGTGTGAAAAGACTCAAGTTATATTCTTATGGAGATAATTAAAAGGGGTTAACGAGGGGTAATTAATGTCTGGAAAAATCGAATTTAATGATTCAAGCGCCATTACAGCCAACCGGAATGTGTCGTATATCTGATAATAGGAGTGTCGTGCGATAAGTACAGATATTATCGGTTATTTATTCGATAGGTGAACAATTAATCTCAGTTTTGCAATTCTTCTGTTCAAATATTACACTCCAGTGTTAGGGAGCAAAATTTTACAAGTATGGATAACAATCCTTTTCATGAAAAGTGATATATTCTCAAATTATATCTGAGTGATTGCCAAAAAGTTTTGACCATTTTAAGTCTCAGTCATTCTCCAATTTTTCTTTGAATAAATTTTGTTTACAATTATCTCAATGAAATACTTATTTCGAATCACAATTTAGTAACGTTTGAAAATTTTAGACAACTTCGTTTAGAAATTATAAATAAAATATACGTAAAGTGTCTTGTCACGCACCTGTCCCAAACTACATATTTAAAATGAAAAATTGCTAAATAATATTAACACCATTTTTTAATATTTGTGATTCACAGATATCACTTAGGATAACGGAACCAAATCTCAGGGGGGGGAGGGGCATTTGTCGAAGAAACAGTTGATTTCTTCTAACCTACAACTTACATACGTTATTTTTTTTAGTAGAAGTCATTAAATAAGTCTCAGTTAAGCATATGAATCATAAAAATTAAGTGTACGTATAAAAATTGTGAAAATAGAAAGAATTTTATCTTCGACCTCAAGAGTAGAGTTACATTTTTTAGAGATGAGGATTTTAAAAATAAGTTGAAAGTCTGTCAAACAAGTTTTTTGTCAGGTCACGCTGCATTGCTATTCTAGGATATAACTAAAATTGTTGATTTTATACTGTTAATTTTTTTCAGAAAATGTCCGGTAACGCTCCGTCTTTTTTAAAATTTTGCTTTTATCCTAATCGCATATCTTGTCATGCGACCTTTAGCAATGTGTAACATTCATATCAATCACAAATGCATTTCTTGATCTCTTAGTTTTATATTTTCATACTTGGCAGTTTTCAAAATTTTTTGTTTTCGAAAATCTCATCATAAAAAATAGTTAACTTTTTGGCAATCACCCATATATGCGAGTTAAAAACTTGTTGAAATTTTTTATTTTAAATTATAATCAAACTTATGGGGAGGATAAACTTATTTTAAATTTATAAATATCTACAACTTCATCAAATTTAGTATACCTCTGGCTTATAAATCTCAAACTATTTTAAAATGTTTATTACAAGGTATTGATAAAAAAGAAATGCTTTACGAAAATATTTAATAAAAATTAAATGATGAAAAAATATAACGCAATATTAAATATAGAGGAAGAATTTAAGATTATGAAAAATTCAAGTGAAATTTTTCCCTATTTAAAATTATCAGTCACGCCGGGGATGCTTTTTCCTATTTTGTTGTTTATATTCCTACAAGCATCCTAATTTTACAAAGCGAATCAAAATTTGAAACAATTATTGAAATTTAAAACATCTGAAATTTCAAGGAATTGAAGTTGAGATGTGTCCTCTGTTATAGGTTTAGAACTAAAAAGTTTCTAAAATTGAAAGTCATACAATTGAAAAATTTCTAGATCTGAAAAATTATCAATTTCAACTTCAAAACAGTAGAAATTTTCAATTTGTTTAATCACCAAATGTGAATACTGAATATTTTCTAATTACAATCATTTTGCAACAAATTTAATTTCAACTTAGGACTTCGTCAAGCTGAAGAAACAAATATTGGCCAATTTTATTTAACTTCAAATGAAAATCAATTCTAAGACTTTCAAGTTGGAAATCTTATAAGGACGAAAGGACAGGCCATGCAAAAAATGTTTAATTAAACCTCCATGAATCGTAATCTTATCAATGATGGTATCTTGCAAGAAAAAAGATGTTTGTTTACATAAAAGAATGTCAATAGTAAAAATTGTGTATCAAACAAATATTTGAATTTGAATGCAACAAATAAATAATATTATGACGGTGAAAAGAATCCTTACGACATCAACATGTCTAATTTTTAAATATTGTAGGTAGTGTAATGGCTGAAATTATTGAAAAATAATGTATCTGCATAAATTTTTCATATCTACATAACTAGATGTGTATTTAAGATTTGCTAACTAACTTAATTTTTAAAAAAATAATTTGATATTGACAAGTTATAGACAAATGGTAGATGTAAAGAGGTTGTTCACACAGAAAATGGACCTTCATTCATTAAACTTGTTTTGAATTACACAGGCCAACAAAATTCGAACGAATTTCAGAACAAGAAACCAGAGTATACTTTTCCGAAGGTTTTTGGTGCGCTGAACAAGAATCTGGCCTCAGAATTGCTCCATAACGTCAGGTTTTCGAGATATCCTGAGCTAAATGTGCGAAAATCGTGGTTTTTGTCTCTTCTTAAATTTGAAAAATTCTCACTTTGGACCAAAATACGGAAAACACACAGTGTTTGGAGGCAAAAAAATGGAAAATAGTTTAGTACCAATGGAAGGATTTTTTGATCTCATAGAATATTATTAATTACATGAATAATTTTTTCACATGGATAATTATGAATAATTCGTCTTGTATGTACAAGTCAAGCAATCAGGCAATTTGAAAAGGAGAGTGTCTTTTATTAGTATGTAGGTTATAGGTTCTAGATATACTATTGATTCCTTTCAATGGGTTCTTAACCATTATACACTATCTACTTCAAGTTGACCTTTTTTTTATTCGTTCTCTGATTCTAACAATACTATCGAACATATATTGATCATATGAATTTTAGAAAAGACTCTAGAGTCTAGAGTCTAGATTACGGTTTTCCATTTTTAATTCTTGTTTATGTTTGATGTTATTGTTGTTGAACTTTGTTATCTGTTTGGTTGCTTATACAATCTGCTACATGCAAGTTTTTCAACTTGAATTCTATATAGAATATATTAATATTGTGTATGTCTATCTATAACATTATACTCTACGTATACTATAATATTCAGGTAGATTCATAATATTTTCATTTTTGATTCCGAAGCAGAAATAAATAAGTGAGAAAAAATTTCAAAATTTACTATATTTTAAGTTAAGATGTTACGCGAGTTCAGATGCTGGATCTTTCAGAAACTTCAGTATAGATTATGATTAGTCTATTTTGATTAACACATATACGTGATGGAGAGAAACCTAAGTTTCTTCTGAAAATTAGAAAGATTTATTTGAAAATATTTCGAAATTTATTGTTTGTAAAATGTTTTGGCAACACCCGCATTAAAAATGCGAGTTTTTACGCCCGTTTCGCGTGACAAAAATGTTCGATTTGTGACCGATGACGTGACTTTGTTCTTGGCGGGGTAAATGCAGTTTTACCCCGGTGATGCAGGAACAAAGAAAGATTTAGCGTGCTGAAAATGGTGTTTTCAGTAGCGCCATCTGACACCGCTTCGGAAAAGCCGGAAGACAGTTTCAAAATGACAGGCTATTTTGGCGCGCAATGTTTGCATATTGTTATTTCGTCAATCTGTCACAAATTGATTCACACGGTTGTTGCAAAAAGTATCGTGCGCATTATGGGGCAAAAGCAGTAATTTGAGGCTCGCCTCAAATTAGCCGCTTTTATCCCCGAGCGCACAATATACTATTTTTCTGTCCACCATGTCTATAGGAACAACGCATAATGGTTGAACATAAACTTGAATTTCTAGCAATGGAAAATAGATTTTGAACGAAATTCAATGAAATTAATTTTATATTCATTGGCCCTTATAGCCTTTTATGCTCCTTCATGACCCTATATGGAGCCGCAGGTGTGACTTTAGGGCAAGGTAGCCAACTATCCTCACAACGAATGCGGGACACCGGGAGCTTACAACCGATGACCTTCTTTTTAGGGAAAGACTTCAGGATATTATAGAAAAATTTACTCTTCGTTAAATAGAATTCATTTATTATGCATGCCCTTATGTGTTTTGTCGTTTAAAATCATACTTTTCTACCCCGTGAATTTTTGTTAGTAAGTCAGGATTTTGTTGTAGTATATCGCTGAGTTCGGAACATGTTCCCATGTTATATTTTACCTCTAACATTGCTCTAACGGTATCAATTTTTAAAGTTGTTTTCTTTGATGTCCTCATCGCATTCATTAGAGAAAACACTGTTTCGGTGGGTGTATTTGTACCTGGAACCGACAATACGTACTGTACTATTAAACGACAGTTGTTAATAGGCGCTCCAATTTGTTTAAAATGTTTAAAAACATTAATCCATCTTTGTGAAGTCGTCAAGTTATCTTTAGTCCATACAAGTACATTTGCTTCTACGTAATTCGATAATCTGCATATTCCATCGAAAAATTCATTCTCATTAATTTCTAGATTTAATTTTTCGAGAAAATATACAACATGAGCTTCAACTTCATTCCGTTGTAGAGGTGTTTTATTTAATTGTGATTTTATACTTTCTTATGCGCGCGTCATATGAATTTTAAAGGTTATAATATTTTTTAAAAAATGTTTACAAAAAGAGTAGTAAATGCGGGACATGCGGGACACCAACCTATTTTTGCGGGACATTTTGCGGGACAAACTCTAAGACAGGACACGAGCTGCTAATGTGGGACTGTCCCGCTGAATGCGGGATGGTTGGCTACCTTGCTTTTGGGTTCGGACGGCTTGCTGCAAAATTGTCAATCGGCAGAGGAGAGATATCGTCGGGGGGAGACATGCTGCATGGGGGCATACTGAGAGGGAGACATGCCACAGGGAATACATACAACAAGGTAGATATGTCACAAGGAGGCATGCCGCAGGGTAGACATGCCGTAAATAACTTGCTATGGACCCTTGTTTTGCATAGAAAAACATTTTGTTGAACGTGCAAAAATTTTGTTGAGTCATTTAAGCAACGTTTTGTTGCACGAACATTTTTCTCAGTGTATAGAGTCTAAGTTGATAAAAACATATGTATCAACCTCTTTTTTGCGTATTACGTTTTGAATTATGGATAATGAAAAGTCGGTCAAAGGAGAATTAGCTTGCATTGAAGCGAGCAAAAATAATCCATAATTGTCATTCGCGGTCCACTCTGTGTGACTGCACCCTGCGACGCAAACACGACATATAATAACGATGCATAATAATTGTGGAGATAATAACCTTGAGTCCGGGAGTGTGGGCGAAGTAAGCTTCAGGACTTTGCGAATGATAGAGAGCACCATGTCCCACTGCACCGCAAGGTGTTCGCACTGTTAGTTTTCCACAATCGAAATTGCCGCCACTTCGATAACGCACTTTCGCCGCCTCGTTTACCAACTGTCGATAAAGAAGAAATCATTCAATAATTTTTTTATGTAATCTGTTTTTCTTTCATTCCAGGTTGAATACAAAAAGTATTTAATGACATAAAGGTAATTTTATACAAGAAAATACTAATCAAAATAAAATGACAGTTTCTACTTTACCTACGGTATACAGTTTCTTATTACTGTTAGTCGGTATAAGGAAAAAGGATTTTCTGAAAGCGGCTTGGGTATTAACTGTAGGTATGAAAGGAACCTGTAATCGGAAATGCAGTATTTGAATTTGATGGTTTTTTTCCTACCTGATCAAAAGCCGGAAATATGTAATCGGCGAACTGAATTTCGGCGATTGCAGTGGCACCGAGATTTGCCAAACCAATTCCAAATCCTACTATTCCTTGTTCACAAAGAGGTGTGTTGAAAACTCGATCAGCACCAAATTTTTCTTGCAATCCCATAGTGCATCGAAATACTCCACCAAATGCGACATCCTCCCCGAAAATTACTATAATTAGGAATTAAAATAATTAATACTGTATGTAAGAATCTTATTGAGGAATAATTGATGAAAATAAAAAATATTTTCATTTTGTATGTAAGAAAAGAATATTATAGATGGTCTATTATTATAATATTATATCTTGAAATACTACATATAATTAAGAACTAACTAAATTGTCAAGTCAAAGTAATATTAATTTTACGTTATACAAATAAAACTCTCTGTGGAAAAAATAATATTTCAAATGATTTATTCGTTTTCTATAAAAACAGTAGCGTGGCTACTGTACAGTGAAATGCCGCATTGCGGGGGGGCCTTCTCCTGCGAGGGGCTTCTTAGGCTGAGCAAAAAAAAATCTATTTAAGGGGTCATCCACAAATTACGTAAGACGATTAGGCGAGGGGTGGGGGTGAAATATTACTGTTTCTTATAAGGGGTGCGGGGATTGGAAGATCTTACGTGAGAAAAATTGTCTCTAAAGAAAATGAAAAATTTAAAGATATTACAACTTAGAGAAAAGTCCAGCAGCAATTCGATCTGTTAGTCCAAAAGTGAATTTTCTCTTGAAGAAAATGCGTAATTTATTGCATTATAAGTTTCTTAGTAACGTTAAAAAATTCAACTTGAAACGCTTTAGATCCCTGAAATCTGAAGTAAAAGTATTCCATTTTCAATAAAAGAGATGAATTTTCATCCAAATAGATGAATTTTCAACCAAAAAGATGAATTTTCAACCAAGAAGATTAATTTCCTACCAAGAGAGACAAATTTCCAACGAAATAGTTAAATTCTTAACAAAAAAGATGAAATATTTACCAGAGAGATGAATTTTCAAACCAAAAAGACGAAGTTCAAACAAAAGAGTTAAATTTTCAATTAAAAAAAGGTTTTTTAGGCAAAAAAGAAAAAAAATTCATGAACAATTCGAATTTGCAGGCTAAAAAGACGAATTTTCTACAAAACAGTTGAATTTTTAACAAAAATCTTCTTAAACTTAATCTTAATCTTAATCGAATCTTAACTAAAAATATCTTACATAATTTTTGAAGTTTCAACGAAATAATTACATTTTTAACTAAATAGTTGAACTTTCATCTAAAAAAGATTAATTTTCAACCAAAAATGGAATAGTTAATTTTTAAGTTGAAAAAATTATTTTCAACCAGAAAAACAAACAGATTTTCTATAGAATGGATAAATTTTCAACTAAAAAGATGAATTTTCTAAATAAATGATAAATTTTCAACCAAAAAAATCATTTTCAACCAAGCAGTTCCACCTTCAACCAAGTAGTTGATTTTTAAACAAAAAAAAAGATAAATTCTCAACGACAAGTGTAATATTTTATATTTAAACAAAAAAGAAGATTTAATTTTTAATCTGAAATAATTGAATTCAACCAAGAAAAACGAATTATCACCAAAAGAGTTGAATTTTTAACGGAAACAGATTAGTTTCCAATCAAAAAGGATGAGTTTTAACAAAATTATTAAATTTTTAACGAAATAATTAACTTCTCAACCGTAAGAGATGAATTTTCGACCAAGAAGATTAATTTTCTACTAAAAAAGACGAATTTTCAACAAAACATATGAATTTTCAACCTAATGGTTGAGTTTTTAAGTAAAAAGATTAACTACTATTGAAAAAACACAAATTTTCAGCAAAGTTTACGAATCTTCAACGAAATAATTCAATTTTCATTCAGAGAAATGATCTCTTAACGAAAATGATGAAACTTCGACCAAGAAAATAAATTTTTAACAAAGTAGTTCCACTTTCAACTAAATAGTTACATTTTCAAAAAAAAATATTTTAATTTCTAGTCTAAAATAATTAAAACTCAACCAAGAAAGACGAATTCTCAAGAAAATAGTTGAATCTTCAACTGAAATAGATTAGTTTTCAATCAAAAAGGATGACTTTGAATAAAATAATTAAATTTTTAATCAAATAATTAACTTCTCAACCGTAAAAGATGAATTTTCGATCAAGAAAATTAATTTTTTACTAACAAAGATGAATTTTCAACAAAATAGTTCAATTTTCAACCAAAGATGTGAACTTTCAACTAAAGTGATGAATCTTCGACCAAAAAAAAAAAATTTTGAACGAAGTAGGTCAATTTTCAACCATATATCTGAATTTTCAAGCAAAAAAGATGGATTCTTAACGAAAAACGTGTTAGTTGATATTTCAATCAAAAAATATTTCAATTTATAATCTAAAATAATTAAAATTCAACTAAGAAAAACGAATTCTCAAGGAAATAGTTGAATCTTCAACTGAAACAGATTAGTTTTCAATCAAAAAGAATGACTTTTAAGAAAATAATTAAATTTTTAACTAAATAATTAACTTCTCAACCGTAAAAGATAAATTTATAACTGAAAAGATTAATTTCTTACTAAAGAAGAAAGTTTTTCAACAAAATATACGAATTTTCATCCAGTGGTTGAATTTTCAACAAAATAGTTCAATTTTCAACCAAAGATGTGAACTTTCAACTAAAATGACGAATCTTCGACCAAAAAAATTAATTTTGACCGAAGTAGGTCAATTTTCAACCATGTATTTGAATTTTAAAACAAAAAAGATGAATTCTCAACGAAAAACGTGATAGTTGATATTTCAGCCAAAAAATATTTCAATTTTGACGCTGAAACAATTGAATTTCACCAAAAAAGACGAATTTTCAACAAATAGTTGAATCCATAACAGAAACAGATTAATTTACAATCAAACAGTTGCATTTTCAACTAAAAAGATAAATTTTCTACCAAAAAAAACGAGGTTTCAACAAAATATATAAATTTTTAACCAAGAAGATTATATTTCTACCAAAAAGGCAAATTTTCGATAAAATACATGAATTTTCAATTAAGTAGTAGAATTTTTTACTAAAAAGATCAATTTTCAACAAAAAAAGACGAATTTTCAACAAATTAATTAAATTTTCAACTAAATAACCATTCTCAACCAAGCACTTGAATGTTCAAGCAAAAAAAAGTGAATTCTTAACGAAAAACGTAACAGTTCATATTTCAACAAAACGATTGCATTTTCGTCTAAAAAGAATGAAATTAACACCAAAAGAGGTAAATTCTCAAACCAAAAAAACAAATTTTCAATAAAATAGTTGAATTTTACACAAGAAAAAAGAATGTACCCTCAAACAAAAATAGTTGAATTTTCTTATTGGATTCTATTAATTAAGTTCGGATTTAAGTTGAAAATGAGAAAAACGAGAAAAGAGAGGAATAGGGGAAAGACTGTGAAGCCTGCGATGAATAAATATGATTTTTGATAATTTATAAGGTAAAGAATGAGAGTTTCAATAAATATTAAAAATCATTTTTAATACCTTAAGAATATTTTTTTAGAAAACTGGAAATTTTCTCTTCTAAAATTAATTTCATTCAGGTTCTGCGTTTATTTATTAACCAGAATTTATATGTATGTTCGTTCCCTGGTTTATGAAATCTTAGTAATATTTGAGGAAGGGGGTCAGTTGATAGCTTACAGTATCTTACATGGGGAACGGGGGTTTGGAAATTTCAGAAAAACACCTTACGTAATTTGTGGATGACCCCCAAGTTTTTATTTTTCAATCTACTAGAAAATTTTGTTGGCTACTAAGCAATTTATAACTCGGCCTTTTTCTTAAATTAGGACAATACTTTGTACTATATGAACTGCAATTTTTTTAAAGAGGTCTCCTAAACAATTGTGAAGGGGGCCCCCACGTTCCTAGTTAAGCCACAGTATAAATAAATATTGTACAAGAAAGCACGTGGAATAAATTGTTATGGTTGGATAGTGAAACACTTCAAATGAAATAATCTCTTTTTCTTAATTAAATAAAGTTCTAATGTATTTGTTTAAAAATTACTGCAAAGATTTCTAAACATACATTTACGGAAATGTTATATAGTTTTTTACCTGCGGAAGAATCTTTTTCCAAAGCAAGTCCAAGAGCATTATTTATTGCTTGAAACATATTCAACCGTTTGGCTTCACCTATAAAATATAATCAAAACTGAAAGTGCTAAATCCTTAGATTAACGAATAAGAAATTCAATAATGTACATGAATGCAATTTTAAAAAATGTAACATGCTACAATATGTTGGTAAAAGTCAATCATCAAAATATACATAAATATATATTATATTTTATGTAATACAAAAAGGCAATGTCTCCACGTACCGAAAAAATTCGGCTATTTTTACCAAAATTTTAGTAAAAATAGTCCCTTTTCCAAGGTTATTCGTACCGAAACTACGGTACACGTCGCCACGGCAAAACAATATATAAATGAAATATGAAGATACATATAATACATGTATTAAATAATATTATAATCATATATATTGATATGATAATATTATTACGGTGTACGATATTATAATATTATTATGATGTATGATATCCTATCTAAAAAAATGGTGTAACGATATGTCTCGAAAATCTCGCAATCATTGTCTTTAAAAACCTGATTGACTTCTTATTACTTGACGTTGTTTTATATCTTAAATTTAAAATTTTGAAAACTAAATCTAAAAATAATCTCTTTTATTAGGAAAAATCATAGCAAACTTTATGCGAATTGAAAAACATTTATGCTTTTTAAATATTCTCGAGCAGTTAAATTAAAACTTTCAAATTATCTGATTAATAATTGAATACGTACATTATACATGTTTTATGATAGTGATTTTTGCTGGAAATTAGTATTTTCATGAAGACTTTTAATATAAAATCATAAAATTTCGAAGAATTAAAATTTATAAAAATTTTAGGTTGTGTTAGTTTTTTTTTTCATCGGAAGTGAGCATTTTTAAACAAGCATCATCATCATGATTCCCAATTTTCGACAATTTCATGTTATGTTAGCGTTTAACGCCGAAAATGGGTATTTACAATAAAAAATTATCAGACGTTAACGATTAAATTTTTTTTAACAAGTTACCTTTTTCGGGTTTGTTAGCATTTTTTATCGAAAATTGACGTTTGTAATCGAAAATCATTAGATTTGAAAGATTCATAATTTTTCAACAATTTTAGGTTACGTTAGAGTTTTCCAACAAAAATTGGTATTTTAAAACAAAAGTCATTATGTAGTTCGAGCAAAATTTGCTATTTTTGAACAGTTTCTGGTTACATAAACCTTTTTCACAAGAAATTGGTTGTTTTGAAAAAAAAATCATTAGATTTCGAAGAAGATTTAAAATTGTGAATAATTTTCTGTTATTTTGTGTTATGTTATTTTTTTCGACGGAAGTTATTGGTATTTTTAATTTAAAAAATTCATAACATTTTTCAGATTATCATTCTGACCCATTAAGTTCCTAAATTTTGTACAATGTTTGGTTTTTTTGGTGTTTCATACTGAAAATCGGTACTTTTAATAAAAAATCATCGGGTTTCAAAGAATATAATTATAAAATTTATGAACAATTTTAGGTTATTCTCGCGTGTTGCAGTGTAAATTCGTATAGATTTTAAAGAAGCTTTATAATTTTTGAACAACTTAAGGTTATGTTAACATTTTTCACTGGAAATTGTTTATTTTAAACAAAAAAAATTAGTTTCAAAACAAGATTTACAATATTAAACTATTTTTTTTATGTTATGTTAGTGTTTTTCTTCGAAAATTGCTATTACGTGCTACTGTTGATCAAAAATTATCAAATTAAAAAAAATATTGACAACATTTGAACAATAATAGAATATGTTAGCGTTTTTCACCGGAAATTGATTATTTCAAACAAAAATCATTTTACTTCTACTTTTAGTCTATATTTGACTTTAACTTACAACAATTTTGAACAACTTTAGATTATGTTAGTATTTTTTCGTCGGAAATTGTTTTTTAACAAAAATGCAGTGACTTATACACAATTATATACACTTTATACAAAAATATTATGTACCAATTCTGGAGTCAAGATATCAATTTTCATCAATTATCCAAAATATTGTTCTCGCTTTTCTTTTCTGTTATTTTAGATAATAGATACTACGAAATACAAAAACATTGTATTGTTATTAATTTCATATTTCAACTTAAGAATTACGTGAAGTTTTTGTTTACTTTCTATGTTTGTTTTCTAGTTACATTAAATAAGCAATATAAATAAGTTCTATACATATGTGGGCCTTGAGCAACAGTCAACCTATGCATATCTTTTTATCGTTCAAGAAGACTAGAAATAGTCTTTACGAACTACTGGTAGAGAATAATTTAAAAATAGTGTATTATGGAAGTGTATGAAATTAAGCAAATTTAATTTACCGGGATTTTGTAATTCCTTATCAGGAACATAGGTGAAGTGAATATTTCTTGCGACATTTTGCAATCCGGAAGAAATTGGAATCAGTCGCGAGTCAGTGATTCGTATGCGCAAACACAAGTTACTGAGTATCATGCTTGAAGAATACTGTTTTCAACTAAGAGCTGATAACGGGTCAAAATGATCAGCTAAACGCTATTTACACACAATGTGACGTTCTGCCCTCACGCTTTCCTCGTTTTTATAATCATGTACTCGTCACCAACTTTTATTTGTCTTCTGATACCACAATCCAACGAATTTCATTCAAAAATACGAGTATAATTGTGGCAAGAAGAACTCGAAAATCGAGGTTTATTTAAAAAAATCATAATATTCTTACTTTAAAGTTATACTAAAAATTATTATACATTTTGCAATTAACTATATTATATTACAGGGTTTGAAATAAAAAAAAATTAGAACTGCACTGGACATCTCCCCACCCGACAACAAGGTATAATCAATGATAATGTACGCATGGAAGTAATAACTAAATAATTATTATAATAAGGTAGCAATATTATACGCGCGCCACAGCTCACAGTGGGGCAAAAAAAAACGCCCGGGGGTAAATTGATTTTCAGAAGACAGTTATTATCCG
>JAUMHM010000005.1:37436362-37457798 GCA_032362435.1 Melikaiella ostensackeni | reverse complement strand
ATAAAATTTTCTTCAAATTAGCAATTCTTAGAAATGTGTTATTGGTTCGGATTATCACCTTTTTCACTTGAAAAATTAAATAATTTGAACAGATTGGTTCTAAATCAACTGTTTGGTCATTCTATTTTAATTATCAATAGCTTGTTTTATTCACTTAAAGATTCTTTACCATTCTACCCGTTACTTTTTTACTGAAATGTATTTTTAAAAAAAGGTTTAATACACAAATTGAATAACTAACAATAACAGGACGTGTAATTTTTAAATAAAATTATTTCCGTAAAGACGTAATGAATAAAATTATAAAGATTCTTTAAAAGGAATCAAATAATCTATTGTTAATTAAATTATAAAAGGTGTTAATCAAAATTAAATCAAAAGTATGACTGTTATCTTAAATAGAAAACACATAGAGGAAACACAAATATACAAATATATATAATTCAAATAAACAATTATAAGCTAAACTATTTTTTTTATTAAATACCTGTGCATAGGTTTCTTTGCTAAAGTTCGTTACACTTCTCAATGAGCCTTTTTTTCTTGATGTTGCATCAATGAAATTAAAGCTTGAGTAAATTTAAGATTGACTGCACACCGAGTACATGCTTAAAATACCTAACCAATTTCTGAAATACAAAATAATTTGTTTTTATAAATGCTTATATATGGGTCATTTCAAATTAATTTCGGAATCCATGTCCCTCGCTAACTTCATGGCCTTAATGCTTGAAATATTACATTATATATATATTTTTTTTTGAGCAAATGGTGTCCTAAACTATAAGAATTGAAAAAAAATCCGGACTAAAAGTTATTTTTTAAAGAATTATTTCATTTGAAAGTAGTGTCGATTAATGAAATGCATTGTCCCCAGGTCCAAGTTCAAGAATTCGATTGGTTTTCCTGAACATTCCATAGATAGACAGAAATTATTTTTTTGCTTACTTACTTAAAAAACTATTCAAAATTTTCGAAAAAATTGTTTTCAATAACTTAAATTTTTAAAATAATTTCATACAGAAACATTTGTCCTTGTCCCCTACATTCGCATCAACTACGTTCATCGCAGTTTTTTTACGTATATTTCGAGAATACAAGGCAAGAGTATATGTTGTTTTAACATAAATTTTCTTTCAAAAGTGCGGAAAAACGATTTCCGAATTCGTCGAACGGTTTGAGAAGTAATTATTATGATAAAATTCTTCGAAAAGTACGAAAACGTGTTTTGTAACTTGTAAACTTCAACTACGTTCCCTTATGTTTATTCTTTGCTAATTAATATTTTTTCAATCATCAATTTTTTTTACACTTCTAACCACGATCCATTCGAGTATTCCTCGTAAGCCAATTAAAATCCGTCAATAACACAAAGGTTATTCACGAAATATAGTGAAAATTCAACTATGTCCACCTCTATCGAATTTATTATTTTTTTCTGTGAAACTGGATCGTAGGTCTATTTCTGTAGCATCTAGTGCTTAAAAACATAAAATATAAATGCTTTAATGAAAGTTTAGCAAAACATGTCTAATTTTAAATTTTTTACAAAAATTTAGAGCGACGCGCCTTATGAATTTTATTCTTTTTAACACTATCAAAATAGAATCTATACGTTGCACAGATCTTGTAAGTATATCTTTAAAGAATATTATGTAAAAAATTTTCAGAAGAAATCATTAAAATTAATTTATTTTATGAATTTGAAATGACTCATATAGTTGAAAAAAATTCTTATCAGAAGTTCCATAAAAAGACTTTGCACTTGACAATTTTCTTCGTAATGTCAATATCTCGGGTGTAAATGTATTTTCATAATAAAATACACCAAGTTACAATAGAAAACCGCAATGCAGAAATTTTAATTTTTTTTTTAAAATTTGTAATTACTTATAAAATGTTGTAAAAGTAACCAAATAATAGCGAAAAATTGTAGTTTAGGTAGAACTTTTCTCAAAATCATTAGAGATCATAGACAATTACAAAAAAGTTTCTATTAGAAACTGAAATTTTTTGCTGGTATTCGGACACTTATAAAATATTACAAGTAATAACAAATTTTGACAAAAATTACAATTTTTACAAAAAATTATAATTTTCACAAAAAACTACAATTTTCACATTATTGCACTTTGTTGTATTTTATTTTGGCAATAAATTTCCAGCATGGATTTTTGAAAAAAAAAGATAAAAAGTCGAATATGGTAAAGAATTTTTCATAAAAATAGGGAAACTCCTTTAAAAAAAGTCAATTATTCTTAAATTAAAGATTACAAATTAAATTGCCACTAGCAAAATTTGATTACATTTGTAGCATTAGTACAGAAAAAATACCATTTTTGTAAAATTGTGAAAGTTTCGCATATATCAAAGCATTGGAATAGAATATTATACAATTTTTAGAAATGATGCTGATGATGATATGATCACAATGATGTTATGCTCGAAAAATTAATACAGTTAATGATTTTCTTAAGGTGGGACATATAATTATGGCTGCTGCAGCAAACAGTAATCTGAAACGAGTCAGCCTTGAACTTGGAGGAAAAAGTCCTCTTGTGATTTTCGATGATGCCGATGGTACATAGAAAATGAAATTTTCATAATTCCTACACTTCATTCTTACGATTTTCTTTCTATAATTTAAAAAACTCACTCTAAATACCACTTTTATTACACCCGATTTTCTTTTGATTTGATTTATGACTATCATAAACAGATTTAATGCACACGAATTACCTGAATGAAAATTAAATAGTTCAATTTCGATTAAGTTGTATGAATAAAAAAAAATGTTTCCAGTCGACGAGGCTGCACAAATTGCCTACAATGCAATTTTCGATAATCATGGACAAAGTTGCTGCGCCGGATCTCGTACTTTCGTACAATCAAAAATTTACGACAGATTCGTGAGCCGAGCCAAGCAGCTCGCAGAGCAGAGAAAAGTTGGCGATCCTTTCAAAGATGGTGTCGACCAAGGACCTCAGGTCGAGCAAGAGATGTTCGACAAAGTCATGGATCTAATAAAATCTGGAAAAGATGAAAATGCGAAAGTCGAAACTGGTGGAAATCGACTCGGCAAAGTGGGATTCTTTATAGAGGTTCTCAATTATTTATAATGAAAATCAATCATAAAACATGCAAACAACTACTGTCATCGGGGATAATTATTGGAAAAAATCATCAAAATCGGTTAAAAATATATAAAAGGCACTAACTTGTTTGTATGGTCCTAAATTTCAGGAAATACGAACAAAAATTTCCAAGAAATTTCCAAAATTAATTTTTTTATAGCTCCAGAAATTTAGAACCATGCAAACTTTCCTTACTTCTTTTTGTTTAATTTCCCAAATTTTCAACTCGATATCCCAACTTGCGGGGATATAAGTTGTTGTGAAAAAATGCTAATAAAGTAGGAATCGGATTAGCCTTAAAATAATTTAATTTTTCAGCCCACAGTCTTTTCAAACGTAACAGACGAAATGAGAATCGCCAAAGAAGAAATTTTTGGCCCAGTGCAAAGTATTTTGAAGTTCGACACGCTTGAGGAAGTAATTGAGCGCGCAAATAACACAACATACGGTCTTGCAGCTGGAATAATCACGAAGAATATTGAGAAGGCTTTGTTGTTCGCACAAGCTGTTGAGGCTGGAAGTGTTTGGTAATTATTATTTTTCCTAAATTAATTTAAGTATATCCTTAATTACTAATAATTTAATTCTATTTATCAAATTTTAAATCGCAGGGTCAATTCCTATGATGCCATAACGGCTCAGACACCTTTCGGAGGTTACAAATTATCCGGAATCGGTCGAGATCTGTAAGTATAAAATAAATGTGTTAAAAATACCAAAAGTCTTAATTAGAGGAAACCTAATAGCTTTTTGTTTACATTTTCAGTGGAGAAGAAGGCTTGAAAGAATATCTTGAGATTAAGACAATCAACATTAAGCTTCCTTAACTATTTTATTAACCAGAATTATATGCATATTTTTGAGAACCATTTATATGATTATATTTTTACCACTTTTCGATACTAAAGATTGATTCCAATTGAAGAGTGTGATTTAAAATTTGGATCATTTCCTCCCATTCCCTATAGCTACTAAATAAATTCAAATAGTGTATATATAATTTTGAATCAATTTATTGAAAAGAATTTTTCACAGAAATACTGTATCTGTTGACAAATCATTGAGTACGTACTTATTAAAGAGCAACAACATATTCTGCGTTATTGCACTAAAATATAACAACAAATTGTAATACACTGATTACTAATCAGTGCTAATGTTCTAGCTTTTTTTGCAAGTGTTTTTGAAGTATCTACACACTTTGAAAAGACGATTAACAATCAGCATCGTCCGGGGGGATTCCTAGTTCGGCATCGGTCCAATCTGCCGGTTCAGGAAGGTCGAAACCCTAGAATAAAATATTTTAAAATTTGAAGCCGGTTTTTACCATTTAGATTGTTGTTTCCGGAATGAAATTAATGAGGAATGGACTTCAATGACAGAAATGAGAATGAATAATAATAAATAGTTACGGAAGATTAAAAGAATAAGTACCACTAAATGGTGCCAATCGTGCCAGCAGTGCCAGAGAATCCACCACCAAGCAAATCCGCCAAAAACTTCGGCTGCGATATAAGCCTGTCTAATAGGCTTGCCGGGTTCCCGGTAATTCCACCTGTGAAATAATTTATGTAAATAAAGAATTATAGGAATGAATCAATAAAAATTTTACTACTTGTATTAGGGTTTGCATTTAAAGATTTAGAAATAAAAACATTTACAATTGAAAATTTCTAATTTAAACTTCTAAAAGTGTATAATATCGAACTGAAATATTAGGACTTGATCAATTTCAAATAGTACCTCGTGCCTTACAAATTTTAACCGTTTCATTTAGGAAACTATTTATCGATAAATATAAGGAATATTTAAAAATCACTTCTACTTTCACGCCAGAAAATTAATTTTAATATTATGAGAATGACAACTGAACCAATCTATATTTACACCTCCCTGAAATATTGTAAATGATGGCCACATACTTCTATAATATTTAGAGTTGATGTTAAATTGGTCGACTAGCGAGGGTAGATTCGGTTTTCCGATTTACTAGCCCAATAGTTTTTTTTTTAATATGGGACTAGTAAGATCGAAAACTGTCACAACTTCGCAACCCGAATACTTCTACAATTTTCACAGAATTTTATCTCACATACAAGGGGCGAACATCAGGCAATCTGTTTTTTGCTTAAATTCATCATTATTGTAAAGAAAGATCATGAGCTCAAACTAAAATTGTGAAATTCCTAAAATCCTACAATTGACTAGTTTCCAGAAAATGACTGAATTTTTGTTTCTTTAAATTGTTTTGCTTTTTATTTATTGAAATTTTTACTTATTCAATTCACTGGTACAATTTTATGAAATTAGGTAAATATAAAAATTCTAATACCTGTTTTCAATGGAAAACTCGCTTTTTAGAATGTTCGAATTTTCAAAAAATGGAAAAGCGACTTTTCCATTTAAAACAAGCATTAAGATTTTTTAAATATACATAATTTTCTAAAATTTTACTAGAGAAATAAATAAATAAAAATTTCAATAAAAAGAAAAAAATTTAATAAAAAAAAAAACGGACATTTATTTTTCTTGAAACTGGCCAAATATGGTATCCTAGGAATTTGACAATTTTAGTTTGGGGTCATGACCCTCCTTTACAAAAATTATGAATCCATACAAAAGACAGAACGTCTGACGTTCCCCTTAATGTCTAGAAGTAAATTTATTTTTGGCCTTTATTCAGTTGCCATTCTCATAATTTTATAAACCCTTATATTCCAATACGCACGTTTTTCCACATTTTGACACACAAAAGAATACATATTATTTTGCACATTTTGCCATTGAAATATTTTGTACAGTGCCTAAACGACCCTGAAATTTCTAAAAATCTTTAAAAATCTACTTTTTCGCTATTTTCTTATAGTTCTATCAATTTTTTCGATTATTTGACCATGAAATGTGTGATCTATGTTATCGACAATGTATTTCCAATATATTGCAACAATAGTACATGAAGAAGGTTGAGTGAAGGTTGAGTGAAGGTTGAGTGACTAAGTTAAGTGAAAATGTTTTTCAGTATAGCTAAATATTTGTTTGTACAGTAAGGAATCTCGAGAAAAAGAATTATTTTACCTAAGCGTCCTTGAAATTGAATAAGAAATTTATGTTCAAAATTTTTGTATTGGTTTCTCACTATACATACACAAATTTAGGTACAATAGAAGACATTTTCACTCAATTCAGACACCGAAAAGTCCTTTTATCGTAAAATAAAAAGCAATATTTTACTTTTATATATCTTCTTGTACTTCAAAGTAAAAAAAAAAATTATTTTAATGTCAACCTTCTTCATATATTATTGCTGCAATATATTGAAAGTACATTTCCGATAATATATATTACACATTTCATACTCATATAGTCAAGAAAATTGATTTATTTTAAGACAATAGTAAAAAATTCGATGTTTTGAGAATATTATAAATTTCAAGGTCGTTTAGGCAACGTAGAAAATATTTCAATGGCACAGGTATAAATTCAATTGCTTCAAAATATTTTTTCTGTTAACTTAGATCTCATAACAAAAATTGTTGGTCTTTGAATGAGAAGTGTGTCGCTTTTAGTGCTTTCTGACTATATGTATAAACGATGCGGACAAAAGATTTTTTTTTTAATAAAACTTTAGGGAAGTGTTTTTGGCTTCCGAAAAAAAGTTTTCATTCCTATTAGAACTACGAGTGAAGAACTTTATTTTTTTCTATGCGTCCTATTGCACATATTGCAGACTCGAAAAAGTCCTCAATTACTACATTTTCCTGATTTCGTGACGAAACCTGCAGTTTTTAAATTTATTCAATGGAAAACTGATTAAAGACAATCCTGTTTCCCGCCTTTCCACGAAGAAAGTTTAAAAAAATAAATTTTTTAACATCGTTAGTGTGGAGCTCTTGAGGGTCACATGTGCTTCTAAAATTTTATCAGAATTTTATATTTCAAAGCCTATCACGAAAGTCTTTTCTTGTTCATCCTGTAAAATGTTATATTTGGTCTTTACCCAGTTGTCATTATCATGTCTTCAATTTCAAATTTTTACTCGATTTGCAGACATTCTTAAATGTACATTCGTTTTCGAAAAAGTGTATTTTAATGAGATTATAGAAAATAAGATCAAGCCTTTGAATATAGGTATTTTATTAATATTAGTTCATCATGCAATCCCCTTTTCCTAAAATAAAATAAAAAACTTTAATATTATCTAAAAACTATGGCATATCACAAAAATGCGAAGTATACTTCACAAGTAAAATAAAATGATCTATTATCAAAAAAACAAGACATACTGTAGTGGCAAGCAATGTTTAAATCTAACCTAAAAAATCCCCCAATTACATAATTTCTTCTACTTACGTTCCGTGCCAATAATTTCTCACTTGTTGCTTATTGACAACTGTGTTCTTTTTCAAGGTAGATTGTACTGCATTTTGCAATAATCTCGATCCCCGAGACACCAACATTATTAAAAAATTTGTTGCCAATTGACATATAATCACTCTGAAAACTAGCAGTCGAAAATTTAGCAGCGCCCCCGAATGAGCGGATATGCAATTGTATGTCAAAAATCAGACCCATTCAAACCTGTTGATCGCAGTCGGTAATAGAAAAATTTCTTCACACTTTCTTCAAAATTTTTTAAAACATTTTTTTTAAAAACCAACTTACGCGATATCAAGTTGAAACTTTGGTAAACTAAATAAAAAACACTAAGGAATGTTTGTCTGGTCCTAAACATTTATAATTATAAAAATTAAGGACCAGACAAACGTTTCTCAGTGCTTTTTATTATATCAAGTTGAAAAATTGGTCAACTAAATGAAAATCACCGAGGAACGTTTGTCTGGTCCTAAAGTTTTATAATTATAAAAATTTTGGACCAGACAAACTTTCCTCAGTGCTTTTTATTTAGTTTCCGATATTTTCAACTCGATATTGCGTTTCGTGTGAACGTAAGCTGGTTTAAGAAAAATGTGAAACATTTTTTTTGAAGTTACGCTCGCATTGCCTAATATGTTTATGATAGGGGAGAGTCGGAGAGTAACCGAAATTACCCGATTCCTACCCTACCGACATTTTTTCGCAGCAACTTACGTTCACACGAATTGAGATAACGATTTGACAATCTGGGAAATTATATAAAGAGCACTAAGGAACGTTCGTATGGTCCTAAATGTAAATTTCTGGAAATTAAAAAAAAAAAATTCTAAAAATTTTCCAAAATTAATTTATTTTTGTGTCAGGATTTTTGGACCATACAAACGTTCCTTAGTGCCTTTTAAATAATCACAAAAATTTTCAACTCCATACCTCAATTCGTGTGGGCGTAAGTCGTTACGAAATAAATGTCGGTAAGGTAGGAATCGAATAACTATTACATGGCCTTAAAGTTAAGACGGGTAATTGTATGCAATACATAGTTACTTACCATATGAGACATATCAGTTTCTCCAGATTTTTCGCCAAAATAATCAATAATTTTCGCTAAAAATTTAGGAAGTGTAGTGAAGATTGAAGAACATCAGAACATAGTACGTATGTCTGTGCACCCTTATTAAAATAAATAAATAAATAAAAAATGGTTCATTTCTGTCTTGCCGGCCTAATATTTTCCCTTAATTTTTCAAAAATAAAGGGAGTGCACAAACATCTATTTTTATGTTCTTCACCAATTAAGTAAGTTACTGGAGTTTCAGTGAAATATATTTGTTACTGTGGATATCTAGAGAAACTGATATGGCTCATATGGTAACTAGTATCATATACAATACAGATTTCACATCTCAATGAATATTAATTTTAAAACACAATTTAAGGCCATGTAATACTTATCCGACTCCTACTTTACCGACATTTTTTCGCAACAACTTACGTCCACATGAATTGAGATATAGAGTTGAAAATTTGGGAAATTTATAAAAGGTACTAAGAAACATTTGTATGGTCTTAAATTTCTGAAACTACAAAAACATTCAATTTTGGAAAATTTTCGGAAAATTTTTGTCGAATTTCCAGGAATTCAGGACCATACAAACTTTTCTTAATGCCTTTTATATCATTTCTCAGATTTTCAACTCTATATCTCAATTCGTGTGGACGTGAGTTGTAAAAAAGTCGGCAAGGTAGGAATCGGGTAAGCACTACATGGCCTTGAATAAAAGTTTTCAAAAATTCACTAATGCACTAATTATTTTCCCTAAATTATTAAATAATGACAATTTTATTCCATGTAATTTTTCATATCAAACAAGTGTAAGATGAATGAAGCTTTCGATTGTTGATTTTTTTTTTTTGAAAATACCAAATATTTTATTTTCCATAAGAAAATAAAATAAAATTTACAACTGTCCAACTTTATTAATTTCAAGGGATGAAAGTAATTTTTTATGCAAAAAAATCCAGTTATTAGTTTTATAGAAAATTTCCACATCCCGGTTTTTTGCCAGTTCTTGTTTATTTGTTTATATATCGAAGTTAAGGCCATGTCATACTTACCTGATTTCTACCTTACTGGCAATTTTTTTTGCAACAGCTCACGTCCACACAAATTGAGATATGGAGTTGACAATCTGGGAAATTATGTAAATGGCACTAAGGAACGTAGGTTATTGCGAAAAAATGTCGATAAAGTAGGAATCGGGTAAGTATTACATGGCCTTAATTGGTATGCAATTTCTAATGTTCATTTACAGCTTTAAAATTTTACTACACATATTTTAAGTATTTGAAGAATTCTCAATGTCATACGATGTCAATAATGATGTCTGGAGTCTAATTAGCCAATTGTAAATTTAATACGCTTTATATACACAATGCGGTGCTATTTAGCACAATTAATTTCAAATTTAAAAAGGTTGTATTTTCTTTTCTTTTTCTCATTCAGAATTTTGTATGTCCTTTCGAACGCTTTAACATTTAAATTATTTAATTTGAAATTTTCGAATCTATAACAATATGAAAACGTGTTGATCTAAATTTTCCTATTTATTTCCATTTTTTGCACTTCGATCACAGAAAATTCAAATTTATTGCCCACAGAAAATGCAAATTGCCCGCCCCTTTTACAGTGACAGTAAAAGACGCTGCTTCTATTTTCGAGACCCGGGGATTTCGCTCTAAAATTGAATCAGGCTTTTTACCCGATTTGACGCCAAATCAATAAATTCGTTGAACTCCCTGTGGAGTGCTGCCACGTGCGGGGGTTTCCATCCATTTCCATTTATTCACCTCTCGTCTCGTTCGAGAAAACTTGACTCTCGAATCTACTTCCACCACTCAATACCAGTTCGCGCTCACCTCGGCCAATCCCGATGCGTGTTAGGCGGGAGGGATGGCGCCAGTGTCGCCATCTCGCGTTCTCAGCCGTCAGTCGTCATCTAACCGAGGTGCAGGTGGAGGTCTGCCCGCTGCCGTCTGCTCGCCATATTTGTTGTTGTCGTCGATGGGGTAGGCTAGCCAGGGATTAAAAATCGGCGACAGTGCGGTGATAGTGCGTTAATCCCAATCAAGGGAGCGACTTATCGAGCGCGTGTGAATGCTGGTCCAAGGTTCCCAAGAGGTTCCCTGACCAAGAAGCGAAATGTCTCGTACATGAAACTGACGGGGCACTCATTGTCAGCTGTCTTGTTCTGTTTTCGAGTGCAAGTGTGCATTATAACCGTTGCATCGGTTTTGTGTTGGTGATTATAGTAGGGTGTTCAGTGCGTTAGTGACGGACGATATCAACTTTCCATAGGGAGCAAGGTAAGAAAAACAGAATATATAAAAGGAGAGACTGAGATCAAATCTTGATCGATGGCTTAATTTTTAGACAAATTAGAAAAGTTGATTACAAAGCTCTAGGTATTTTTCAATTGGATAAAAAAGAAATACTTGGATAAAAATACTTAAAAAATAGGAAAGTGAGAGGGTTGGGTCCCCTTTATGGGGTCGGGGTCGTCGCACGTTCTTGACGTGAGACTGTCGACCCGCCAAGGTCCTTGTGCTTCGACTCCCGACGCGACAAATGCAATGTATCGCTCAAGTCATTCGCGTGCTGATTCCAAACATAACCTAGCCCAACAATCCATTTGACACCCGCGAGATAAATCCCCGGGCTCGGGTGATAAACGAAAACAAACAACGGTTCGTGAATTTGAGGTGGAACTAACCTAGCCTAACCTGTATTCACGATTTCTCGATTATGATTACCCTTGGAAGATGGGAGATTCATAATTTGAGAGTTTAAATTCAAATTTTTTCAGGTAAGTTATTCAGGTAAAAAATCTGATTTGGGTTTTATATGAGACGACTGGCCTTCAACGTCGATTTTTTTTTTTTGTAAACGAGCTTCGGCCTGGGAAACAGGGAAAAGAGGAGGGTTAAACGGATGGTTTGGGTGGAAAAATCGATAAGCTTCCACCAAGGAAAGTCAGCTGTTCCAGTTTTTCCTAACGGTTTGAGTCTGAAAGAAAACATTTGGTGGATTTTAAAGACCACAGCTGCTGACACTCGGTATGCTTGCGTGAATCTTTCGTCCAGATGGGGTGACTTTCTCTTTCTTTTAGTTTCTCTCTCGCTCTCTACTTATCTCTCAGTGACGATTATTTTTGAAAGTTAAAGATGTGTGTGATGTTTGCGAAATATAAACAAGGCGAGCGTATTTCAGATTATAGCGGTGGAAAATCTCTCCGGTATAGACAATTTCAAAACGTTTGTCAATTCAATTAAAAAAAAATAATTTTAAACGTATAAAACAGGCTTCGAAGTTTAATTTTTTGAGATTTTTTTCGGAAATGCTACTTTTTTGCTACTTTGTTCAATGTAAAGCTACTTTTTCATTAAAGTGTTATAAAAAATTGATTTCTTAAAGATCGAACTCACAACAACTCCTATTTTGTTTTGAATGGAATAATCGGAATTTAGTGTCCTTCCCGAACAAATTGTTTTTTTATGCCAATCAATGATAATATAATTTTCATCAGTTTTTATCAGAGTCAAGTCAAAAAAATGCAATCGACCTTGTGTGTCAATTTCAACAGTGAACTGTAATTTTGGATGCATACTATTAACAACATTAAGTCAAAAGAGACAAAAATGTGATTTATTGGTATTTTCACATTCTCAAATAATTTTAGAAAGGCAGCACTATTTTTATGTAATTTAAAATAAACAGAATTGAAAATATTCAATAGCATCAAGAAATTGTTTTTTCGAAATCTTAGTATGAAGTTTAATCATATCCTGTCTTTTATATTTAATAATCTGAATTTATATATTTAATAATCTAAATAGATTGGTTCTTAATCAACCCACAAAAAAATTGATCGTACTCAGGAACAACGAAACCAACTGTAAAATTTGAATCGGTTTGAAGGCTTAGTGAATCCCCAATCTTAATTGGCCAAGAAAACTCTTTTTTGGTTTAAAATTCAACTCTTTTGTTAAATTTCAACTTTTTCATTTGAAACTTTATCTCTTTTGGTAGAAATTTCATTTAATCATCTTTGATGGTTAAACATTCAACTGTTTGGTTGAAAATTCATCAACAAACCACAAGTATTTGTGTTATTTTTTTCCTAATAATTTGTATACATTTTTGTCAATTTTGTTAAAATAAGTCTGCTTGGGTTGAAAAAGTTATTGATCCATAAAGATGCTGTGAATCTATAGTATTAAAACGTTATTACGTACTTTAGTTTACGCATAACATAAGTTTGGCGCAATTCTGCCACTATGATGTCCGCACAGCACGCTTAGTATTATCTTTAATTTATTCTACTCAATTTAATGCTTAGTCCAAATATGAAAATGTAGATATGGAAATATATTGGACAAAATAAAAAATTGTTCTTACTATCGCGTTGATCCCTGGAAAAAAACTTTCCTTAGTTTCAAGTTTTAATTAAAAATCTAATTAATAAAATCTGGGAAGTTGGTAGCTACTTTGTCTTTGTCTTGCACACTGTAAAAAACCTGTCTTACATTTATTCTTGCAGAAATCCTTTTGCAGAGATATCTGCAATTGAAAAACAGAATTTAAGAAATAAAGGACGTATATTCTTCCGATTTTTCTTAAATGTATACTTTTTTTTAGAAAAATGCAAAGAAGAAAATTCCCAGACTCAGAATTGAATGGGCTTATCCAATCATAACATCTTCAATAACATTGTTTATTAATAAATTCATCAATTTGCTTTCAATACGAAGTAAATTTTTGTTTCACAAATGAGCTACGGAAAACTAAAACCGCTTAACTCTATTGAACCTAATTTTACAAGAGAGACAAAAAACCTTTTCAGAGGAATGATTTGCAATAGATTAAGATAATTATTTTTTTGTGTACTTTGGAGGGCCAGTTTAAGGACCACTATGTCAATAAATAGATGGCGCTACATACGTATTTTATAATTTAATGGAAATTTCGATGGAGTTAGGACGGTTTAGCATTCCATAACATTATAATAAAAAAAAAAATCGATAAATCATTAAGGAAATGATATGAAATAAATATTTGTATGTTCTTCACAATTCAACAACAATTAATTGACAATAAAAACGGAACATTTTTATAGATATACGTAATACTTCAACTTTATTTCAAGTATTTACTATCAGAGATTCATTTTTTGAAGGCTATAATCAGGTTGGATTTTCAGAAACTATTGAATACTTTCCATTCCTAATGTTTCAAATTTAAATACTCAAATTTTCAAAATATTTCACATCTTTTAATTAATTAAATTATTGGTAAAAAAAATGTCAAACCGTCATGTTTGTCAATTAAATGCGTGTATATAAGATTATAAACATAAAAATGTGTTTTCCGCACGAAATTTAGTTTTGCTAAAAAGTGGAATTAGGCAGTTTTAGCTTTCCATAGCTCAATTATGGGGTTGAAATTTCGAATTATGCTCATTTTCACTTTTTCGCAGTTTGCGGTAGACTCAGAAAAATATGAAAGTTTAAACTGGGATTCGGACGAAGCAGTTTTTGTTTAACCGAAATCATTTCAATCGGTGCAAGTTTTGTTGTATTAAAATTAAACTAACAAAAATTTTGAGTACAATTTTAATTACCAATTTATATTTATTAAGGAAAATTCTGAAAATAGACGATACACTCTTGCTCATCAGTTTTAAAGAAAATTTTATGTCAAGATTTATAGACTTGTTATTATTCATTACATTCTTTTTTTGTTATTTTGTTTTTCTTACTACCAATAAAAATAAATTCTTTAAATTTGTTGCACTTAAATCGTTCTCTAGAGCTAAATTCGGCGGAAATTTCTAAAAATATATAATTTCTTGTATATTTAGCAACATTTTTCTCTTTGTTTTGCAAGTTGGGACGATAATGCAGGAGCACCGGTTTATATTCGAGTAGTAAAAGCTGCGCCGATTGTAATGGGCGTGAATAGCAATTTACGCAACATCGTCTCAACTAAGTTGCATAAACTAGTTTACAGTGGTGCTATGATGATAGCAAGTGCTGTGAATAGAGTTGCCCGTAACGATTTAGCTCCGTTACGATAAAGCGCTTTGAAATTCTAATTATCGAGAGAGTCCGCGAGTTACATTGCATGATCATTATGAGACACGATATCACTTCGATACCAAAAAAAAGAAACTGCGTTACATTTTTTCAAGATGAGCTTAAATAAAAAATCCCGAGTGTTAACTTGAAAAAAAAAAAATTGTATTAAGGATGTTCTAGGTGGGTTGATTTAGAACCAATCTATTCAGATTATTCCCTTTTTCAAAAAGAAAAAGGTAATAATCCAAACCAATAACACATTTCTAAAAAATTGCTTACTTCTTCTTCTCCTTATGAAAATTTTTGGTGTACTGAAAAAGGAACACCCAAAAAGTTCACCAATCAAAACTAAACTTCGAGACTATCCGCTTTTCCGGCTCATTAGATGCAAATATTTAATAAATGTACAAACAAAAAAAAAGGAGAAAAAGGAAAGAGTCAACCAACCTCATACTCTTTCATTTTTTCGTCTTTTTTATACTACTGGTGACCAACATGTTTCGAAGTCAATTTAGACTTCCTCATCAGGGATAATTTATAGGATAACTACAGTTATGAATAATGAAACATATATTAATTGTGTATATGTGCATGGCAGCTCTTTTTATCAACTTCAGATACATTATTTAAATTTATTGATATTCTCATTCAAAGTTCCTTTGTTATCTTTTTTTGCTGAAGTCAAAACATATTTTCGTGTTAATATGAAATATCTTTTTTTTAAAAAAAACAGGAAACTTGCATTTTAGCAATAATTCCTTCTGTAATGCATCCAATCTAAGTTTTTACTAACTGAATAAATTCGTTGAATACTCCTATACCGGAATTTCAGTAATATTTATCATAAAATCACATTCCACCAAATTTTTATTAATTGCACTGAAAATTATATTGACAAAATTTTGAAAATAAGAAAAAATAAAATAATTTCTTATATAACTTCCTGCGTATGAAATCCAAAATTTGTAATCCAAAGTTCGGCAAACACTTCACCACAGTACTAATTGAACAAAAATTTCTATTATTTTTCAAAAATGTTTGTAAATTTGGTTGATTCTCTTTTTATTTTCAAAGATAGAATCAAAAATCCACTTTTTAATATAAATTTTTTAAATTGTGATAAAAAATTCTTTACCGGGAAGAAAATTTAGAGAAACACGAAGTGCACTGAATGACAGAAATTCTACGAAACGACCTTAAAATTTTCATCCCCATAGCGCATGTGGAATCCACCTCAATTGAACCCTAAAATTTTGAAAATTCAGTAAAAATACACTGATGTAATGCTTGAAATTTTTATTGGTGATAAAAGCGACATTTGATATCAAAAGAGCACAAAAAATTAATCAATTTTGAACCAAAAAACGGTAAAAAATTTACTCAAGCGAAACTGAACCACAATTGGTTCATTTCGAGCTATACGAATATTGAAAGAAATTCAGTTGTTTTTTAGTTTTGACATTGCTCATGACAGCTAGTACAGCTGATGTTCAAAATGAATTTATAAGAAAATGAGTTGAAACTAAACTGAAACCCTAGATTTTTCTGTGTGGGAGTGGTGGAATTTGATGTCATAAGGCTACCAAAAAAGTTTAATCCTTCTAACTCATGTGGGACATACCTCCTTTCAGCCCCTCACAAATGGGGTGGGTTCCACATGACCGAAAGGGATGAAACTTTTTTTTTGCATTTTTGGGCTCAAATGTGTCCGTTATCAGCAACAACAATTCGAGTTTTTAAATTAGTTATTATTACTGATTTTTAAAAATTTTAGGGGTTGAAATAGGGTAGGTTCCATATTGCCTAAATGGATGAACCTTTGTTTGTGCTCCTTTGGCATCGAATGCCGTTATTATCAGAAAGAACCTTTCCTGTCTTCAAATTAGTGTAATTTTACTGGATTTTTTAAAGTGTAGGGGTTGAATTGGGATGTTCTGCATAAACTAGAGGGGTGATAGTTTTTTTGCCTTCTTTTGGAAACAAATGCCGTGAATATCAACAAAAACATTCCGAGTTTTCAAATTAACCTATTTCGCAATTGTTTTCAAGTTTTACGTGTCCAATTAGTGTGGTTTCCACATGATGAGACGTACCTGCCGCCTTGAATTTCTCGACTTGGATCCGACTCGAAAATGTCGAGGCCTTGAAAATCAAGGCCTCGATAAGGCCTTTAAAAAATTTTAATTAGCGATTTGAAAATGTTACATCCGTAATCTACAAGTTTTCACGATTGATTGATTTATTAATTTATTTATCGCAGGCTTCACAGTCACAGTTAAAAAGTCTACTACACATTTTTGGTTGGGAATTCATCTTTTATTGCTTAAAAATTTTATTATATTTTTGAAATTTTAATGATTTTCTTGAAAATTCAAGAATATCAAAAGTCATCCTTTTTGGATGAAAATTCAACTGTATGTTTGAAAATTCGACAATTTGGTTGAAAATTTTTCTTTCTTAATTGAAAAGTTTTTTTATGGTGTAAAATTCATCTATTTTTTTGAAAATTCGCCTTTTTAGTTTGAAAATTAATCTCTTTTGATAGAAATTTCATCCTTTTTGGTTAAAAATGCCACTGTTTGGTGCAAAATTGATCCTTTTTGGTTGAGCATTAAACTTTAATCAGCATTATTCCAACCAGAATTAAAGAATTTAGAGCATTTTCAAAAGAGAGATTTTTTAATTCAATGACACTTAAAATAGCTATATGATTTTCAAACGTTTAGAAATGTTCAAAAAATAGGAACTATTTTTCTAACAGATTCAGAAATTTCAATCGACATTTCAGTTGAAATCAAATATATTTAGAAACTGTGCCAATGAATTCTTCGATTCGCTAAAAATTCCAAAAGTCACATCATTTCCCAAATTATCATCGAAATTATAAAGAAAATTTACGAAATCCACGAGATATAATTAAGATTTTCAGTACATGTCAACAAAATTCACAAATTATCCTAATGACATTTTTCAATTGGACACACATTTTGAAAGTTGTGCATGTTTAATAATCAAGTAGATTGATTACCTATATTGAGAATATTGGAATATCTTTCTAAAACACATTGCAATGATTTTGAATATCTTTTTCGAAGTGACTACAAATTTCTTAATTCTTCAACTTTTTTGTTTCAAATTCAGTCTCCAGAAAAATCTTTAAACATTCCACAATCGGCAAATAATAAATATTCCAGAAGTGTGTCATATAATTTGTAACAAAAATATTGAAATATTCACTATTTATACAATATGTTGTTGACAATTTGATAGATAACGCAAAATTTGTATCGCTTTCGTTTTATTTTCGGAACGAAATTGTATGCTTTGAAGAAACTTTTTCAAAGTTAATTTGAAAAGCAATTGCTGTTCCGACTCAATAACCTTTTTGTATACTTCTTCAGTTTGAAGAGAAATGTAATTTATTATTTACCTTACTTTACTTTGATTTTTTAATTATCATTTATATTTAGTTTAATTATTTAAATTTAATTTAGCTCAATTAAATTTTCCATCTCAACATTTCAACTCTTATTAACTCCACTCCAAAGTGACCTTTAATTCTATAGAATTAAAGGTCACTTCGGAGAGGATATACAATACTATATTGTAATTTTCAGACAAAAGAAAAATATTGTTCACTAAAACAATAGACAATTTTCTTACTACAAGTTTTCACATAACAATTTGAAAATGCTAAATTATTAAAAATGGTAATTTTCGATTACAAATTATCTCCTTCATATTTTTATGAAGTATTGAACTATTATTGCTACATTAAGGTTTTTGTAATGACTTGCATCCACAATCATCCTGTGAGAGGTTTGATTTATTCGCCCTTCTCAGGCGGTCGGTAGGTTCGGCAAGGGAAAGATGCACATCTGCCGAAGGAAACTCAAGCTTCCAAGACAAGGCCTCGCATTTCAAGGCCTTGAATTGTCTCGAAATGCGAGGCCTTGAATTATCCTGCCTTGCTATAGGTCTCGTGCGTTTGAAAACAAATTATTTTTTATCTTATGTTTTTCGTAAACATTGCGAACTTTAGACTCACAAAAATTCTTGAAAATTCAAGCGCTTTTAAATTACAAATGTAACTTTAATTTCAGGTACTGGTAACTAAAAATTAATTTGTGAAATTCCTTTTCATCATATTTTTTATGTCAGAATAGTACTTTCAAATTATTTTCATAAACAAATTGTACAGTTTTTATCACACAATAATCCACAGATATTTAAAACAAAAATTATACAGAATAGTCAGATGGAATCCATAATATCGACCTAACCTATACGAGATTGTTCATGTATTTAATTCTCGGATTCTGACATGATTTTAAGATAAATAATTCACCTACTAAGCCAAAAATTTTGATCAAAGGGAAATCCAAGATGAATTATATCATTTTTTTTTAATCTAAAATTAATGATTAAAGTGCAAAGTAAAACGAGTACGTTTTGAAATTATGAATGCATATTGCATATAAAATTTAATGTACGTGAGTGGAAAAAACTTCCAATAAACCGTGGCCATAGAACCATAGGCTGCTATCTCCCTTTTTTGACAAAATGATTTAATGACACCAAAATCTCTCCGGGTAATTTTAATTTTATTCTAAAAAACAATTTCTAAGTTGGTAAAATTTATAAAATGAAATATGCGTAACAGAAATTTCTAGAATCACAGGGTGTTATCTAGTGCCATTATCTAGTGCCGAATAGAAAGAAAAAGTTTTATTTCAAGAAAAAATATCCTGTTTTAAGTCAAAGGAATCTTGTTTTGCGACCACAAATAGGCTGACATCTAACTTCCAGCAAATAACTGGGTTAAATCTAACTTTTAATCCAAAAAATAGGCTTAATATGCATTCATTTTTTTAACTTTAAAGGTTCAATTTTGGTTTAAATTTAATAAATTCCAAGTGACGCAGCGAAGCGAGTAATTTTCATGCCTAGGAACTAATAAGAACATTGAATAACTATTTGGAATAAATATTTATGAACCAAAAAAGCAAAAAGTCACACTTTTGTTAAAGCTTAATATAAGTACAACTTAAATTAGGCCTGTTTTTGGCTTAAAGTTAGATATAAGCCTTTTTCGTCTTAAATCAAGATTGCTTTGACTTTCAACAGGATCCTCTTTCTGGAAAAAAACATTTCGCTTTCTGTTCAGTATCAGAAGAAATTTTAAAAGTAGAAACTGCAAGTTATCATTGCTTTCCACCCTGATAAAAAAAGTTTAATTGGTAGTGTCTCATTCAATTTTTTCTGTAGAATGCGAAAATGAAGCAGTCGTTTTGTTCCGCAAAGATTTAAACGTTACAATTGTTGATTTTTTAAAAACTTTATTGTTGTTTTTTTATTTATTTTTAGCTTTATGGTGAAGCTTAGACTAAATAACATACTTATTTTTATAGTGCTTAAAGAGATATTTTATTCTTAAAAAAGAACAACAAAATATCTTTAGCAGTTTCAATGAAAAATGCTTTTGAAAACAAAAATATTATCATGCATATCTCAAAATCTACTTATTTTTGAGAGTGCAGGTTGTGTAGGATTATTGTACTAACATTCCACACCCAATAATTTTTTTTCGAAAATTCATTTTTTTTTAGTTGAAAATTATTACTATTTGTCTAGTGGAATATTTATCAACATTGGTTAATTAATTTTTAAATATTTAATCCAATTCCATTTGTTTAAATTTTTTTTTGAAAATTCGTTTTTATATGTTCCTGTTAAGAAGATAAGTAATTGTTGAAAAAAATTAGAAATATAAAAAATTATTGCTTTCAACAATCAAAAGTTTGGAAATTAATAGCAGAAAAGAGAAATTTACAAATTTTGTGGAAAAAATATTGTTTAAACAATTGGAAAATATTTGAAAATAAACTTATGTCACTTAACGATAACAAACTACTAGTTTAGCGAATTTTTGGAAAAAACATTTCTGAAACAAATGAAATTTGTTTAAATAGATAAAAATAATGAACCAATGTTGATAAATATTTTACTAGACAAATAGTGATAATTTTTATCAAAGAAAACGAATTTTCGAAAAAAAATTATTTAAAAAAGTCTCTTTTGTTCAAATAATTAAAAATTAATTAACTAATGTTAATAAATATTCCACTGGACCAGTAGTCATAATTTAAAAAAAACGAATTTTCAAAAAAAAATTATTCAAACAAATGGAATTTGTTTCAATAAATAAAAATTAAGTAACTAATGTTGATAAATATTCTACTAGATCAACAGAAATAATTTTTAGCAAAAAAAAACGAGAAAAAAGTGCTCGAAAGGGTCGATCTTATGAAGAATTGACAATTTTGGATATAAGGGCAGTTTTTAAGGCACCGTGGGGTTGTGTTAGGGGCGTCAAACCCAAATATCTGATACGTGAAATTCTTCATTAGATAGTTCCCAAGAAGCCTCTATACTTTCCCGTAACATTTTTTCAAACCCTGAAAAAATATTCCAAAAACTCCAAAAAGTGATTTTCCCCTTGCAATTTACATGGGAAACTTCAAGTCAAAATAAGCACCTGCTAAAATCAAAATTCAAAAAAAATCTGCCTGCTTGGCGGGCCACATTCTCATTGCACAGTTCGCTTCGCTCGCAAGTTTGAGCGCGCCTGGGGCGCGCGATTCGGTCGTAGCGCTTCGCGCTTCGAAACATGTGGATCTCGGCTTTTGCGCTCGATGTTATATGTTCTTCATGTAGAAATTACTAAATTTGTTTTTGATTTCAAATGAAAAAGGAAATTTATTTACTTGAGGCTCTATCGGCCTTAAGGAATA
>JAUMHM010000005.1:37414222-37435635 GCA_032362435.1 Melikaiella ostensackeni | reverse complement strand
GGAGTCGGGGTGGTTCGGGGAGGGCCACATCCGTCGCGGCAAATTCCGGAGCCGGAGCCGAGGATGGCGCCCAAGGTGCCGCGGGCGCGATTCTCGATTGGGAAGAGACTGATCGATTCTCCTTCGAGGATTCCGATCGCTTCGAGGAAGACTCACTATGTAGCTGGAGCAGTGAACCTGAATCGATTTGCAACAACTGGCGAGGATGGCGACGACCACCTGCGGGATTTACGACCTCCAAGAAGACTGCAGAAGGTTAGTTATCTTCTCAACACTTCTTTTTTCTTTTCTTTTTTTCTTTAAGGAGAGAACTAACGAAGGATGAAGGAGGATTTCTGCAGGTCAGGAAAAATCTAGTTGATTGAAATATCGAAAGATTGAAATCGATGAATAGGTTGACAGTCGATAAAATGATGTAGGAAGAACTTGGAAAATTAGAAAAGCCAATTTTTATCACGTCCTCATATGGAACAATAACTAAAGTCACTGAAATACAATTAGCAAAATTACATCGAGAATAGACACCATAGCAGGAAAACTAAGTATCGATGTCTGTAGATATGTAAGCCAGTTTGAAAAGTTATTCAAGGAACAATAATGTGAGGAAGCAATAGAGAATGAGTGTAAGTGAAAACTAGAGAAATGACAGATAAAGCAAATTTTTTATTTACTTACAACCTCTACACAAACTGTATTGCCAAAGCATGTTAGACACTATTGATATTTATAAGCTTAACAGCAGGGATCGCAGTCCGTCCCCTTTTTCCCCCTTAAATTTGAAAAATCCCCTAAAGCACCTAAAATCGAGAAATTTTACCTAATTTCCACCTCTTTTACAAAGTTTCGATTCATTTTTGAAGATTCATAAACAGAAATTCAAAAGGTTAGAAAACAAGACGTTTGGAAAGAGATTCTTTTTGATGATACCTGGGGTATGACACGATCTATTCTGTATCTTGGAAAATGTGTGCTGTGGTTTGTCCACAATTGGCGCTCCGATCGTTACTCTATTCGTACTTTTTTTTAAAGAATTGAATAAAATTGAACAAATTGAATGATTTATGTTGAAAATTATTTTTAAAAACTTGAATATATTAGAAATTTTATAAAAATTAAAACATTTACTCTGTATTGCACTAGCAAAGTAGCGAGTAGAGTGACGATTGCAGCGCCATAATCGTATTTCCTCTTCCCGCCGCAGGCACGGAATTTCAGTATGACGTGTCATACCTCTGGATGATACCAATTTCAAATATTTCCTGAACAATTTATTTGCTAATTTTGTTTAAAACGGCGTAAAAGGTTTCAAATGTACTATATAAACTATATTTAATATGCTATATTAAATTCAACTTGAAGGGCTTCAAGTTCCTAATATTTCAAGTGAAAATATTGCATTTACAACGAAATAGATAAATTTTTAACCAAATCGTTGATTTTTCAATCGAGAAAAAATTTTCAGTGAAGAAGAAAAAAAATTTCAACCAAAAAGAGGAACTTTCAGCCAAAAAGATTAATTTTCTACCGAAAAAGAAGAACTTTCAACGAAAGACGTGAATTTTTATCCAAATAGTTACATTTTCAACCCAAAAAGACAAAGTTTAAACAAAAAAGTTACATTTTCAACCAAAGAGGTAAATTTTCAATCAAAAAAATGATTTTTTATCAAAGTAGTTCAACTTTCAACAAAGTAGTAGTTGAATTTTCAACGAAATAGTTGAACCCTTAACCAAAGCAGATTAATTTTCAACCAAACAGTTGCATTTTCAAGCCACAAAGATGAATTTTCTACCAAAAGAGTTAAGTTTTCAACCCAAAAAGACAAATTTTCAACCAAAAAGGATTACCTTTTAACAATATTGTTCAATTTTCAACAAATTAATGAATTTTTAAAGCAGATAATTAAATTTGTAACAAAAAAATTAATTCCTAACCATACAGTTGCATTTTTAACCAATGAAGATGAATTTTCTAACCAAAAATACGAATTTTCAACAAAAGAGTTAAATTTTCAACTAAAAACGATAAATTTTCAACCAAAAAAAAAAAAACGAAACTTTAAGAAAGCAGTTCAACCAAGTAGTGAAATTTCAACCAAATAATTGAATCCTCAACCAAAACAGAATTATTTTAAACCACGCAGTTGCATTTTTAACCAAAAAGTATCTAATTGCTACCATACGAGATGAATTTTCCAATCAAAAAGATGAATTTTCAACCAAAAACCGATTTTTCAGTCAAGAGAGAAACAAAATTTCTACCAAATTGTGGAATTTCCAAGTCACAAAGACGAGTTTTCTACAAAAAAGATGATATTTTAACACCAAAATATGATTTTTCAAGAAAAAAGTTAATTTTTAACCAAATAGTAGTATTTTCTACCAAAATAGTTGAATTTTCAACAAAAAAAAAAACGCATATTGAATGAAAAATGTAATAGTTGATATTTCGACCAAAAAGAACTTTAATTTTCAACATAACAGTGGAATTTTAAACTAAATAGGTGAATTTTTAAGCAAATAGTTGAATTTTCAACCAAACAGTTGAATTTTCAACCAAATAGTTGAATTTTTAACTAAATAGTTGAATTTTCAACCAAAAAGATGAATTTTCAACCAAGTAATTGAATTTGCAATCAGAAAAAACGAAGCTCAATGAAAAATGTAATAGCTGATATTTCAAACAAAAAAGATTTTAATTTTAGGTAAAAAATAGTTGGATTCCAGTCAAAAACACGAATTCTCTACAAAACAGTTGAATTTTCAACCTGAAAATATGAATTTTCAAGAAAAAAAGATATTTTCGACCAAATAATAACATTTTTAATAAAAAAAGATGAATTCTGAACCAAAAATATAATAGTAAACTTTTCAATCAATAATAGTTAGATTTTCTTATTGGGTTCTATTAATTCAGTTCGCACTTAGGTTTTCAAAAAAAAAATTTTTACATTGTAATCGTTTTTTGCAAAGATTTTAAAATATTTTGAACATCTGAGAGTTTTCACCTGATAAAGATACATGAGAAAAAAATTGAAAAGCCCAAGAAAAGAAAAACGGAAAAAGTAGGTTTTTCAAATAGTAATTTTTTTGTTTTTCAAATTATTTCTTTCTTGCTTACATACTTAAAAACTCATTTAAACAAATTCATTGCACTTTCGTGGACTATTCACGAGGTATTGATATGTAGGGCTGCCACACAGTCACTTAAGTCACTTTTAGTCACTTTTTAGTCACTTTTTAGAGAAAAAGTCACTATTAGTCACCTTTTTAAAAGAAAAAGGTCACTTTAGTCACATTTCTCTATCTCATTATAGATTTTATTTTAAAAAATCTAAATATTTAATTTATTTATGGAATCTATACTATGAAAATACTATTCAATATTAAAATTTAAATTATTTTAATTTATAATTTTCTGGTTTTCTAGTTCTGATGGTAAAGCATCACACTAAATGTGAAGGTATAAATTTGATCTGCAACGCTCTGAATCTGAATACGCCTGATTTGATTCAATTCAATTTTGCATTATAGAATTTGAGTCTTTCTCTATTCCATAATAAACATAAATGTGACATTTTTCTGTACCTTTGCATTTTGCAAATCAAATTTCTGAATAAAAATAAAGTAATTTATTAAATTTATGCAATGAGTAAGTTCAAAAAATATTGAGTATTATTATAGTAAGTATCAAAATTTTGAACAATTAGGCCGCAACCGACTTCGGCGAAATAAAATGGAATGACCCTTATTTAGCTTGTAATAAAATTAATTATACAGTTTGTCTGAACATTACTTGCAAAATTAATTATAGCAATTGTGACTTTGATGTTCACCCATGAATTCAGCAATAGAATTTCATCTAATCTTGTAAATGCAAGCCGGTCAAATAAATGTATAATTGAATCGAAATTGTTGAGTAGTCAGGGATTTTTATTGGTCAGGAAATTTTTTTTTCATTCATTCATTTATATGATAATATCCTGCAATAATTCGTCAAGTCTTCCTCATTTTGGTTGAAATTTCAACTCTCTGGTTGAAAATACATCTTTTTGGGTTGAAAATACAACTGTCTTCTAAAAAATTCATCTTTTTGGCTTAAAAATGCAACTGTTTTTGGTTGAATTTCAATCTTTTTTGTTTGAAAGTTTGACCACTTGATTGAAAATGCATCTTTGTAGGTTAAAAATTCAACTACTCGGTTAAAAATTCAACTATTTTATTGAAAATGTAATTATTTTGTTGAAACTTCAACTATTTGGTTTTTGATGCAACTGCTTGGTTCAAAATTAATTTTTTTTAAATTCAACTATTTTGTTGAAAATTCAACTGTCTTCTAAAAAATTCGTCTTTTTGTCTTGAAAGTGCAACTGTTTTTGATTGAATTTTAATCTTTTTTATTTGAAAGTTTGACCACTTGACTGAAAATGCATCTTTGTAGGTTGAAAATTCAACTACTCGGTTAAAAATTCAACTATTTTGTTGAAAATGTAATTATTTTGTTGAAACTTCAACTATCTGGTTTTTGATGCAACTGCTTGGTCAAAAATTATTTTTTTTTTTTAAATTCAACTATTTTGTTAAACATGCAATAACTTTGACTTGAAATCTTAGGAATGTAAAGTTTAGTTCTGTAATCAAATTTTATCTAAACTGTTAAATCTAATCCGATAAAGTAAGAATGGGTATTTAAATTGAAAATCTTAAATAGATAAGTTTTTAAATTGATATTATGGCTTATTTTTTATGAACATAAGTTACTTTTAGTTAGTTTTTAGCTTTAAATGGTCACATTTTCCAAATTGTGTACATATTTCGATTTTTGAGTTTCAAGTAATTACAATCATTGAATTCGATGGACGGATGTTAAAGCATTTATACTTTTAACGTCTGGAAAATAGTCATCCAAAAATTTCAAAATAGGAAGAAACCCATTTTCAAAATTTTCCTCCAAATTTTCGTTTAGTAGTTACAATTTCACCATTCACTGGTGGATTTTAATTTGAATTATTCAGGTATTATGTAATGATTTGAGGGGGTGTAGGGTTGGTTACATATTTTTAAAAATGCGATACCAAATTCTTGAATTAAATAAATTGATATTAAAATCATTTTTGTCTACTGGCCGTAAAAATCCTGTATTAAGGTGTTACATTTTAAACGTTTCGTCTGTCGATGCCGGACCTCATCAATAGTAAGACTAAAATCGTCAGATCTTTAGAAAAATACAAGTTTTACAAACGTTAATATGAGAACAAGCTTATCACATAGATTTCATCAATCCTTTACATATGATTAAATTTTTTTTAGAAAAACTCTAAGTATAATGCGATAGTGCAATAATCAACTTGACATTAAATTTCTTAAATTTGAATGTAGCCATGGTCTCAGATTATTGCACTATCGCATTATATTTTGAGTTTTTCTAAAAAATTTTAATCATGTGTAACGGAATGATGAGATCTATGTGATGAGCTTGTTCTCATATCAACGTTTTTAAAACTTGTATTTTTCTAGAGATCTGATGATTTTTGTCTTACTACTGATGAGGTCCGGCGTCGACGGACGAAACGTTTAAAATGTAACACCTTAATAAAGGATTTTTATGGCCAGTAGACAAAAAAGATTTGAAGATCAGTTTATTTAATTACAATCACCTGGCCAAAACCATATTATGTATGATTATCTAAATTCTTGAATGACTTTGTATTAAGAAAAATTATACCTGGAAAAATCTAGAGATACCTGGAAATAATCTGGAATTGTCAGGGAATTTTTTTTCAGGATATGAGTAGACACCCTGTAATAATAAGTGAAATCCCCGTTTGATCCCCTTCTTTCGGAAAAAGAAACCTCTTTTTACGTAAAATTGAACTACTGAACCGCTGTGATCCCTGTAACAGAAAAAAATGTCATCAGTATGAAATGAGCTTGTTCAGTAAAGGCTCTCTAGAGTTCAGTTTGCAATGAAAAGTTAAAAATATCTTATAATCCCATGTTAAGCAAGGGCGAAGCAGTTCCTGCAGGGCCTTAGGGGACAGCGTTGCTGCAATCAAATTTTATAAACACTATCCATCAGCATTATTCTGGACTTTTGCTGAAGTAGGACAGGATGCGAGAATGGGTAGTAGATTTAGGAGGGGTTGGTACAAAGGGCCTAGAGTCTGGGGTGCCTAGGGGGTCCCATGGGCATAGGGGTCCGCTTTGCTCTATACATATAAAATTGTATATACTTTTTTTGATGGCGTTATGTAACAGCATTTGGAAGACCGTTCAAATTTTCAACCCTTCTTAAGATCTCAATGATAGTTGGGAACATAGATTTGGCAAATATAAAAAAAAATTCTGAATAGTCCAATTATTTGATGGACTAATCATTAACAACACTTTATTTTATGAAATTATGAAACAGATCATTCTACCTAAAAGGAGTTTCTTGAATCTACATGATCATTTATTTGCAGGGCTACCACATAGTCACTTAAGTCACTTTTAGTCACTTTTAAAAAAGTAGATTTTTGCTTCTATCTTAAAAAAGAAGAAGAAAATCAACAAAGTTTACAAACATTTTTGAAAAATAATAGAAATTTTTGTTCAATTAGTGTTGTGGTGAAGTGTTTTCAGAACTTTGGATTACAAATTTTGGATTTAATACGCAGGAAGTTTTATAAAAAATTATTTTATCTTTTCTTATTTTCATGTTTTTGTCAATATAATTTTCGATGTAATTGATAAAAATTTGGTGGATAGTCTCGAAGTCTAGTTTTGATTTGTGGACTTTTTGGGTGTTCCGTTTTCAGTACACCAAAAATTTTCATAAGAATGTAGATTTCATTTCAAACTTTAAGAAAAAAAAGGACACTTTTAGTCACTTTTTTTCTCAAACCACTTTTTAGGCACTTTTTAAATATAAGGTCACTATGGTCACTTTTTAAAAGATAAAGATCACTTTTGTTACTTTTCTTTCACAGAATTAAAACTGAAAACCCAAGGATTAACCACTATTGAAAATATTTCTATACCAATTTCTGAATTTTCTTGAATTCCCATTTTTCCACTGAATTAATGGAATTTTTTTTAACTTTTAACAATTTTGTTCAATTTGCTTGAATTATTTCAGATTCACCCTGAATTCTTTTAAATTCATCTTGAATTCATATGAATGTCATCGAATTCTCTTGAATTCTTCTAAATTCACTCCAATTTTACTGAAATCAATTAAATATTTTGGTTTTTTAAAAATTCATTTCAATTCATTTGAAATTCAACCTGAATTCTTATTAATTTACCCTGAATTCTTTTAAATTCATCTTAAATTCGTATGAATGTCATCGAATTCTTTTGAATTCTTTTAAATTCACTCCAGTTTTACCAATTTCTGAATTTTCTCGAATTCTCTGGAATTTCCTTGAAGTCCACTGAATTCAATTGAATTTTTTTTTAGATTTTAACAATTTTGTTCCATTTGCTTGAATTATTTTAGATTCACCCCGAATTCTTTTAAATTCATCTTGAATTCGTATGAATGTTATCGAATTCTCTTGAATTCTTCTAAATTACTCCAATTTTACTGAAATCAATGAAATATTTTGGATTTTTTGAATTTGAATGTATTTCAATTCATTTGGAATTCAACCTGAACTCTTATTAATTCTTCCTGAATTCTTTAAATTCTTTTGAATTCTTTTGAATTCTCTTGAATTTTGTTGAATTAACTTGACTTCTTCTAAAGTCACTTAATTCTACTTAACTTAATGTTTTTTTTCTTTTTTTATTCACCCTTAAGTTTTTTAAACTCACCTTGAATTCCTAGGTATTTCATTATATTCTTTTTGAATTCCCTTGGATTTTTCCAAGTCTACTCAAAATTTAATGAATTCAAGGATTTTTTAGAATGTTTTTGAATTGTTTTCAATTCACTTGAATTTTCTTGAATTTCATCATATTCTTATTTCCCTTAAATTCCTCTGAATTCACTCAATTTTATTTTATTCATTTTTTTTTAATTCATATAAATTCTCTTGAATTCTCTTAAATTCTTCCAAATTAAGCCTAAATTTACTGAAATCAATGGAATATTTTGCATTTTTTTGAAAATTCATTTGAATTCATTTACAATTCAATCTGAATTGTTATTAATTTATCCTGAATCCTTTTAAATTCTGTTGAATTCTCTTGATTTTTTTAATTGTTCCTGAATTTTTTTGAATTCTCTAGAAGTCATCTAGATTCACTAAAATCTACTCAATTCAGTAGATTTAAACATTTTTTTTAGCTTTTTTGAATTCACCCTCAAGTCTTTTAAACTAACCTTGAATTCTTAGGCATTCTATTAAATTCTTTTTTGATTTCCTTGAATATTTCTACATTCACTCCAACTTTAATGCATTTAAAAAATATTTTTGAATCGTTTTCAATTCACCTGAATTTTTATCAATTTTATTGAATTCTTCTCATTTCCCTTAAATTCCTCTAAATTCACTCGAATTTTATTTTGTTCATTAGTTTTGTTTCATATTTTGATTTTCTTTTCAATTCGCTCAAATTCTTATGAATTTCGTCGGTCTGTTGAATTCCATTGAATTCTTCTAAATTCACTCCAGTTTTACTGAAATCAATGGAATATTTTTGATTTTTTTTTCAATTAAAAATTCATTTAGAATTCAAAACCTGAATTTTCGATAATTTATCTTGGAATCTTTTTAATTTTTCTGAATTCTCTTGATTTTTTTAAATTGAACCTGAATTCTTCGAAATTCTCTCAATTCTACTCAATTCAATGGATTAAAATTTGTTTTCTTAGTTTTTGTTGATTTACCCATAACTCTTTTAAACTAACCTTTAATTCTTAGGCATTTCATCAAATTTTTTTTTTAATCTCTTGAATTTTTCTAAAATCACTCCAAATTTAATGAACTTTTAAAATATTTTTTTATCGTTTTCAATTCACTTGAAATTTAAAAAAATCCATTCTGAATTCGTATCAGTTTCATTAAATTTTCCTTATTTCCCTTAAATTTCTCTAAATTCACTCGAAAGCTTAGGGTTTTTTAATACGTTCCAGTTAGAAAATCAGCATTTTATTATTTACTCGTAAAAAAATAATTCAGTAGCTTTTGAGCGGTTGATATTTTCTTCAACGATTTATGACTCTTTTAACATCAATTTAAGAAATGTTGTTTTTACAAAACCCTGAAATATTTTAGATTTATATTAAGAATTTTACTGCTAATATTATAAAATAATTCTTAATTGATACCCTTTATGATGAAACAATTTTTAATTGGAATCCTCCTGAATCGATAACAGTTTCAAATTCAAATATCAAAAATGTTCCAAAATATTGATCATTTCAAACTGAATGTAAAAAAAACAATTCCGAACTAAGAGGCCTCAAATTGTGTAGTTTCAAAAATTGGAATCATAGCAATTTTGTTTTGGATTTTTTTTAATTTTTAATTTTCAGTGTGATATCTTGAAATTGTCCGATTTTCAGTTGAAGATTCAAAAAAATGAATCATTGAAAATTGAAAAATATTTGATTGGAAGATTTCAAGAATGAATAATAATTCTCAATGAAGTATTAAAAATTAAACGATTTAAAATGCAAAAGTTAATAATTGTGTTCTTTAAAATCAAAATAGATCAAAATTGAATTATCTGAATTTGATACCTCAGTAATTGAATTAATTCTTTAATTTTAAAGGGTTACAATTTTAGATTTCTTAATTTTCATGGTGAACACTGAATTTTCAATTTTTCCCTCAAGTTTTAATTTTTCAATTAAAATTGAAATGGTTGAATTCCGAAAAGTCTAATCAAAAATTTGAAAATTGTTAATTTTGAGATGATTTAAATTTACTTAAAATAATTGAAATTTTAAAGGGTTTGAGTATAAAAATGTTTTAATATCACAATTCTTGGTAATTAAAAATATTTTCAGTTTTAAATGAAGCTCGGATTTGTTTAATTTTCAGCGTTTCTGTAGTAGAAATTTTTTCATTTTTAGCACTGACTAGTGTTATAGAATTTTCCGTAAGACCAACCCGGTCAGGTATAGTACTAGGGCTAGAGTTACGAAAAATTCCGTAACTTTAGCCCTGAACGAGCTGGAAAAGGGTTGATTTTACGGAAAATTCCCTAACGATAGACAGTTCGTTCAAAATATCCTCTCATTTTATAGTATGATAAAATAATTTGGAGCGTTACCGGACATTTTATAAAAAATATTACGCGAAAATAGTGATCATTACTTACTGTCATTTAGAATCAACGTTAATAAATCGGTTCTTAACTATATTAAAATCGTCGTAAGTATAAAATTAACAATTTTAGCTCGCATTATGAATAGTTTTAGTAATTATTTTCGAATTTTATTCTAAAATAGCAATGCAACGTGACTAGACAAAAAACAGATTTTGGAGTGATTTTTGAAATCCTTAACTCTAAAATATTGATTTGAGCTCTTGATTTTTATTTTTTTTCAACTCAATATAAGTGATATCTGTGAATCTTAAATATTTAAAAAAATCGTGCTAATATTATTTAACGATTTTTCGTTTAAAAAATGTAGTTTGGGACAGGTTCGTGACACGATATTTTGCGTACTTTTTTATTTATAATTTCTAAAAAAAGTTGTCTACAATTTTGAAACTTGACTTAATTGTGATTTGATATAAGTAATTTACTCAGATAATTAAAAAAAAATCATTATTTTACGGAAAAGTAGAAAATGACTGGGAGTTAAAGTGGTCAACTATTTGACAATCACCCTTAAATTCATAGTACACTCAACTCAACCATTTCCAGTAGGAATACATAATATTAATTAACTGTATTTTCTACAAATGTAGATTTTTTGTTATCATGAAGGATGGACCTTCTTTAATAATGAAGACTAGTTAATGAAAAGATAATTTTCCGCGTGTATTTAAAAGTACATGCGAAATATGCACGCGCGTGTTCGAACGGTTCGCTTTGTCTGCACGGAACTGCTGAACGTCACAGCTCTCGCAACTCCTCCCGCTTGTTTCCTTGGACCCCCTCATCGACGAATGCGAGCCGGCGGTAATTCTAAGAAGGGGGTAAATGGAGGCGAACTAAATCGAGAGCTGAGTTTATATAAAAATTTCTTCAGTAATGGACTTTTATACTGTTTATATTTTTTATGTTAGGAAATAAAAACCCAAGGACGTGAACGCCATTTACTGCTATTAGTAATATTTCTTTGAAACAATTTTACCCGAAAATTCCCCTCAATTTATACTTTTGAAAATAAATTAATATGTATGAATAATGTGTCCAGGTTGCGGACGTAGCACGATCGCGTTACACGCAAATTACGTTCTTGTCCAGTGCCCGTAGGTACACATTACTTCATGGGTGCACTCAGGAGACTCAGGACTCTCACCGTATAACACAAGGCGAGGCCAATTTACTCGAAGCAGTGAACAAGACAGTATAAGTGCAACTCTAGCTCGCCCACATTGGGATAAGATCGAATGTTCTTACGAGCAAAAAAATTACTTCCTTCTTATATTTGAACTTCTAATTAAGATTGCAGATCATTTCATTCAACGGAACAATAATGAGAAAGTTAGGTTTCTGATCACGGAAAAAAATCTGTTAATTTTAGAGAATTGTTTGTTGAGTTAAAAGAACTTCAAGCCTCGGACTCACGACATTATTGATACTTTTTGACACTTTTTTTAACGATGCAACTTTTTGAAAATTGTTTGAGAATTAATTAAAGTGTCGGAAGATGAAATAAGTTTTACAATATTTCCATAAGTTCCGATTCCTATCCGTATAATTCCGTATAATATTTAAGTCATTTAAGTTGAATTTCGGTCCCTATACGTGACTGAAATGTCTTATATAATATTTTTTTTAATTACAAAAATAAAAAATTAATTAAAGTGTTTAGCTTGATACGTATAATAATTAGAAATATTTATTATATATATAGAATATAAGAAAAATTCTAGACCCTAATGCCAATTCAAAAAAACATCATCTTTACAATTTTATACTTTGGGTCAATTAAAACCGATATCTTTCGAAAAACCAGGAAAGATATCATTTAAAATTTTTAACTATTTTACTACTATTCTGAAAAAATGACACTAATGCTACTATTTTTTCAAATTGCTTGCTAACACAACTATTTTTTCACCTTGCCTTTAAAGGTGTATTCAAACTTCTTCGGTGATTAGCCAAAATAACATATCCGCCATTCCAAAAATCGAAATTTCAAAAACTTTCAAGATTTCAAAAGATTTTAAGGGATTTCAAAGTTTAAAAAATGTTAAAGAAATTTCAAGATATTACAAAATTTCAAGATAATTCGCGGGATTTCAAAGTATTTCAAGGGATTTGTAAGGATTTTACCAGACCTACGTGATTTTATAGGATCTCTAAGGACTTTAAAGATTTAAAAAATTTTAAAGGACTTCGAGGGACTTAACAGATTTTAGGATTTTTCACAAGATTCCAAGAAATTTCATGATTTCTAAAATTTCAAGGGATTTTGAAAGGATATTAAAGATTTCAAGGAATTTTAGGAATTGTAAAGTAATTCTAGAGAATTTTAGGGAGTGAATGAAATGGAATGAAATTTTAAATTACTTCCAGGGGTTTCATGGGATTTTATAGGATCTCAGAGGATTTCAAAGATTAAAACATTTTTAAAGAAATTTCGAAAGATTTCTAGGGATTTTAAAAGATTTAAGGGATTTTAAAGTGTTTAAAGGATTTTAAAGATTAATGTGATTCCGAGAAATTTAATGAGATTTCAAAGAATTTCGTAGGATTGCAGAAAATCTCATGAAATTTTGTAAGATTTTAATTTTCAATTTAGTAAGATATTGAATGGTTTTGTAAGATTTCAGAAGATTTAAAAGATTTCGAAGATTTCAAAGAATTTTACAATATATGAGGGACTCATAGGATTTCAAAAGAAATTGAAAGATTCCATAGATCACTAGGAATTTCTATAGATTTCAAGGAATTTGAAAAAATTGAAGTTTCCCAGAGATTTCACAGGATTTTAACAGAATTAAGGGGTTTTTAATAGATTTTAGCGAACTTTGAAGGATTTCGAACCTTTCAAGGGCTTTCAAATCTTTTAAGGTATTTAAAAAGATTTCAAGGAATTACAAAAAGAATATCGAAGATTTCAAGCGATTTTAAATGGATGTTCTTCGATTTTTGTGGGATTACTAGATATTTCGCAAGATTTAAGAGATTTTGTAAACTTTAACGGGTTTCAAAGGATTTTAAAGTGTTTAGGGTATTTCAAAAACTTTTGATGAATAAAGGATTAGAATTAAAATTTCAAGAAATTTTACAGTAATGTTGGGTCTTATAGGATTTCAAAAGAAATTAAATGATTCCATAAGGTGACAAGGAATTTTTATAGATTACAAGGGATTTAAAAAAATTGGAGAGTTTTCTAAGGATTTCAGAGGATTTCGACAGAATTCGAGAGTTTTTAATAGACTTCAGCGAATTTCAATGGACTTGAAAGATTTCAAGGGATTTCAGAGCTTTTAGGGTATTTTAAAAGATTTAAAGTCATTTTGAAGGGATTTTATTCGATTTATGTGGGATTACTAGGGATTTCACTAGATTTATGGGATTTTATAAGTTTCAAGGGACTTAAAAGGATTTTAATGTATTTGGGGTATTAACAAAATTCGAAAAATTAAACGAGATTGAAATTTTTTAAGGGTTTTCAAAGAATTTCGTAGGATTATAGAAAATTTCAAGAGATAAATAAATTTCTAAGGAGTTTCAAATGACTTTGTAAGACTCCAGAAGATTTAAAATATTTTGAAGATTTCAAGCAGTTTTTCAGTATTTGAGGGACTCATGGGATTTAAAAAAAAATTGAAAGTTTCCATAACATCACAAGGAATTTCAAAAATTGGATGTCCAGAGATTTCAGAGGACTTCAACAGAACTCAGGGGTTTTTAATATTTCAGTGAATTTCGAAGGATTTCAAATCTCTTAGGGTGTTTAAGAAGATTTAAAGCTATTTAAAAAATATATCAAAGATTTCAAGGGGTTTTAAAAAGATTATCAACGGTTCCTTTCTTTTAATTTCAAGGGATTTCAAACGGTTTTAAAGTGTTTCGGGTATTCTAAAACATTCGAAGGAATTAAACAAGATTTCAAGGAATTTTACAATATGTATTTAGGGGACTCATAGGATTTCAAAAGAAATTAAAAGATTCCATAAGATTACAAGGAACTACTGTAGATTTAAAAAGATTTAAAACAAAATTGGGAGTTTTCCAAAGAATATAGATGATTTCAACAGAATTTAAGAGTTTTTAATATATTTCAGTGAATTTCAATGAACTTGAAATATTTCAAGGGAGTTCAAATCTTTTAGGGTACTTTAAAAGATTGCAGAGAATTAACAAAAACATCAAAGATTTCAACGCGTCTTGAAAGGATTTTATTCGATTTTTGTGGGATTACTAGGGATTCCACAAGATTTTAAGGGATTCCAAAGGATTTTAATGCATTTAAGGTATTTAAAAAAATTCCAATGAATTAAACGAGGTTTAAATTTTCTTAAGGCTGTTCAAAGAATTTCGTTGGATTTTACAAAATTTCAGAGGATTCGAAAAGGGTATCTAGGATATCAGTGATATTTGAAAGATTTTAAGGCATTTCAAGAGATTTCACCAGATTTAAGGGATTCATAGGATTCTAAAAGAAGTGATAATACTTCAAGGGATTTGTATGTATTTTAAGGGATCTCAAAGATTTTAAGGGATTTAAAAAGATTGCTAGTTTTCCAGAAATTTCCAAGCATCCTAATATAAAAGGATTTCATAAATGATTTCAGCGGATTTCAAAGCGTTTAGGTTATTTCAAAAGATTTGAAAGGATTTCACGCGCATTCATGGGAGATGTATATTGTATATCAGATTATAAAAATAGTTAATCCCTCGACGTAATATTTAAAAAATTGCATGACACTATTTTCCTACTATTTTTCCAAATTTATGCTACTATTGACACTATTTTTAATTTGTCAAATGAGTCCGAGACTTGGAAATTCGACAGCATAGGTTATTTTGTTGATAATTACTTTTACTGGAGTTTACTTTAAATTTTACACATTTTTGTAAATTATACATAGTGCCTTCAAATCTAAATGGGTCCTTGCTAAAAAGTTGATTTAATTTTCAGTCTCGACGGTTCTCCATATTCTTGACTTTCTAGGAATGACTCAAAGGATTTTCTCAAGAGGCTTGTTGAAATCTAGTACTTATTCTAGTCTTTAAATGTAAATTTCAAATGGTTAATTTTTTCATAACTGGGTTAATATCAGGTCGCAATCTCCGCAAGCTTTGCATGTTAGCCTTGTCCCTTTTTCAGGGAAGGAACACACAAACATTTGTAAGTATTGCAATTTTTCCGTCCGCGCAAAGCTTTATGATCTTCCTCGTTAAGCCATTACTGCTGCATACGTATTAGCACTAATCTTCTGACGCAGACCTAACGGTTTCAGCTGTATAGCTTCTTTCGTTTTTTCATTTCGCTTTTATTTTAACGTTTTGCCTACGAGAGTTTAGTACGAGTCGAGGTTCTATTTATTAACACGTGGATCGCCAGCAGGAAACCATTTGGCGGAAATTGCTATGCTCTCGAGGTTCGATACTGCGTTCGCATTTCACTGTGTGGTTCGAAGCAGTACTAACTACATACATCCTGGTTTAGTCATTCTCTTTCGAACGGTGAAATGATTCATCTTTATGGGGATAATTTGCATCAAGTTAATGTTAGTGCATCCTAAGAAAGATTTGCAAACTGAAGAATATTCCTTTCACTGCTCAATAAATTTGAATTAGTAAAATTTCACTGAAAAGTATAGTCACATTTGATTACTTATGTTAATTACACTGGAACCTTTATTTTAGTGCCCTCCATTTACCGCCTTCCGAGAATTTCAGCCGGTTCGCATTCGTTGATTAGGAGGTCCAAGGAGCCGAGGGAGAGGCGCGTGAGCTCAGCAGAGTTACGCAGTTTCCCCTGACTGTTTACGTCGTAGAAATTCTTGGAAGAACCTCATGGTCATAGCAAGCCATACCCGAGACCCTCTCTGAATCGAGGTTCCAGTGTACTTCACGCAATTTCCACACGAAGAAAAAAGCTTTACAGAAAATTTCCGTAAATCTGTAAGCTACATTGCAAAAAATGTCCGCTTGAAACTTCCAGTACATGTATTGGAAATAAACTTCCAATACATTGCATTGTAGTTTTCAAATACTAGTATTGTTATGTTGATTCATATGCATTTTAATTTTACCTCAAATGTATTGGAATTTTACAATATCGTATAGAGCTCCCGTATTACAATGTTTGTAATTTTACAGTACAAGTATTGTGATTTCACTTCCAATACCGTCATTGTAATTTTATCTGACGCTCATATTGTAGAAGTATTATAAAATCCCAACATTTTTAACAGTGTACCTAGAAATTTTGTGAAGATTACAGAAAATTCTGTAAGCTTTACATAAAAGCTATGCTGTCACTATTTTAATGTAGGACCTCTGTAACATTAACAGATTTTTTTTCTGCGTGTATGATTTATTGTTACTTCAAATATAATGGGTACATATTAAACAAAAGATCCAGTCTATTACAGAGTGATCTACTTTAGAAAGCTTATACTATCATAATTAAATCATGTTTGAGATCAAGTTAACTGTTTAATTAATTTGGCGGCAAAAGGGGATCGATGTTCGTAGCGTTAATGAGACTTTGGCTGACAGACTTTGAAAATCTTGATCAACGAAGAGATAAATTTTACCTGGAAGTATCCTGTCACTTTAACGTCTGCCTGAATTTAATAACGCAAGCTAGGTATATTGCTTTTGCAGCTTCGCTCGTAAAATAATTGTTGAGGCTTCAATTTATTTCCCTGACGCGGTGGATGCAGGATGACTTAACCTTTTTTCAGTGACTTTGCTTTAAATGGCAGTGAAACTTATTATTATTTTTTATTATACCATTAAGCCAAATCCCTTTCGGGGTGAGCGTAACTCTTTCGGTTCTAGCCTCGTTATACTACCGGGGATCAAGGGCGTCATATGGTATGGGTAAGTAAGGGATATGTAGGAGACGGAATAGATTTTAGATCAATCTAGAAGTCGCGTGTTCATCATTTAAAGGACATACTCGTCTCACAACACCGCTCCGACACGGATCGCTGATCAATCTCATCAATACATCGTTTCATGCACGCTCTTGTGTTTCTACGAATCCTTATATCCCTTCGCTTCGGAATCTCATTCACACACTCCAACCATTCTTTTTTCGGTCTACTTCTGGGTACGCTACCACTCACTTTGCCTAAATACACTTGATTCGTTAAACCTTTTCCATTCACTCTCTCAACATGACCAAACCATCTCAGCAAATTTCTTTCACTCTTGTCAAACAAAGTTTCTTCTACACCACATTCTTTGAGAACCCACTCATTACTGACTATTGTCCATTAGCGTTTTACCGCACATATTCCGCAGGAACTGCATGCCAACTGCGTTCACTCTACTCCTAACCTTTTCTTGATATGTCCAGGTCTCGCTACCATACAGCACATTGGGTGCAAGCACAGACTGATTTATTTGCAATTTTAGCTTTATTCCTTACATTTTTACTTCTAGTAATAGCTTTTGCACTGACAATAATCTTTCTATCCTCGTTTATACGTCTGGATATCTCTGCATTTATCTTTCCGTCAGCAGTAAATAAACTTCCAAGATACACGAACTCATCAACTTGTTCTGCTCTCTCTTCGTTTAAGGCAATGTTGCATACTGTTTTCTCATCATTTCCTTCAAACACGATAGTTTTTGTTTTATTTGCGTTAATCTTAAGACCCATACTCTTCATCCTGGTATCCAGTCTGCTCATCATTCTCTGCAAATCGTCGACTGGTTCTGCCGTAACAATCTTATCATCTACAAAGGCCAGCCCATGCACTTTCACTGTCCCGAGATCAATACCTTCTTCGTCTAAGAGAGCCATTCTTAGACATTTGTCCATGTATATGTTGAACATCCAGGAGGACATAACGCAGTCTTGCCTAACGCCCTGTTTAATATCAAATCAATCGCTCAGTTGTCCATTCACTCCTACACTCGATTTACTACAATTATATATTGCTTTTATTGCTCTTAGAAGCCAACCATTCATTCCATACTCTTTTAGGACTTCCCAAAGTTTAGATCTATTCACCTTATCGAAAGCTTTTTCCAGATCAACAAATGCACAGAAAACTCTTTTGTTAGTCACTATAATTAGTCGGAAAATCCTACATGCAAAGAACTTGCAATTAAAGTTGGTTCAGCCCCACCTTGTGCTATTTTTGTTTAAAAAATAGATAACGTCAGAAGTAATACAAGTGTCGAGGTGAAATGGACAATTAAATATGTTTCGAACACTGTTTGTGTGTTTGTACAATTGTATATTTGTGATTCGTCACTTGTTTACACAGCTGCTTAAATTTGTTCTCCCGGAATCTAGGGGAAAGATAAAAAATAAAATCTGGGGTAATAATCTAAAAATATTTGTATATGGGTAGTTCTCCACATATGGGGCACTTTTGAAATAAGAAATTTTTTTTCAAAACTGTATTTTCCGTATTCCTCTAACTATATATCGCCCTCTATACTATATGAAATTGAAAAATACATTTATATGAAAACGTTAGAATATTGGGGAAATATTTGCTGATTTTTATATCACCGTATATAAACTAGAATGATTTATCTAAAAACCTTACTTTTTACCTTTTTGGCGAAAATTTGTCGGGTGGGTAATAGTTAATTATCGGTTTTCTTTGAGAAAAAGCCAAAAGTAAGTTTACATCGACGGATGTAACGTTAATGGAAAACGACGTAAAAAGTCTTCCTGAAGTTATAAAAAAGAAGGGATCCCAAAATCCTTGGACAAATTGTTTCATCCGCTTTAATTTATAATTTTATCATTCTTCATTCAGGTTTATTCCGGAATATGAAAGTTATTACAAGTTACGACGATCTATTTTTATTAAAATACGCAACGTTTTCTTGGTCTTTTTTTTTAGTTTGCGATGAAAGCTATGAATTTCTTTCTTGAGACATGGCAAATGAGTAATGAGATTTTTTTTCTTCAATTCGACACCAACATCGAACCCAAAAAGCTATTCCTAGTAGTCGAATGATATCCATGATAGCCATGTGTGTATCGACGTAACCACAAAAAGATTTTCGTGGGCACTCCTATTTCAGTACATATTGTTGTCTATATTACACAATTAAAATATTAGTGATGGAAATTGTACCTTCTAAAATAAGTTTCAAGGCCATTAAGCATACGTTTAAAAAAATTTCATTATATATTTCCTATTAGACTGTAAACTATGTCTTGGGCATGTGTGGACATGCTTCAAAGGCATTCTTTGGGCACCTAAGGTTATTTTATTGTGATTTGCGACAATAAAATCAATTTTTTACCACGGATCTCGATATGAGACACTGAAGGAAGATTCGTGCTAGCTTTGTTTACAATACAATCAATAGTTTTGATAATAATTTATCCCTTGGACACGAAAGTGCCCTGCCTGTAAAGAATTACCAATATACAGTGTGGAAAAAATAATTTTTTCCAAAACAATTCAAATTAATTATTTACTTTTAAATTATTATCATTTACGTTTTCAAGTAACAATTTTTTTCGAATCCCAAAAAGCGAATCATCACAAATTCTTTCAAGCACTATCTGCAATCTAATACGACCTCACAAAAAATGTATCAAAGAACGATTTCGAGGGCACTTACGATTACGATAGCTATTTTATGATTATTTATTCATGCTAGTGTCGTCGAAAGGAATCGATTTCAATCACAACAAAATTAAAGTTCATCTAATTTTTCTTTCATTTTCTATCTCCCTTTCTATTAAATCGATGAACGTCGTTCAAAATTCATAGCCCGGGCTTCGGATATGCGATGCATTGCAGGGGTTGGGGTTGTAGGGGTGGAGAAAAAGGAGGCGCCGTGGTTGGTTGGTGGTGCTTTTAAAAAGAACTGAGCGAGTCAATTTGTAGGCTGTCGTTTTTTAAAACACTAGTTGACAGACAGTCCGACCACCCTCTACCTCAACCCAATCGACCAACCCTGAAGGATTCTGCCAACCCTCCCTTACTCGCGGAAGAGCAAGAAAAAAAAATGGTTGAGGAATGGAGTGAGATACCCAACTCCCTCAGCAGTGGTAGCCGATGGATTGTAAAATAAAACTTTTGGCTCTTTCGTGGCTGCGAACCTAGTACCAGCTAAATCTCATTTCACGAGACTCTCATCTTTTCATTACCAAATTCTTTAAGAATTAAACTTTCGAAAGAAAATTTAATTCTCAAAGAATCTCAATTTGCGATTTTCACAAGGACTAGAATGTACTTATTACAGGAAACTATAAAATACGTTTTATACTATTTTTATATTGTACTAGCACAAGATACGCGCGCTGTAGCGCGTGTGTAACATTTCTCGATAACTTAATTTCAATATATGAAACATATTCAAACTCATTAGATAAAACAAATTATTCGTTTGATAAAATACGTTTTATACTATTTTTATGTACACTCATCTCTCGTTACTGTGCCAGCCTCGGGTCTAGTCGGCACAGTAACGGGCGCTTTTAAAATATAGTTTCAACCGGATTTAAAGCGGCAAGTGAGTATACACTCAGGACCGCATATATAGCCTCTGAATCCGGCACACGTACAAAAGTATTTATATATATATATATAATGTGTGTGTCTGTGTGTGTGTCCGGAGAGTTGCGACGTGAACAATTTCTGATATGGCACTGACTGTCCTTGCAAAGAGCTTCAGTATAGGGCGTCTAGGGACGTTTACGGGGGTAGACAGAAGCCGTAAAGTGTGACAAACCGTGAAGCCGGTACAAGAACGTGCGGCGCAGTAACGCGAGATCAGTGCAGTACTAGCATAAGATGCGCGCGCTATAGCGTACGTGTAACATTGCTCTATCATTTCATTTCTATATATGAAACATATTTAAAAACTCATTAGATGAAAAATATCATTTGATACGATTTGATACGATTACACTGAAAAAAATGGTTGGTTGGGACAACTAATAAAGAAGTAGGGTCAACTATTTTAGTTTGTAATATATGCCGCTGCCACTCAAGTAGTTGTGGTTACTACTTTTATTTCTAGGAATGGTAGTAGTTGTCCTCACTCCTTTACTTGTTCTCGTAACAGCTTGCGATGGTAGATACCATTTTCAGGTAGTTGTACTAACTACACTGGAATTCCAATATAAGTCCGACTTTGGTTCTTGCCTTAAATGGCCTTGGACATATATCCGTGGGACTC
>JAUMHM010000005.1:37320742-37337337 GCA_032362435.1 Melikaiella ostensackeni | reverse complement strand
ATCGATTATGATGAATAAACTTGTATTTTTGATTTTAAAAATAAAGTCCTAAAACTTTTTGATCAAGGTGGTATTCTGAACTCACCCTGAATTGTTTTAAATTAATCTTGAATTCGTATGAATTTCATCTTATTCTCTAGAACTCTCTAGAATTCTTATAGACTTGCTCTAATTTTACTGAAGTCAATAGAACATTTGGGATTTTTTCAATCATTTGAAATTCAGCCAGAATTTTCAATAACTTATCCTGAATTCTTTTAAACTCCCTTAAATTTTTGTAAATTCACTGCAAATTTAATTAATGCAATGATTTTTTAAAATCACATCTTGCTACGCCATAAGCCTAGATGATTCTGTGAAGAACCACAACCCTGATAAATCAAAAATATTTTATCCAGTCATTAAATATTTTCTTTTCTTAATGCAGCTGCTCAAAGGAGTATTTTCCAAGGGATTTCCTGAATCATAAAGGTTGTCTTTGGAAATGAATAGAACATGAACGAGACTCGACAAATCCGAGAGCCATAAAGGTTCGCGGTAGAGGCCTTCGAGAGCTTTTCCACCTCCATTCCACCCCCTTTTTACCAAAGGCCATCTTCCTCAAGCTCCTAGCTCATTCCGGGCCAAACACTTGAATGCCTCAAGTTTGAGCCTACTCACATTAATAGCCTCGTATAGAATCCGCTAACTGAGGATCGTTTCATATATCCCATGAAAGCTGGGATCGATAGGGTCGCCATGACGACGCGAGACTTCCACAGGATACAGCGATACATCTCAATACAACGTCCGCCCGTCATCCAGTCTTTCTTTTACTTTTTCCACCTCGCTCGCACTTTTCCACCTGCTTTTATTTTTTGTCCTCTCTCAATGACTCTCCCTCATCTGTAAACCCAAATCTTTTCCGCCAGAGCCAGCCATCAGACAATTTTCTTTGTTCGCGAAGCGAAAGCAGACAGCTTTTAATTTGAAAGACTGAAGACTGTTGACTCTTTCCTTGACAGGCAACACGACTTCAGGAAGGTTAAGGTTAGGGTTGAAAAATAAGCTGGAACCCGGATTCAGAAGCTTATACGATTTTCGAGATTGAATGTTGGGATGATGAAAAAGAAAGCAGAGTTCAGGAGACATATTTTATTGAGTGGAGAAATGAACAGAAAATATTCGATATTTTTTATTAGGATCGAGAGAATTTTGATAAGGTGATGAGATTGATTTTCCTCAGAATATGAAGAGGAGTCCAGACTAAAAAAGGATGTGTAATCTTTCTATTTATTCTATTTGGTGCAAAAGCATGGTTATATATATTATTATTATTTTTTCAATTTGAACCACTTTTTTGGATCATTAAACCACTCCTAAAGGTTGTGGAATTTCAATTAACGTGAACAGGAAAGTATCCTTAGTAGGGGTTGAAATCTATGAATTTTCTGCTATAGCCCGTGCGGAAATTTGAATCCGGGCAGTACCAGGTCCTGCAAAGGTTGCCTTATCACACTTAAGGCCCAGATAAGTAAATCCTATTAGGCCCTGATAGTGTTTCGTCACGCTCGAACTGAATAGGGCCGTACGTGGCAGCCTTGCACGGCCCGTGCCGGGCACTCGATTCTGTGCCTTACAAATAATTGAGGCTCTTTTCAGGCCTGTATTTTATTTCTTATCAAGTCTCCATGTAGGTGGGCTGCGTCTGCACCATTTAAAGAGAAATAAATTGGCCATAACTTAAAAGTACATTAATCTTTATTGGCTGCACATTCTACGTACACGACTCTATCGCGATTAGATCTCACATACACTCGTTCACCCGTATTACTCGCATTTTCGAAAATATTTCAAGAATATTCGCACTCCGAAAAATACAAAGCATGTTCTAACTTGAGAAATCACTGTTTTTTGTCTCCTATGGACTCTAAACTCACTTTACATTTGAATCAAAATCTTTCACTGCACTTATTTTCATTAATTCTATTCACTTTCATTCAATACAGACTGGAATATACGTAAAATTGGATGAAAAAAAACGATACAGTCATGTCGTAGCGTCGGAGCGTTGCAAACAGCTGTGCAAATGGCGGATTGGCGGCTGCGCATGCCAGTGATGCTAACGGGTGCCGATGTTCTCAACTGCGCATGTGCTGAAAGGCGCGGGCCTTTTTGAAATCAATATATACTATCAATAATCATACAGATGAATAATAACTTATGTGTTTAGAATGTGAATTTTCTAGCACACAATATGGTCATGGGACTTGAAATTTGAAATAATTTTGGAAATGTTCATCCTCCAGCAAATGGGTCAACAAACTCATGTTAGAGTATTTTGGTACATTTTATAACAATGCAATCTTTGTTTTTGCAGTAAAATTTTAGTTTATTTTCAACTTCTGGTGATGGGACTTGAAAATTTTTTGTGATGAACAATCGTACGCCTGATCAGCAGTAAAGGCGTCCTTATATCCGTATTCTGTCAGGGCCAAGCCGCTTAGAAATTGAAAGAGTGATCATTTGCTTTTTAGCCGCTGTTTTTGGTTTTAATCGAAAGTTTTTAATGTCCTGAGAGAAAATATGACGATTTTTTGGATTTTAAGTTTGCGGAACCCTTAGAAAAATGGCGGCAAAAATGGCGGTCGCGAGAAACCGACTTAGCATTGATAAAACGTGAAAAACTGTCTAAAGCCCAATAAATGTTTCAAAATTTTATAGAAATGCATTCCGAGGGCACGCGTACACTATACTTACTCATATAAAGTCATGAAAAAGAATAATTTATCTAAATAAACAATTTTGAATGACAATTTTTCAATTGAAAAAATTCTAACTTTGTAATATTTGCATTTACAGCTTCTAAACTAAAAATTTTATGAAAAAATCCTCCAGATACATGTTGCAGAACATATTCTTTTGAAAAAATCACGCATATTAGAATGTTCTATGATCAAAATTGAACCGTCTAGCAGGACTTAAAGCACAGGCTGCGTTGTACGTTACATTTCCCTCCTTTTGTATTTCGAACTGCTCGTCCCTCTTGTTAACTTCAAATGTACTATAAATTAATTATAAATCGAATTATTTAGAAAATAAAATCGAAAAGAATTTTTTTTCTAAAGAAATAATATTTACATATGTAAGTATCAAATAAAAAAAAATTTACAAAAGGTATTATTTTTGAAACATAATTTTTTGGAACTCAATTCCAAAACAAAATTTCTACAAATACTACTCTGATGTATTTTTACCATTATTACAATTTTCTTTACACAAAAAAAAATATCACAGTAATTTCAAGTTTAATTCGAGGCGAAGGCATACTAGATTATTTATTTATATTTCCTACCCATTATGTAGTTGTATTGCACTGAAAAGAGCTAAATTATTTTTGAAAACGTATTTTTAATTGATTAAACACTTGTCTTAAAAGTACTAATATTGAAAATATGGCAATATATCAGAAAATGGCTATATTAACGGTTCACTGGCTACAAACCCTATAAAAACAATAAAAATGAATATTTGTTTATATTGAAATACTTTTACGCTCTTGAAATCTTTTGAAGCCTTTGAAACTTTTCAAAATTCTTTTACAATTCCTTAAAATCTCATGAAAGCTCATGAAATCCTATAGATTTCTCCGAAACCCCATAAAACCCATTAAAATAATTTAAAATACTTTGAAGAACTTCAAAACTTTTTAAAGTCCGTCACGATTGATTGAAAATTTTTAAAAGCCTGTGAAATTCCATAAATGTTGTTGAAATCATTTAAAATGTCTCATAATTTTTTAAACCTGTTGAAATTACTTGAAAACCTTGGAGTCCTATTTTAAGTATTTAAAAATATTTTGCAATCTCTAGAAATTCTCTGAAATTCCTTAAAATGTTGAGAAATCACTTGAAATACCGAGAAACTTCTCGAAATCTTTTGAAATAACTTAAAATCTTGTGAAATCTCTTGAAACATTTAGAAGTTTTATAATATCCCGTCAAATATTTTGAAACCTATTGAAAACTTTTTCGAAATCGTAAAAATCTCTCTTAATCTCTTGAAGTTTTCTAAAATTATTTGAAATCCATAAGACTCATATGAAATCCCTTAAAATCTTTCATAGGCCATGAAATCTCAAAAGATGATTGGAAATCCCTTGAAATATTCTTGAATCCCTTGAAATTCTGAAAATCTGTGAAATCCCTTAAAATGTCTTAATGTTACTTGCAATTATTTTGGAAGAGCTTGTAAAATCTCTTGAAATATTTTGAAATAGTTCAAAAATTGTAAAATCTTTCAAAATACTTTATAATTCCTAAAAATTCTTTGAAATCTATTAAAACCTTTATAAGTTTTGTGATATGCCCTGAAATGTTTTGAAACCCATTGAATACGCTTTAAATCTTTTAAAATCTCTCAAAATCCCTCAAAATCTTCTTAAATCGATTGAAATTCATAGATATTATGTAAAAATCTTTGAAATCTCTCACAATTCTTTATAGTATCTAGAAATTATTTGAAAATTATTGTTTTTACGACGCCATTTTTCTAAGGGTTCCGCAGACTTGCAATCCAAAAAATCGTCATATTATTTTTCAGGATATCGAAAACTTCAGATCAAAACCAAAAATAGCGTCTAGAAATATGCCCATTATTTATTAAGTTTAGAGTTGGATAGGATAATAATAATTTGGTTTTCGATTTTATATTTTTCTCAAAAATCGTTTTAGATGTGAATTCTTTTGTAATTTTAATTATATCAAGAGGAAGAAGTTTATACGTAGATTTTAATGAAATATATAGTTTAAAAAAAAAGTTTAAGGTTCATTCATCAAATATCGTGAGAATGGCAAAAAAAGAATTTGAAAAATTTGAAATTTTAAGAATTTTTATCCCAGTATTGGCTCTACCAGGCTCTATAACCCGAATGTTTTCAAACAAGGGTGCTATTTATTTTATATAATTCAATAGAGTGTTTATTAGGATGGTCCAAAATTTTTTTGTTAACTTTAATTGATTTTTGCCTCACTCTCACTGAATAGCTAAAAAATTCAAAAAGACCGTGACTTTCTGACCATATTCTAAGAGAAAATTGCTATAAACAATAGTAAATTGTTTGAACAATTTATTAAAACATCTAGTTATCAGCTGAAAGTAATATATTATGTATTAAAAACGATTTTTATTGAAAACAGCCGCCAAAAAATAATTATTAGCGCTGAAACCTCACAAAACCTAATTTTTCACTTATCAGGTTTTTTTGGGACCTTATAAAACAGACTCATGGGGGTGGAATTCAAAAAATAATTTCTGATTCCTATTCTATGGCTGATTGTGAAAAGAAAAGTTGAGTTTCAATTCGATGCACCTAATATTGACGATTTTGAAAAAGATTTACAAAAACTTCTTTTTTCTAATGGGAAATGTGTTTAACTTCATGGGGCTTGCGGAACCTCTAAATATCTTTGAAAAAAAATACGCAATAATTTTTTTGTGGATTCGAACAAACTTGGGGGTTGAGAGCATGAATATTCGAAAAAAACATTTTCCAATGCACTTTTGGACCACCCTAATGTTTATAGCTATCTCTATACAATAAAAGTTTCATCTTTAAGAATTTTGGAAGTTTTTAATTTTTTGTTTATAAGTAATTTTTTTACATATTAGGAATGCAGCAACATAATAACGATCAAATTTGTTCACTTTGACGACATGAATCAAATGATGTATTTAGAAGCACTCTATGACCATATGAAGTTATGTTATGTACACATTTATAAATTTTTTGAACGTCTGTAGAAGAAAAACTTTCTCAATGTTGGGGATATACAAATATTGTAATTATTAAATCTATTCATTTTGATGAGACAAATTGATTTATGTATTTAACCGGCCTGTATGACAAAATAAAATAATGATATATACAGATTTATCAATTTGTTTAACGTTTAAAGGATAAAAAGTTCTCAATTTTTGAAATACACCAATATTTCAAGTATAAAACTCATTCGTGTTGATGAAATTAATCTTTTGAACTATGTGAAATCCTTCTATGACAATTTATTATAAAATATATAATATTGTTATATTTAATTTTTCCCTTTTTTGTTCTTAACTATAATTTCATAAACTTCATTACATAGATGGTAACTCTGTCGAATACGCTGATTGATTTTCTCTAATTTTCTTTTTATTTTTTTTTTAATTTTGAACTGGAACTTATGTAGATATTAATTTATTATATTATAGGATTATATTATTTAATTCCATAAATGAATGATGGACATTTTGGGCCCTTCTTGCACATTCTTGTTTTCTACCTTAGAGTTACTGGCGTATTCGACTTTCTTATTAGATGTTTTTATTTCATTTTATACCTTTCAGTGAATTTATTTGAGAAAATTTTATCAGGTTACTGTAAGAATGTCTCTCGTCCATACATTTACATTTACACACAATGCGGTTAATACAATTTTTCATTTTTCTATTCGTTAAAATAATTAGAACAAAACTTTAAAATTACGCTTAAAGTAATTTAACTAAAAATGGGATTTTCGTGACCATATTAGTAAGCAGTATATCAAAATACATCGCCAAGTTATGGTGAGGCCAACTATTATGAATGGATGTTTTTTTTTTTTTAATACCGGAAATGGGGTCAAATATCATTATATTTTGCCGCGTTGGGCTATGGTCAACTATAAACTGGTGGTTTTTTTAAATACTGGAAAGAGGGTCAAATATAATCAAGGGGTATATTTTGCCAAGTTGGGGTATAGCCAACTATAAACGGGTGATTTTTTTTAAGTACTGGAGATAGGGTCAAATATAATTTAGAGGTAGATCTGCCGAGTTGGGGCATAGCCATTTATAAAAGGTTATTTTTTTTAAATACTGGAAATGTGGTAGGTAAAAAGGGAGTATTAAAAAGGGGCTACTGGATAGAGGATAGGGGTGTGATGCTACTCAACCCTACCTTTTTCCAGTATATCTCCTTTAACAAAGACGCTACTTCCTTGGCCTCTAGAATTTTATATTTTTATTTAAAAACCATATTTTTTCAAGTGCTGACCTTGAAAATGACTTTTGCGGTTATTTTATGGCCATATTCGTAGTCAGCGCATCAAAATACAGCAACATACTAGATTTTAAAAATATCGGATGTATGCCTTTTCGGAACACCACCGCGATTCTTTTCAGAAATAATATACCATATGATTTATGTCTGAGTTTTATGTACGCAATTTGTTTTTTTACTGGTTTGTGATTGATTTTGAATGGTTTCATGCAAATCAGTTAATAATTGCTTGAGATATCCCGTTCAGGTCAAAAAATCAATTTTTGGTGTAACATCTACGTGGTTGTACTGTGATTGAGAGATTCGAATCTTTATGCACCTAACATATGTTACTCTGGCCATCATGAGGTGCATTTTAAAAAAATTGATCCCGATACGTCAATTCCCTCCAAAGTTATAGTGAAATATAAACAAAAACGCTAATGAAAAATCAGTTTTCGATTAACATTTTCCAGGTTCTACTTGGTTGTGATTGACAAACGCAAATCTTCATGTGCCTATGTGACTCCGACTAACATTACCTGCATTTAAAAAAAAAATCCCGACACGTCAATCCTCTCCAAAGCTATAATGAAACGTGGACAACGTGTATAAAAAATATATATATTTACAAACATAAAAGTCTTTTTTTTGCTGCGCGTATTTGACGGAAACAGGCGAAATCGCGTTTGCCATCCCCTCGGATTCCTTTTACAATACAAAATACTCTTATCATAGCAGTCTTTTATTATGATCATAGAAAATATATCAGCTCGATTCTTGTCAAAGAATTATTTCTTCATAACAAAACAATCCTCTATGAGGAAGCACAGTGTTAATGAAATGATCACAATTAAAGATACATCATATAATGAACGCGCCCACCAAAATACTTTGCAGCGATTCTTCAAGAATTGTTTAATATTTTTGAGATATTGTTTGAATAAAAATGAAGATTTGCGTAAAAAGTTATGCTAGGTTGATAGTATCGACTATGTGAAGGGAAGAAATTTAATTTTAGGAAACACATATATTTTTAGGCGACATTCAATAAAAAAGAGGGTAGATCAGTGTCGTTCAACTCACCAGACCGACTCGTTCGATAATGTCGCGAGTACAAATGCTCGCCTTTATAAGAACGTTACATTAAGATTTATGGAGGGCATTATTCAATGCACAACAATGAGAAAGTCACAAGAGAGACAGTTCCCAAAAAATAATAAAAATTTCTTCCGTTTTTCTTGTCAATAACAAGTTCTTGTTTTACAAGGAGTTTTGAGAAAAATTACTTCAATATTATATTTCAGAAATTAACAAAATAGTTTATGTTTTGAAATAAATTTTGTTTTATTTTGAAGATTAATTTTATGATTTAAAGTAATGTATTTATGCAAACAACCTGTTTTTGCTCGATTTTTAAAAAGATAAAAAGTATTTATTATACAAATTAAAGACATTCTATCAGGGTGGCTACAGACCCAGAAAACCTGGAAAAGCGGGAATTATTCTGGAATTTCGAGCACCAGAAAAAAGCCGGGAAACAGCCGTGAATTTTTTTGAAAACCGGGAATTTTCTTGAAAACCGGGATATTTTAATTTTTTTGAAATTTGAATGAAGACATTTAAAAGTGAGTGTATTATCCAAATTCGATCGTTGGATTCTTGTTTTTTTTTTTTAATTTTCAAGCATTTCGTAGTTAAATTTGAATTTTGGACGTTAAAGAAGAATTTAAATTTTGATTTATTCTGAATTTAATTTCATCAATTATTACTAAAGTTCCTTTAATATTTTTGATCCTTAATCACAAAAACGCGAACGTGGCAATTTATATTCTGAAATAACATCAGTTGCTTCCTTGCTCAGAATTTTCTATGTGATTTATTAAATCAGTAGTTATTTTAATCACTTTTAAAATAATTTACTTCAATTCAATTTAATTAAAAATATATATGCATGTTTTATCTTGGAGTTCTAAAATGTTTAATCGTATTCAAAATTGATATAATAAAGCAATTAGTATTGAATAATTAAGATTATAAACACTTAAAATGGACCGGGAAAAATATAATTTTTGACCGAAAAATAGCCTGGAATTTTTCTTTGAAGTTGGAGTAGCCACGCTGCTATATATATGTGTTTAAATCTTATTGAAGCGAAATAAAAGAGGAATGATACGAATCGTTATTTCTCACAACTCATTTGTTATGCAATTCTATGACATTATCACCTTGATTATCACTGAATCGATTTGATAATTATTACCACAACCCCGTTAATTAAAATTGTATAATTGATTGCTTTGCCTAATCAATTTGCACAATTGCGATCAGCACCACGTTTGACACGTACTTAATAAACACGTCAGATGCAAGTTTCAATCTATATATCGCATCCGATCGATCGATTCTCAAGTTTACAAACAATTGCGACAAGTACTCTCACTGATTTATACAAGACCACTAATAGATGCGAACAAAGCACCAATAAACGATGACTCAAGGAGCGCCTAGAAACGCTGACCGTGGACTGAATCGGCAACATTGATTGCCCACAAAGGCCAATCAATGTTGCATTCACCCGAGACGCATCCGATTTACCTCCGTCTTGCGATCAGGTAAAAGATATGATAATCTCATGTGGAATCATTTTATATCAATAGAAAATGGATCTACAATAGAACTCTATGTTTTGTTCTTTCCCGTCTATCCGAATTTTATTCAGATGATTCGGAAACAAATTTCTTATTTTTTCACATAATTTGCATACTTTACAACATGATTAACAACTGTTTAATCAGTCAATGTAACTAAATAATCAGTAAATTTGACTGATTATTCAGTGATTACTGTTAATTTAATACAGTAGCCCACTTCTCACTGACTCAAATAAGCGCAAAGTGAAGTTATTTTGTGCATTTTATAAGAAGATAATAGATATTGTCAAAATAACGCCAATTACACTGTTCTACACGATTTTGCAACAAAAGCTTTCCATCACGTCAAGTTTTTAAGAAAAACGGGGTTAAAGGGTCGAAAAAACGCAGAGTGTCTACTCACCTGGAAAACCTGGAAAATCTGGAATTATCAGAGAATTTGAAAAAAAAATGTAATATAAAATTGAATAACAATGATTTTTTGTTTGTAGAAGTAACTTTTATAGTACTGGGTTTATACTGATTTAAGTCAAACTTCTTTGTATCATTTTCAACCAAACAGCTGTATTTTTAATGAAAAAGGTTGAAATTTCTACGAAAAGAAATAAAATTTCAAACCAAACGGACGAATTTTTAACTCAAGCGATGAATATTTTGACAATAAAAAAAAATAATTTTCAACAAAGTAGTTCCACTTTAAATCGAGCAGTTATTTTTTATCAAAAAGATCAATTTTCTACCAAAAAATACGAATTTTTAACAAAATACATAAACTTTCAACCAAATAGTTGGATTTTCAACTAAAAAAATTAATAAATTTTTAACCAAAAATAAGAAAGTCAAGTTTTCAGTTAGAAAAAAAATGTCAACGAAAAATCGAATTTTCAACAAAATAGTTAAATTTTCAACAAAAAGGATGAAAGTTATTGATGAATCTTCAGTCCAAAGAATTTTCAACAAAGTAGCTTCATTTTTAATCAAGTACTCGAATTTTTAACCAAAAACAATGAACTCTCAACGAAAAATGTAATAGTTGATATTTCAACTAAAAAAGATTCAAATTTTAAATGAAAAAACAGTTCAATTTTACCGAGAAAAACGAATTTTCAACACAATATTTAATTCTCTACCAAATTGTTGATTTTCAAGCCGAGGAGACGAATTTGTTTCAAATCAGTTAAATTTTGAATTCGAAAATATGAATTTTAACAAACAAGTTAATTTTCTACCAAAGCAGATTCATTTTTCTACCAAAAGGGCATTTTTAACCAAAAAAGATGAAATTTCAACCAAAAGAGATAAATTTTTAAACCAAAAAGACGAATTTTCAACAAGAGTTGAATTTTAAGCCAAGAAAGATTTTTCAGTTGATAAAGAAAAAATATTTGAACAAAAGTGTTGAATTTTCAAGCAAAACAGACGAGTTTTCTGCAAAACAGACGAAAAATGTAATAGTTGATAGTTCAACCAAAAAAGATTCAATTTTCAAATCAAAAACAGTTGAATTCAACAAAAATAGTCGAATTTTCAACAAAATAGTTGAATCATTAACTGAAACAGATTAATTTTAAATCAAACAGTTGGAATTTAAACCAAAACGTTTAATTTTCTACCAAAAAAGACGAATTTCCAACAAAATACATAAATTTTCAGCCTAATAGTTGAATTTTCAAACAAGAGGATTAATTTTCTACAGAAAAGACGAATTTTCAACCGAATAGTTTAATTTTCAACTAAAAAAGATGAAATTTCTACCAAAAGAGATGAATTTTTGAACCAAAAAAACGAATTTTCAACAAAGAAAAATTTGTCAGTCAAGAAGGAAAAAACATTCCAAGCAATTTGTTAATTTTTCAATTAACAAACAGACACATTAAGCCGTAGACTTTGTTTCCGTTCCGTTAAAGTTCAGTTCTTAGTCAACTATGAAAACACGAATTTCGTACAAAACAGTTGAATTTTGAACCTGAAAATATGAATCTTGAACAAAAAATTCATTTTCAACCAAGTAGTAGAATTTTCAACAAAATAGTTAAATCCTCAAATAAAATTGAATTATTTTCGTCCAGACACTTGCATTTTTGACCAAAAAAGATTAAATTTCTACCAAAAGAAGTAAATTATTAAACTAAAATGACAAATTTTCAGTAAAAGATTTGAATTTTTAATCCGAAAATATAAATTTACATTAAAAAAGTTAATTTTCAACCAAATAGTTGAATTTCCTACCAAACTGTTAAAATTTCAATCTAAAAGTACGAATTTTGTTTGAAACCGTGAAATTATGCAATGCTTTCAATTTGAAAGGGTGTAGGGTCTTTAAAGAATGCAGTACTTAATAATTGAATGGCTCCTTATTAAGAAAAATTATACCTGGAGAAATCTAGAAATACCTGGAAAAAACCTGGAATTGTTAGGGAATTTTTTTCCAGGCTTTGAGTAGACACCCTTTTTAGGTTAGAAATTAGTGACTTTTGGTCACTTTTTTGTTTAAATAGGGCACTTTTTTCACTTTTTCAAGTAAATTAGGCTGTGGCAGCACTGTTGATGTCGAATTTGTTGTTGAATCTCCAAATGTTTATTAAGCTCTACAATTATTGTTGAAGCACAGATTTTCAAACTTTCTTATTTCTTCTAATGTTATCTCTGAAATTTATTTTTCTTTTGAGTGCTTTTTGCTTGACAGCAATATATATTTATTTATATTAATTAGTCACTTTTTATTTTGTTTGTTTTACTATTTCTCTAAAAATGCAGAATCAATAAAGAGGGATCCTCTGCAGTGGAGTTTCGCCTTTTTAAAGAGCATAACGAAGCACGTAACGGTGTCGAGATGCAAATCAAAGTTCGCTTTCCCGTTCACAATTAATTATACGATCCTCCTCTGGTTGTAATGAAGGAAACACATACGGAGATCCATCAAGGCTTTCAGTAGCATCTCTGAATGTCAGGGTCGGTATGTATTTTAAAGAGAAAAATATGAAACATGAAAAACAGGGAATGAAGTATATGCATTCTGAAAAAATTCTTTATCCCCTTGTTCAAAGAATGGCAGTTGCAGCGGGGTTCCACTTTGGCGTTCTCGTTTACAATCAATTATACGATCCTTCTCTGGTTATAATTAAGGAAACGCATACGGAGAACCATCGCGGCTTTCAGTAGCATCTCTGTTCCAGAAAATCTAGGTAGATGAAACTTTTTTGGGTATCTTTAGTCATCAAATGGAACGATGTTTAATCATAAAGTTTCAGGGTCGGAAGTTTAGGCATTTCTTAGCTTTTTCTTCGATTTTTTGAAATCTTAGGGGTAAAAAACGGGGGTGTTGCAGAAGAGCTAGGTGCATGAAACTTTTTTTTATATTTTTGGAGTCTTTGGACATCAAATGGAAGCATTTCACGCCATAAAATTGTAGGTCCGTAAATTTGGGAATTTTTAAATGATTTTTCAATTCTTTGGGGTTGAATTGGGGTGTGTTCTTGAGAAGGTAGAGGGTTGATACCTTTTCAGCATCATTTTAGCACCTAAGTATCCTATTATCAACCGTAAAATTTTAGGTCCGGAGCTCAGGTCATTTTTTATGATTTTTTCTATTCCTAGGGGTAAATTGGGATGTGTTCCGGAAATGCTAGGGGGGTGAAACTTTTTGGGAGATTTTCGAACATCAAGTGGAGTTATTTCGAGCAATAAAATTTTAGGTCTGGCGCGAAAAAATTGTTTTCGTGATTTGTTTTTTGTAAACGTTGGAAACTTCAGCCAGGTTTGATCTCTCTGAATGTCAGGGTGGGTACTGGGTATATATTTTAAAGAGAAAAATATAAGACATGAAAAACAGGGGATGAAATATATTTTGAAAAAATTCTTTATCACCTAGCAATGGGGTTCCCCCTTTCGCTTTCCGATTCACAATTAATTATACGAGTCTCCTGTGATTGTAATTAAAGGACGGAGAACCATCGTACAAAAAAAACTAGAGTGTTTAATAAAATCAATTTTCGGGTTCCAATGGAGATGCAACAAAACAGAATTATTGCGGTGTGAAATTCACTCATTTTCGAAAATGTGTCCAAGGGAATCAAATTATATCGTCCAAAAGAACCACTTTTTTTGACAGATTGGCACGAAAAGAAACAAGTTTTAGAGAAGTTACTTTCCACTTGATAATATTATAATTTAATAAAAAACTTTTAAAGTCGTAATGCATTTGTAATGGATACAATAACGAAGATATTGAATGAATAAACTGAAGTTGCAAAGATTTTATGTGATTTGAAATGATACAAGGGCTTTTCTGTAAACATCTTTTTTAGGTTAATTGGTGTGTTTGTAAACATAAAAGTACATTCACGAGCCTGAATTTTTGGCTTGAAGACACTCGACCTAAGATACTTGATTATACAGGAGTGCTGGACCACCATGTTCGTGCCACTGTACTTGGCACACAATTCAAATTATGATTTGAAAACAAATTGTGATTGCGATTGAATGTTGCTGCACTGCAATATACCATTTTTAATTTTTAAATATTTATTAATTATCATACTTGGCGATTGGTGGTGGGTTAGAATCTAACCTAATTTAACTGTCATAGTATACAGTCTGAACTTGGCGCTAAATTAGAAAGTACGAAAATGGCGATTAAAATGGCGTTGGAGCACTCCTGTATAATATAGTACCTCAATTCGACCACACCTACGATTTTATAGACTGTGCGAAAATCCAGAAATCGGCTTTACGTCGCGTGGGGCATGAAATGCAAAAGTGAATCCCACTTTAAATGTCATAAACACAGAATCACGAACATATAAGATAAGAACTCGCATTCGTAAAAGTGAAAATGTCGGTAATTGATTTTAAAAACGTCCGTCACAGAGGGAGCTGCAGTGGAAGTTTTAAGAGATACACAAAGTAGCTATGATAATTCTGAGGTTATGGTTGTATATTTTTGCGGGAGAATGATATTATTTCGCGAAAATGATCAGGTCTTGTTTTAAAATAACTGTTTCGCTAATTTCGAGGTTTGCAAATTTTTGCGGAAAAATTATATTATTCCGCGAAAATGGTCAGGTCTTGTCTAAAAATTTTTGCTTATGCGAAAAATTTGTCTGCGAATTATTTCGACGGAAAAGGATGGTGTTTATTCCTCAGTTAAATGGATTGGTGATTTCGAGGTTATATTTTTAATATTTATTCTTTTGCTCTTCCTTGAATTGCTGAAAAGATATAAAACGATAATTGAGATATTTTTTTAATAATTGCAAGAAGAGAAGTAAAATACGATGTGAGTTTTTGAAGGGACTTAGTAATATTTCTATAAAAGAATCTATTTCTTGCTGTAAACACCCAACATAACCTCAAAATAATGAAACTTGTGAGGTTTTGAATGGACTCAGTAATATTTCTATAAAAGTATCCATTTCCTGCAGAAAACACCCAACATAACTTCAAAATAATGGAACTTTTGAAGTCCTATTATCGCGTTATTCTGCCATTTTTGAGGTCTGCGTTTTGTCACTAGGCATTTCAGCTCATGACATCCTTCTAGTCATCCTCAGGCACTCTGTCATTGGCTGAAATGCCTAGTGACAAAACACCGAACGCAGAACTAGCAGAAAAACGCTGACGTGGGATGGTACCCTTAGTGATTTTTCTATCAAATAATCCATTTCCCCCAAACACCCAATATAACCTTAAAATAATCGAACTTGTGAGTTTTCGAAGGGAATTAAAGGTTTTCCTATCAAATAATCCATTTCCCCCAGAAAATATCCAACATAACGTTCCAATAATGGAAATTACGAGGCTCTGAGAGGACTCAGTGATTTTTCTATAAAATAATCCATTTCTTGCCAGAAACACCTAATATAACGTCAAAGTGATGGAATTTGTAAGTTCTGAAAAGGAATCATTGATTTTTCTACAAAAGAATTCATTTCTCGCAGAAAACAACCCGCTACTCTAACCCCGTTGGCATTTGCAGAAATATGGGGTGTGAAAGAGCCTTTACGCCTAATGTCATTGTCAACTGTTTCCAAAAGAACCACTTCTGATTAACACCAGATTTTGACAGATTCCAAAGGAACCAGTTTTCCAATAGAGCCGCAACATCATGGAACCCCTAGTTTTTTCTGTGCAAATGTATCTTGAAAGTTCATTTACTGCTGAGGGAAAGATGAATGCAGAGATATCTAGACGTATAAACAAGGGTAGAAATTTTATTGGCTGTGTAAGAGCTATTACTGGAAGTGAAACTTTGACGAATAGAGCTAGAATTGTAATAAATAATTCTATGCTTACAGCCATTGTGTTGTATGCTAGCGTGACCTGAACGTATCGAGAAAAGGATATGAGTAAAGCGAAAGCGGTTGGCATACGATTCCTGTGGCATATATGCGGTAAAACGCTTTTGGACAAAGTCAGTAATGAATGGGTTCTCAAACAATGTGGCGTAGAAGAAACATTATTTGACAATAGTGAAAGAAATTTGCTGACATGGTTTGGTCATGTTAAAAGAATGAGTGAAGAATGTTTAACGAAGCAGGTGTGTAGATGAAATGAGTAGCGCACCCAGAGGTAGACCGCGGAAAGAATGGTGATGTATACAAGGATAGGGATGTGTGAAGGACAATCACACGGAGGGAAATGCGAATTTGATACCTATTTTTCAGTACCCGATATAAAGTAGCAAATGTAAGGAAATAAGACTGAATGTTAGAAGTTTAGCAACTCATTTTCATGATGAAATTCTGGGACTGAGTCTCAGACTTGCCATACCTTTGCGTCATCTAGTCCATGACCGTCTGCTAATCTTATTACAGAAGGTTATTGTATGATAGATTTAATGCTTTCACGATGATTCATTATGATGAAAGGAGGTGTTTCGGGTTTCAATCGTGTGCAAAACT
>JAUMHM010000005.1:37297748-37309934 GCA_032362435.1 Melikaiella ostensackeni | reverse complement strand
ATCATTATTACACAGTTTGAAAGCCGGACTAAAAAAAAAACGGCCACGATTGGCGTGCAAAAAAGTGCTGTTTCATCACGATAACGCACCGGCTCACACCTCCGCAATCGCAATGACGAAAATACAAGAACTGGGCTTCGAGTTGATTCCTTACCCATTCTATTCTCCAGACTTGGATCCGTACGACTTCTTTCTGTTCCCCAACTTGGGGACTTGGCTCGGTGGGAAGAGATTCTTGTCCAATGAAGAAGTAATTGATGCCGCAATGGCGTATTTTGCAGACCTCTAGAAATCTTACTTTTCTGAAGGGATGCAGAAATTGGAATCTCACTGAACTAAGTGTGTAGCCCTCGAAGGAATCTATGTTGAGAAATAAAGGCAAACTTTTCAACAACAAAAAATTACTTGCTGTCTTACCAAATTTATCAAAACGATCCTCGTAATTTTGGGAACATGAGGAAAATTATGACGGCGTCTACACTTTTCTCATAAAATAATGAGAATGGTGCGATTCTTTGTTATTTTCATGTATAACATCGATGCGAGTGAGGAAGAAATTTTTTTTAAATTAAACTTTAGGATTTTTAATCCAAGCAACAACTTTGCCACCTTTTTACAATTAGACATGAAAAAAAAAGTTTTTTCACTGCACCCTATTATACAATGTAAAATAGGAATCATAGTAATATTGTTTTATGTTTGTATAGTATTAATAGGCAGTGCAATATTTCCCGTGCGCTGTAGCGCGCGCATAATATTGCTAGTATAAATGTAATTAGGACGTTCTGCTGAAAGAAGTGAAATTATTCTCAGCTCAGATGTTTTGTTCTAATTTTATGTGCGGGATAGGTCGAAAAAGTGGAGCTTGGCGACTATGCAAGTACTTGATCTCTATCGTTTCACGGGAGAAAAATTCTGGTTCTTTTTGCCGCCGACATCCTTCTGCCCTTCTGCATTTAATGCCTTCTAGTTTTATTTCTTCTTCTCCGAGCCGCACAAGCAGTCGCAAAGGTTTGCCTTTCTGACGAATTCCCATTGGAGTTGCCAATTTCATTTTCTTTTTCGCAAATAAACTGTCCCTTTCGTCTTTGCCTTTAGCGAATGGCAAATCATGACCTGTTCAAAGTCACTCTTTTATACCAAGCAATAAAGTTTCCTTTGTTCCCTTGAAGCAATTGACAAGTGGACGCCTAGAAATATTTTATTCAATTGAAACAGAGCAGTTTATAGAAGAATCTTAAGCTTAGAAATTTGTTATTTTTGTTGAAAGTAGAAAAGTTTGACTTCAGTTTGAATTTTGTGAATAGAACTTTCACTTATCAGTTATTTGTAAAAAAGAATATTTATGATAACAGATTTGAAGATACATAAGCAGAGAGTTTACTCACCTGAAAAACCTGAAAAACCTGGAAATGTCAGGGATTTTTTTTACGTCCGGCAATTTTTTCGAGCGTGCTAAATTTTTTCTGTAAATTGTAATTTAAAATTAAATAACAATTATTTTTTATTTCTAAAAGTAACTTTTGTAGTACTGGTTTTTTATTGATTTAAATAGACTTCTTTGTATCATTTTCAACCAAACGGTTGCATTTTTAGCCAGAAAGGAATAAGTTTTCAAACCAAAAAGACGAACTTTCAAAAATAAGTTGATTTTTTTGCCTGGAAATATGAATATTTAACAAAAAAGTTAACTTTCAACCAAAAAATTAAATTATTAATCAAAAAGTTGAATTTTCTACCAACATATTAAAGTTTCAAGCCAAAAATGCTAATACTGTACAAAACAGTTGAATTTTGATAACAAAAATGTGAACTTTTAACAAAAAAATTCATTTTCTACCAAATAGATAAATTGTCAACAAAAGAGTTGAATTTTCAACACGAAAATATGAATATACAAAAAAAAAATTAATTTTTAACCAAATAGTTGAAATTGCTACCAAACTCGTGAAATTTGAAGCCAAAAATACGAATTTTGTACAAAACAGTGGAATTTTTAACACAGAAATATAAATTTCCAATAAAAAAGTTGATTATACAACCATTTATACATTTACAAGAACTGAATAAACATTATTTCTAAAAAAACTCGCGAAATTGTTTACATATTCTGATTTTTTTGTGTTAATTACTCAAAATTTAACCACAGGTGGAGAATAAATTTGAGGTTTTCAAGTATTATGTAATACTTTGAATTTGAAAACGTGTAGGGTCGATTGCTTTAAAAAATGCAGTACTTAATACTTGAATGGCTCCCTATTAAGAAAACTCTAGAAATACCCGGAAAAACCTGGAATTGTCAGGGAATTTTTTTCCAGGATTTGAAATATAAATGCCTAATAAGTCACTCCAATTTTGAGGCGTCGCAAACTTATCAGAAAATCACAAATATGTCCATTTTAACCGACTCAAAAAAAGGAGGTTCTGTATTTGCCTGTTATGTATGTATGTCCGCGAATTTTTGGAGAACCACTCAACGAATTTTTATGAAAGTTATTTGGAATAAATATTCTAGTTTGGAGGAAGACTTAAGATCAACTTAGGGTAAAAAAGTAAAAAATATAAAAATATATAAAAATATTTTTAAAAAAGAAGAAACCGACTTCAAAAATTCGTACATAATATTAGGATTAAAATGTATAGATTTAATTAAAATACAATGTTCTTAATTTCTTTATCTGGTGATAGATACAAAAAGCATGAAATAAAAAAAATATTTACAAAATAGAAAAAAATTGACTTCAAAAAAGCGCTAGGCAGTAACAAATAGTTACTTGCAAAAGCATAAATATTTTTGTAGTCGGTACCAGAAAAAAACTTTTAAATTGAGGCGCCGAATTCAGAATCATTTATACTTTTGCAGGTAATTATTTTTTACTGCTTAGCGCTTTTTTAAAGTCGGTTTTTTATTTTTTTTTAAATATTTTTTTCTCCTGAGTGGAGTTGGAAAAGTTACACTAAAAATTCCCAGCAAATAACTTTTTTACATCTTCAAGGCGAGATTAGATTCTCGCGAGAATCTTATTGCATCGAGTTAATACGTGAAGGAGTCTAGACTGACTAGAGTGTGCTACACGTGAGACAATTGAGAAGGTCAACGAGTTGTCGTTTCCTCCTATTACAGACCTTGATGCTTTTACTCAGCATGACTAGCCCTTAAATTTTCAAATGGTTGCAGTAGGTATCACTTTTCAATTTTTTAATCATGCTAACAATTTTTATAGCAACTGCATTAAAATAACAGATAGACTTAGATTCAATAAATATTTAAGTGAAATGTCTGGCCATGTATAAAACAAAAGAGCCGAGTTCTACAGATAAATCAGACCTTATTGAATAACAGATCTGTATAGTACCAGACTTTTTCATGATCGTGATATTATTTTAAAGTAAGATCCCGATGGGAACAAAATCTGTTTTATTTTATTTTTCTTCGAAATAATGGTTAGCAGCTTCTAAATGTAAGAAATAAAAAAAAAGGACAGGGATTACCAAATGGGCCAACCAATAGAAAAGGCGTCTGACCACATCTCGACTGGTACTACTGCCGAGCACAGGATTCCAGCGCATCAGTGGTGTAAGTCTATTCCAGCCTGGCACCAGTCTTCTCCACCGTCCGCGCTCATCTTACCGTCAGCAACTTGACGCACTGTCGTAAATACAGGTCCGAAACTCCGATGGTCGAGGTTGACTTGAAATTTGAAGCACTGCGTAGTTCTTGAACTTGCCACTGCTCGCCACGTAATGGAGCGCTGTGATCGAAAAGTGTACGCACTGTTTAGTCCAATTACGGTCTACTTTTCGTAACTCATGCTCGTTTCCCGTCACCGTTTTTAATATTTAAATTTCGCGCCATTTTTCGATCACTGCGCCTTACATGCGGTGACTGCTTTATGAATTTCGCAAAGCTTCAAATCGCGAGTCGAATTTAGTACATCCCGTCCACTAAAGTTTTCGGACATGTATGTACGACCATGGCAGCTTCTAAATAAATGTATAAAATAAAAAGAATAGGACAGGGTTTTGTCTACCAAAAGAAAAGGCTTCTGGTCACATTCCGACTCGTACAACTGTCGAGCACAGGATTCTCACGCGACAGTGGCATGAGTCTGTTCTGGCCAGGCAACGGTCTCTCTCCACCGTCCGCGCTCATCTACCGCCAGCAACTCAGCACAACCCCCAGAGAGGACAACGCGCATTCAAAAACAATCTCATTTGTCGGCTCATTGATTTTACCCGTCGTCAACATACTTCATTAGCAATTTAATATTCATCGAGCCTTGACTGCATCCTCTAACAATAATTTTCATCATGCCATCCAGTGCAATATAAATTAATATTTCCCTCTTAATTAACCGTTTCGTTTACTCAATTTTCATCCTGGTCAATGAAACATGCAAACCTGCTTCCGAATCCTCATAATCAAGAGGATGAAGTAAGCCTACGAGCTAACTCCACATTTTTAACAATAATTATGATAGTTTTTTTTAAAACTTTTTTGATTTCGTATCAATTGCAGACACTAATTAAATCCTGTTTTTTTGGGAAACTTTCAATAAAACACACGGAACGTCGAGATATTTCTCGTGAGGAAGAAAGGTACTTTGCAGGATGCGAGTAAAAGGGGAAAAGAGGAAAAAGGGGCGAATACGAGGTAGGCAAATGGCGTAATTAACATAAAGCTTCGAACGTGGTATGAACGTCGAATGTCTGAAATTTGAATTTTAGAGTAAATTCTATAAAGGGAGATTGTTATTTCGGTCATTTCGTGAAACTAAACTGACAACAATTGTAATTTATTAAAAATAATATAAAAAAGGAAATTGTGAAACGGTATTTCAATAATAGCTCTTTTCTCTGAATGTACGTAGCATTTTTGTTTTCTTATTCTCAGTATTTCAAATGAAATAATTATAACAATTTCAATTTGGAAGTGTTCGATATTGAAAAATTCTTTATTTCAAACTCTTAAATTTAAAAGATTTTTTATTCGAGCGTGAAAAAGGATGCAATTTCGAGTTACAAGCGTTGAAATATAAACAATTTATGTTCTTTTTGAGATATTTTAAACTGATTTGAAGCATTTAGAAGTGAACAATTTCACATTTGATCAGTTTTGAATGTGAAGGATGAAAATTAAAGTCTGGATAATTCTAAAGTGAAATTATTGAAAGCTTAATGTACAGTTCGAAACTTACGCATAATTTATTATAAATTTAAAAATATATATAATAATAATAATGAATAAAAATTATTATTTATTATAAATTAATTAATCATTTCGTTATTTTTAAGGAACAGATTTTCAAATTGAAATTTAAAAAATTGTTTGTGAACAATTAGAAATAATATGTACAAATTTAACAATTGAACAATTTTAAAACACCAAAATATAAAAGAAGCTTCCAAAATTTTCAAAATCGAAATTCCAAGAATGTCACTGTTCGCACAAGTAAAATTTTTCAAATTTTGGCGTGCGTGTTGCACAGTTTTAATTGAAATTCATTTACCGTAGAATGTGAGCATCTAAAATTTAACAATCTTTGAATAATATGATTTAACATACATACTATATAATTTTAAATAAGATAAACTTTCAGAAATTAACAATTTCAAATTTGATGTGCATTCAAAGTTGAACAATTTTTTAATCGCAGTCGAGAAAAATTCAACAGTTTTAAACTGAAACCTCAAAAATAATAGCAGAATTTATTTACTTCAAAATTATATGCACAATGTTCAAAGAGAATATAGAATTACTGAAGACAATTAAAATATAGTGATATATTAATGATTAAGTGAATCCCAGCATCGAGATAGAAATGTTAAATTAAAATTAATAGAAAGATTTCGATTTGGGTTATTTCACTAAATTTGTGACTATGCGGCAATGGTAATAACACATCTTTTATTTCATTCGGAATGGTCAAAAGCAGTGATTAATTTATCAATATCCAATCCGTAACGAGCACACCGGGAAATGCTCGGTTCGCTAGACTTTATTCGATTATATACCACCGGGAACGCTATAGTTGATTACCAACGTCGAACAGTTTCAATCTCCAGGGATTTCGACTCAAAAATTTTTTTTATTACTGAAACTACATATAAAAAAAACTAAAAAAAAAACTCTAAAATCTCTGTAATTGTTTTTGTGTACTGATTTTCTCAATTATGAATAGTCGAGTATTGAAATCCAACAAATTTTGCCGTATTTAAATTTTCTAGTCCGGAAAATATTGCTGGATTCGAATATGATTTTTTGAGAGGAGAACGATGCCGAAACTTGAAAATCGACCTTTCGAGAGACCACTAGAGGAATGCATTTTTGAAATGGCGACCTGGAAAAGGGGGTTCAACGTGTCACCCATCATTCTTTTGTGACCAGTCACATTCTTGTGACCGATCACTGTACTAGCGAACCTCCAACTGGGAAAGGGGTTTCAAGGTGTGACCGATCACTCTTTTCTGATCAATCACTTTCCCGTTAATGATCACTGTACTAGCAAAACTCCCCTCCCAATTGGGAAAGGGGGTTGAAGGTGTGATCGATCACTCTTTTGTAACCAATCACTCTTTTGTGAACAATCACTTTCCTGTGACCGATCAATGTACTAGCGAACCTCCAATTGGGAAAGGGGTTTCACGGTGTGACCAATCTCTCTTTTGTGGTCAATCATTTTCCTGTTACCGATCACTGTACTAGCGAACCTCCAGTTGAGAAAGGGATTTCAAGGTGTGACCAATCGCTCTTTTGTGAACAATCACTCTTTTGTGACCAATCACTTTCCTGTGACCGATCACTGTTCTAGCGAACCTCCCCTCCCAATTGGGAAAGGGGGTTGAAGGTGTGACCGATCACTCTTTTGTAACCAATCACTCTTTTTTGAACAATCACTCTTTTATGAACAATCACTGCTTTGCGACCAATCACTTTCCTGTAACCGATCACTGTACTAGCGAACCTCTAACTGGGCAAGGGGTTTCAAGGTGTGATTGATCACTCTTTTGTGACCAATCACTTTCTTGTGACCGATCACTGTTCTAGCGAACCTCAAACTGGGAAAGGGATTTTAAGATGTAACCAATCACTCTTTTGTGACTAAACACTTTCCTGTGCCCGATTACTGTCCTAGCGACCCTCCAACTGGGAAAGGGGTTTCAAGATGTGATCTATCACTCTTTTCTGATAAATCACTTTCCTGTTAATGATCTCTGTACTAGTGAACGTCTCATCCCAATTGGGAAAATGAGTTGAAGGTCTGACCGTTCCTTATTTTGTGACCAATCACTCTTTTGTGAACAATCATTCTTTGGTGACCAATTACTTTCCGGTGATCGACCACTATGCTAGCGAACCTCCAACTGAAAAAGGGGTTTCACGGTGTGACTAATCATTCTTTTGTGACCGAGCACTCTTTTCTGACCTATCACTCTTTTGTGAACAATCACTTTCCTGTGACCGATCAATGTACTAGCGAACCTCCAATTGGGAAAGGGGTTTCACGGTGTGACCAATCGCTCTTTTGTGAACAATCACTCTTTTGCGACCAATCACTTTCCTGTGACCGATCACTCTTCTCTGACCTGTCACTGTACTGACGAAACTCCCCCCCCCCCCTACCCACAAGGGGTGTGTCCAATAAGGGAAATGCAATTTTTAAAGAGTGACCTGGAAAACAGGGTTTCAGGTGTGACCAAGCAATCTTAATTATAACTTAAAAACGATTCAAAGTACCGATTTTTAAGTTTCGGAATCGTTTCCCCCCCCCAAAAAATGCTGTCGAAAACCGTCTTGAAACTTTGTCGCCATCTATATCATATTCTGACTTTTGCCGGAATAGAAAATTAAAATCCGGCAAAATTTGCTGGAACTCTATACACTACGTTTAAAAATTGGTGAGCTGATAGTTTTAAAGGATGCTAAACTCTTTTAAAACTCTAAAAATTAATTTTATAAATAAATCCCATGTAGCAAATATTAATAATAATCAGTCATCAGTAATCTTTTCAGTTCTTTTTATTTCAGTTTTATTTTAGATTCTGTTTTCAAGTTAGAGAATTAAAAAATTTAATGTTTGCAAAAACTGAATTATATTCAACAAAGTGTCCAATTATCCAATCTAATTTTCAGTATGATTGAGGTCTCCTTCCCAGAAGGTGGTCACTATAAGAGAAAAAAAAATTGACAGATTAATTACAAATATCACTGGCAATAAAAGTTTGAACATCAGAGACTTTTTTATCCACGTGTTTGAAATAATGCTCCGAACGGAGTTCGAATATCAAAGTCGTTGACCCTGAAGATGATTCTACGTGTGCTTGAGAGCTATAAAAATAAATGAGACGAAGAAGTGTCTGGCGGCAAGAACGGGACGATTCTGCCGACGGTCATCGACCAATATCGTTCCTGGAAAGGTGCTCACGAAAATACGGCGCCTCCTGAAAGATTTGCCTTTTTGACTTTTTCTCCTTGGCAAGTAAAGGGCTTCCTTCGATGACCAAGGAATGTCGTTCTAGCTTTCTGTATGTTCAGAGTCGGGTTTACCGTAGGTCGGGCATATATGCACGATCCTAAACAAAGAGGAACAACCGGCGCATGCGAACAAAAGCGTAGCACACATTTTTTTGGAACTGCAAATATTTTCTCAGCATTTTATGATTTTTCATTTATAAAGCAAAACATTTTACTTTTACTATTCTTTGAAGTAATTAAAAAAATTTTAATTGACTGTGGGTTGATTCAGAACTAATGTATTCAGATTATTCCATTTTCGAAAAGTAAAAGGTAAGACATTGACGCAATTCACACAAATCTGTCTCTTGCCTATGGCCTAGTAAAAGCTCATAAAGCAGAATTTTATTTACGATCGGTTATTTTGACAATAGGTTGACCCACAAGAAAATTAGAAGAGCTTCTCAGTGAAATTATCAAAGAATCAGTTACTCTTTCAGCAAAATCAATTAAAAACAGTGCTACCTTTCTAAAATTAATCGAAAATGTTGAAATACCAACAAATCACGTTTTTGTTTCCTTTGATGTAATAGCCATGTTTTATTTTAAATTCAATAGTACTTTCTACATTCTTGTCTCCAGTTATTGCTGACGTTGTGATGGAAGATTTGGAAAATGAAGTTTTTAACCAAATTAATTTTGAATTGGACTTTTATGCAAGATATGTTGATGATTCTGTACTTTATTTACATGCTTAAAATGTAGATAGCCTACTTAATGTATTTAATAGTATACATCCAAAATCACAGTTTACTGTTGAAATTGAAACAGAAGATAGAGTTTTCTTGATTTGACTTTGATAAAAACTGCTAAAATTATATCATTACTGATTGGCACAGAAAAACTATTTCTTCAGGAAGGATACTAAATTTTAATTCGAATCATTCCATTCAAAACAAAATAGTAGTTGTAAAGAATTTAATTGATAGAGCTCTGGAATTATCTCTTCCTACATTCCATGAAAAAAATATTGAATTGTGCAAACACATTTTTTTTCTCAACCATTATTCTATTACTTTTATTGACAAGCATCTGCATAACAGAATTATTCAAATTAAGAGTAAAGGTAATAATCCAAAGAGAAACAATGTCCAGGATTACAATATATTTAATACTAATACAATAATATACAAAGCTATTAATTTAAAAAGAGATCTTGCTAGATAAAACAAAATTTGGGATGGAATCATTAATTGGATATAATGACTTTAATTTTGTGTCAGAATTTGAAATTTGGGTGAATTAATTTCCAGTTCAAGGATAAAATAATCTGAATTTGGGATTTATTCAGAATTTTTCGCCTATGTCAAAATTTCAATTTTCAGTTAATGAATGAAATACGTACGAAAAAACTGAAATTACTATCAATCATATCTGTTTTGTATTCTCAGGTAAAAAATAGTATTTTTCTAATCTAACAATTTATCAATTTTATACCTGTTGTTTTCCCTATGAATTACCCCTGATGAGGAAGTCTAAATTGGCTTCGAAACATGTTAGCCCCCAGTAGTATAAAAAAGACGAAGAAAAGAAAGAGTGTGAGGATGGTTTTGGTTGACGCTTTTTTTCCCACTTTTTTCTTCCTGTTGTGTACATTTATTGTACATCTGTCTCTAATGAGCCAAAAAAGCAGGTAGTCTCAGAGTCTATTTTTGAATTGCGAACACAGTTGTGCTTTAGTGGTTGTCCGGACCACGTCAGGAATATCAGGACCTGCAAGTGGTCGTTCAATTTTAATGAAACTTGGCGAAATAATATTACACTGGAACCTCGATTTAAAGAGGGTCTCGGGTACGGCTTGCTATGATCATGAGTCTCTTCCCAGAATTTCTACGATGTAAACAGTCAGGGGGAACTGCGTAACTCCGCTGAGCTCACGCGCCTCTCTCTCGGCCCCTTGGACCTCCTCATCAATGAATACAAGGTCGGCGGCAATCCTCTCTCTCGACTCTTAGACCCCTCATCAACTAATTTGAGCTGGCTGGAATTCTCGGAAGGCGTAAATGGAGGATACTTAAATAGACGTTTCAGTGTTGAAGTTTGAAGAATTTTTGAAAATTGTCAAAATTACGGGAGTTACGCTATATTGAATTTTGGTGTTGGATTTTTTTTAATTATCGATATTTATGGAACCGATAATTGAATTTTGATGAAAGTTGCAGGTATTCATGGAGACTCTTCTAAATCCGTACCATTTTTTAATTTTATAAACTTTTACTGCCGGTACTAGCAGATAACTTTTTTGTCGGTTGTTTTTCAATAAATAGTTAAGCGTGATTATTATTATGTATTGACTACACTCACTACTTAAGTATTATATTATTTACCAGATATGTGTCGCGTACACCAATCTATAATTTATACTGCCTCGTATTTGTATCGAAAAATATTAGAAAATGTTATTGTTTTTAAATAATAACTTTTCATAAGCTGACCACTAGACAAAGCTTTTTAATAAATTTGAATTGCATTCCTTGTTTTTAGTATTCGAGTTTATTTAGAACAAAAATAATTTGTCTATTTTACCATATTTTCTGCTAACAGATGACGCACCTTCCACCCCTTTTAAGGGTTGAGGAGGGGGACAAGGAAAATGCGTGCCCGGTCACAGTGAGACACACCGGTCCCACCTCTCTCCCCCTTTCCAGTAGTTACGGGGGGGGGATGTGCGTGACCGGTCACAGGAGAGCGAACGGTCAAAGTCCTCTCCCCTTTCCAGGAGTTTGGGGGAAGGGGACAAAAGGTATGTGACCGGTCAAAGGAGAGTGATCTGTCACAGCCCTCTCCCCTTTCCTTTCCCTTGCTCCCTTACCTTTTCCTTTCTTCTTCCTTTTCACTGCTATCACTTGCAACATAATTTAAGGGCATTTAAAAAGAAAAATGATTTTTTGTTGACTTTTAATGTCCACACTTGGTAATTGTTTATACAATTTGTTCGTACAATTTACAGATAATATTGAATGACAATTTTTCCATTACTTAATTTCACTGGCAATCTAATTTCAAGGAATTTACAAGAAAAAAACTATCTCGTTTCACCTATAAATGTCCACAATATGCATTTATTTATATAATTTATTTTTAAAATCAACAAATAATATCCGGAGACATATTTTTATAATCAAGTATCACTTTGTCGATAAAAACAAGAAATTTTGATATCGAAATATCCTTTACAAATGAACAATCCATTGCTATACTGATAATTTAAAAAAATCCAACCCCAAAATTCAATATGGCGCAACTGCCGTAATTTTAAAAAATTGCAAAAATACTTTGAGTTTTAAAAGTTTCTCATACAGTACTATAATTTCACAAAGTTTCATTAAAATCGAAAAACCACTTGCAGATCCTGATATTTCTGACGTGTACTGGCCCTGGTGTGCAAAATGATAGCGGATCGGGTTTCGGGTTCGTAATCTGGCCAAAGAAATCCTGATCTAAAAGTACCTCTTTTACAATTTTAATCATAAATTTCTTTTTTCTGTAATTTGCGAAAAATTGCTGGTTTTTCTACCTGTTTTCTGTGTAAAAAGTGACCGACTTTTTGTCGATGACGTGGCGCATGCGCAGTGTCGACCTTTCCGGGCAACAGTAAAAAAAGTAGACGGACGCAGCGAAAAAAGTGACGCACAGTGAAAAAAGTAAATAAAGTGCGAACTACTGAACGA
>JAUMHM010000005.1:37265535-37276869 GCA_032362435.1 Melikaiella ostensackeni | reverse complement strand
TATTATTGACAACATCCAATTAACAACACAGAGGGACACCATTTTCGCTACTCTAATTCCACTCAGAGAGAAACCACAAGCTTTTTTATTTTAAAAGTGGATGAGAACGCTGCAGACAACTGCACTGAGAATTGTGAATGTGGTTGTAATTGTATATGTAGTAGTCCACATGGTTGTCAACTCTTTGTAGCGTTCTTATCCAATTTTGTTTTTAAAAACAGTGTGAAGTTTTTCTGTGCTCATAACGGAACATTTTCATAACAATTCTTTTAGGTGATAGGATAGAGTTTTGATAGGGTAGAGGAAGGGTTTGGTTGGAAGAGGGAGGGAGGGTTTAATGGGAGGGTTAAATTGGATGGTGGAAGAGGTTAAAGGTGGAGAGTAGTCAAAGAGGTCCTGAAGACAATGTCAAATTGAAGATGGGTAAGAGAGAGGTAGAGAGAAGGCTGAACGTTTAAGGGGTTTGAGGGGAGGTTGAATATGAGTGATGGTAAGGGGTGGAGGATGGAGCACTGATAGGGCTGGGGCCGTAAGAAGGGGCCGAAATTTAGCAGGGGAGGGGGCCAGTTGTGGGAGGTCGACATGATGGAAGAGACGATAAGACAGGCTAAACATGGAGGGGCTAATTAAATCAAGGTATGGGAAAAATAGGTTCAGGGGTGGTGATGCGGCGGGGTGGAAAAGAGATGATGGTGGAGTGGGGAGGGGTAAGGTATCGGATCGAAGGCATGGTTAAATAGAAGAGAAGGTAATGTAGAGAGGGCTGAAAATGGGTCTAGAAGGGCAAAAGATAGAATGGGTTAAGAGGGAAAACGATGAGGTGGGGAGCAGAAAGGAATGATACGAATTTTATCAAAAAACTGTTCCTACAAAAGTTGTAGAGCAGTAGTTTTTGAAAAAAAATGAGACTTATTTCATCCCTCTCAGATCAAAAATGCACCGTCTAGCACGACTTGAACTTAAGATTACGTATCATGTCATATACATGCCGCACAGTGGAGCAAAGGATGTGCGTATCTATCTTTTTTTCAGAGTAATGCTAGAAAGTTGCGGTTTTTTCTGAAATTTTTTCCTTTTTGTCCACTTTTCACTTGATGAGGTAATAATTAAGCAATTTAACAAACATAATTGTTTAAACAATTTATTATTGTTTACAACTATCTTCTCTTAGAGTACAGTAATAAATTGTTGAAGCAATTAAATTTGTTAAATTGCATTAATTATAACCTCACTCTGAGTGAAAAGTGGACAGTTCAAGAAGTTGAAAATCCCAGAAAAACCAGCAACTTTCTAACATTATTCTAATAGGGTATTGTTATAAATGATACTACATTGTTTCAACAGTTATTTTTGTTAACTTTAATTGAGTATTGCCTCGTCATAACTGAAAAGTTGAAAAATCCGGAAAATCTCGCGACTTATTAACTTTATTCTAAGAGAAAATTGCTATGAATAATATTATATTGTTTAAACAATTTATTTAAACATGTTATTATCAGTAGGAAGTAATATTTCATGTTGTAGAAACAATTTGTATTAAATGAAACCGCAAAAAATGATAATTATCGCCAAAAACTAGCAAAACCCAATTTTTCACTTATGGGCTCTACTAACATAGATTCTTGATACAATCAGCATATTAAGGAAATGGTATTTCACAATATTCTTATTCAAGTTACTGCAGTAATAATTCATAAAATGTTTCAACTATATTTGAAGAAAAATATATTTGGAAATTGCAATACTTGTATCATAATTTTGCAATAAATTTATTACAATTTTGCGTTACGATACGGTGCTCGTAATTTTACATTATAATTTGTATTGTAAAGCATTGTAAAATCACAAATATTTTTAAGATTGTAGTTTTGGAGAGGCGTAAGAGGGGTGAGGGATGAAAAAGAGAGAGGGTAGGAGAAACAAGAAGTTTTTAATAACAAATATTATTGTTTCGAGAATTTTAAATAACAAAACAGAAGTGATATCTCTATTATAAGAACTACTTTACAACTAGATTTTATGATACATAGATATTAATTTACTACCAGCCAAGTCTTGGAAACGAGTTATTCAAACATTAATAATAGTGATAACAATCGACTATTATGCCTCCGTACATTACGGCTGATGAAAATATAGAAATAGGACATAACGAGCTGGCTTACTATAATAATACATCCTCATCTGCCTCTCCCTGTTGCTTGCATCATAACAAGGTTCAATCTGCATCCTACTACTCGAGACTCGCAGCATTGAAATCAAATACGATGGAATTTGCCAACTATTATTCTCTATAATTAATTAAATCGCTTCTAATTTGTATATTAGTGAAATTTTAATAATATGCAATAAATTAGGAGTTATTTTCCAAAATAAGACAAAAGTCTGCTTTAAATGGATGTTGCCTTTTTCATTCTTCAGGAGTTCATTCTTCAATAGTTCTAACATGTGTCTAAACAGATTAAACCTTCTTTAAAATTATTTAGGGAGTGTCACTGATGTAATAGTGTATTTGTGGACTTTCTCTGTTTTTTTTGTTTTTAATGTTAACAGATTAGATTATTAATCTTTAGAAAGAATTTTGTTTCTTTTTAGAATCACTGTAAATTTTATTTCGTGTTAGGTTGCGAACCAGTATCTTTACATCTGGCTTTTATGATGGAGTTTGTCAACATCCTGTTATTCACCTCACCCTTGAAAGTAAAAACAAGTCTATTGCAAGATATGGCTATATCTGACGAGAAATCTAAACGCCTGTATGTGAGAGTACTCCACGTAAATTGCGTACGTCAGAGGCAATTGACCAGCAAAAGAGGAAGACCTGTAACTTTGATGAAAGAAAATAATGAAAGGAAGTTCATTAGTGTCGCAGAGTTATTACTTAAACACAGTATCACGTTTACCTGTATTGTACAGTTTTCATAACACGATCGTTTGCATTCTCAAATAACTGATTGCATGTATAATTAGGTGATTATAGGGAAATAAAACATCCTGTTAACGAGTAGCAAGTTTGCAGAAGTTTTTCTTACCAAGTGTGTACCGTTACGAAATTTTCCATAAGACCAATCCCTTCCTAACTCGTTCAGGGCTAAAGTTACGGAATTTTCCGTAACAATTGTAACAGTTATAGAAAGAAACCCCAATTTTTATTTACTTTAAAGCTCAGGGACCTTAATAATCCCAGAGAACACGTTCTTCACATTGTTACTGAACTAAAAACAAACGTTTTTGAAAATAAGATGTTGGAGTTCGTTAATTTACACGCTATTTTAGTCGATTTTTATCGCTTTTTTTTTTATTTTGGTAAAATACACTAAATAAACATCTATTGAGGGTATACTTTTATAGACTTCAGGATGTGGAACATTTTTGAACTATAAAGTTCTTTTCATATTTTGTGCTGTTTTCGAGAAAAATGATATTTTTCATAGTTAAAAATAATGTTCCTTCAACTTTAGAGATAGAAACGAATTTTTCTTTACTCTGAAGCTCAGGAACTTAAATAATCTCATGGAACATGTTCTTCAACTTGTTGCTGAACTGAAAACCAACGTTTTTAAGTATAAAATATCGAAATTCGTTAAACAAAATGCTGTTTTAATCGATTTTTATTGATTTTTTTTTTTTTTTTCGAAAAATTTGTTAAAACACACAAAATAGCACCTAGTAAGGTTATAATTTTATAGATTTTAAGAAGGGGAAGAATTTCGAACTATGAACTGCTATTCATATTTTGCGCCGTTTTGGAGAAAGATGAGATAATTATTCTGTCAGTTCAATACAAATTATCTAGGATACTCTCAGGTCGTCGAGTCTCGACAGAAATGTCTGTAATCTGTATGAACAGCCTTAAATTATTACCAGGGCGGAAAGTCCTCATTCCACACCTTGGTTGCAATCTGTTCTCCGTTTGATACTTAATCTCCTGAGGATCAAGCTACGTTACCAAACTGAACATTTTTGTGTATACGACTAGGACGTATATCGACTTCAACTTGATACACATCTTTAATGTATAAGTTGCCAATTCGGGTTTTCAACTCTCGCCTCAATGATCCTTGCTTGCCCTTCGCTATTGTCCGTAAGTACCTGTACTAACTTTATTAATGTTATTCCTCATAAACATTTGAAATTAAATATTTTTTATTTCAATATCTCTAATGAAGTTTTTCCTGACAGAATATCATTTTTTTAAAGCTAGTTATCATTTAAACTGAAAACGTAACGCTAAGAAGCGGAGAAGAGAAGTAAAGCAGGCGGCAGGCACGGCGGATCAACGTGCAATGATATGATTGGAGCGCGCTCCCCAAATTTTCCCACGGAGTGGGGAAAGCCACGAAAGCAAAACGAAGCGGCAGGCGTGGTGCACTTACGTACAATGATATGATTGGAACACGTGCCCCAAATTTTTCTTTGGAGTGGGGGAAGCTTCGCGAAGTGAACCCCAAATAGAACAAAATACATATAACATAATGCATAAGGAGTAAATCTCCATATTGGAAATGCGAACCTGAAATAATACATCAATTGATAAGACTAATTAAATGTATCGATCTCTGTAACAAATTATAAATTAATAAATATCTTTTACAAATGCAAAAACCAGTTTCATTCGATCTCCGATCTCTCTCAATTAAGATTCGATCTCAGACCTCTCTCATGGAAGGAGACACGACCAACTCTGCTCCAAGCCATCACCAGCGATACATAGCGAGATCCTTCAACCTGCCTGTCTGCTAGTCTGTCTGCTTGCCTGCCTGCTCGCCTGTCCGTTAGCTTGCCTGCTAACCTGCCTGCTGAACTTCTTCGACTGTTTAGCCCAGGGAGAGTCAAGAAATAAAGGATTTAAACGGAAGTCTTTTTTTCCTTACCAAAGGAAAGGAAAATTCATTGGGCTTCACCTTAACTGTTCGGTTAACTTTCCTCCAGGTTCCTCGGGCATCTTTTTGGAAAGTAACAGAACTTTGTCGTGAGTTCAACAGGTTAATGAATAATTCTCAAGGCGCTCCTTCAAGTAGTCCTTTTGAATTTTTCATAAACGGCCCTGAACTCTCGACAGATGCAAGGACGTCGTAAACTTCTGCGGCGGCAACAACAACCCCAGGAGGTGACGACATCCGCTTCCGATCGTCACCAGGAAGTGACCACTGCTTCCACCCAACCGTCACCAAGTGGTGGAAACTGAAGCTGCCCCGACCGTCATCAGGGGTGACGACTGAAGTTGCTGCTACCATCACCGGAAGGTTCACCATCCAAGCCCACGTTCCTCCAGGCCCTACAAACGCGTCCTTCTGGAACTAAGCCTGGATTGCTTCAATTTGCCGGCATCCGGCATAACCTGTCGGCATCTTCAATAACCTTCCAGCATCCATTCACCGGCACAGCCTTCTCACTGGTACCCAGCATCTTCACTTGTATCCCGCATCTTCAGTGATACCCAGCCTCTTCACTTCCGGGTAACTTGACACGAAGTTTATAAATCCGACGTAAATTCGCAGTTCGCTAGACTTGACACGTTTCTGAGCAATGCTTCCTCCTTCCCACAATGAGCTGAGAGACACCAGAAAGTGGCTAAAAACTAACTTCAAAGTTTTCGGAGAAAGATATTATTTTTCATAATGTAGATGAGTTGAAGCAACTTTTTTCGAATTTCATGATCTTTTAACAACTCCCCTTTATTCTAGAATGCTATGAATAAAATAAATGTATTTTTTTTATTTCCGTTTTTTAAGAAATCGGTTCAAAAAACTTAATCATTAGATTATGAATAAATTCAAATGTTACAATTTTTTTCTCATTTGAGTGGTCATAAATTAATAGACATTTTTTTGATCAAAAGTTCCCCGAGGTTCCACCTCGAATTTAAAGATTCATGGTTCTAAAAGGTTTATTATGATGTTAACGATTTAAATAAGAAATACGAATATTGGCTTGGTTTCGTAATCTTTCAATTCATACTCATGGATTTTAAAAATTTACAATATAGACATTTTTTGAATCAATAGTTCCCCGAGGTTCCACCTTGTATCTAAATTTTTATGGTTCTAAAGGTTCATTATGATGTTAACAGTCAGATTATCTGCCACCTTTTGCCACCTTTGACACTTAACGAAGAATTGGGAAAATGAAGTTGAGTGCGCACACGCACGGTGCTAGGATCGTGGCTCGCATTAGATGAACCGCAACGGTTCCGTTGAAATACTCGAACCCAAAGATGCGAACACCAAGAATATTTTTCTTTATTTTGTATCTGGGATGTCTTGAATCTATTTTCTGATAAAAAACGAAATCTTCGCCGAAGCCATTTTTGAAAAAATTCATGTTTTAATTCAAAAAATCGAAATTTCCAATTTTTCTCGAAAGCGAAGCGAGATATGGAAGAAAGTTGAGAATGCAAAATTTTTCCTTGGAAAAATTGCAACGAAAGAACGCTCTCCTAATAATTTTTAATCTCACTTTCTTTTCTTTTTTCTTGTTCACGAGATAATTATTTTAAGTGGGAATGCTAGAAATGTACTCATTTCCGTATGTCTTTTAACATTAGAAACTTTTTATCATAAGCCGATATCATATTCAAAATAAAAAAAGTATCTTCAGACGATTCTAATAATAATATTTATCTGTTCTAATTTTTTCTCTGGTATAAAAAAGTGAAAAATGAATTTTTTATCAGAAAACAAATATCTCAGATACAAAATGAACAAAAATATTCTTGGTGTTTACACCTTTAGATCAAAGTCATTTCAACGGAACCGTGACCGAGCTCACTTCTCTTCTATTCGTATATGGTATATGTCAGAATTTAGTGCTGAAAACGCATTGTGTAAAAATATCAGTTATTGATAAGTCTGTTCATTTCATTGTATATTTTGAACATATTTATTGAACATAAATAATAGATCTCGTTTCGTATAATATGTGTCTCTTGGACGAACTCAAATTGACCGACGAAGAAGAGTTTGACGAGCACGCAAATTATCTTTTGACGTCAAAACTGAAATTAGTGACCTCAAAAACACCCTTATACCAAGTTTTAGACAAATATGTAAAAATTAAAAAGTTTTGGCCGCTGTATTGGATCCGCCATTTTTTATTTGTAATTTTTGACGTGAAAATCGAGGTTAGCAGTCTTAAGAATCCCCTTGTACTCAGTTCAAAGGCAAATCTGTAAAAATTTTGCCGCCATATTAGATCCGCCGTTTTGAATTTATAACTTTTGACGTCAAAGTGGAAATTAGCGACTTCGAAAACCCCCTTTTACCAAGTTTTAGGCAAATTTGTAGAAAAATTGGAAATTTTGGCCGTCATATTGAATCCGCCATTTTAATTTGTAATTTTCGACGCCAAAATCTAAATTAACGACCTTATAAACCCCTTTATACCAAGTTTCAGGCAATTATGTAAAAACATTCAATTTTGGCCACCATATTAGATCTGCCATTTTTAATTTATAACTTTTGACGTCAAAATCGAAATTTACCTTGAAAACCCCCTTGTACCAACTTTTAGGAAAATCTGTAAAAAAAAAATTAATTTCGGCCACCTTATTGGATCCGCCATTTTTAGTTTGAAACCTTTGACGTCAAAATCAAAATTAACGACCTTATGAACCCCGTTGTACCAAGTTTTCGGTCTGTATTTTTAATCTGTAACAAAAAAAATTGTCCTCCATATTGGATCCGTTATTTTTAATTTTTAATTTTTGACGTCAAAATCGAAATTAGCGACCTTAAAAACCCCCTTGTACCAAGTTTTTTAGCAACTCTGAAAACATTTTGAAATTTTGGGCGCCATTTCGGATCCATCATTTTGAAGTTGTAACTTTTGACGCCAAAATTTAAATCAGCGACCTCAAAACCCCTGTTATGCCAAATTTCATACAATTCCGATGAAATCTTGAATTTCGTCTAGATTTCGGTGTCTCTCAGCCCACTGTGCTTCCCCACAATAATTATGACTGAAATACTCTCTATATAAATGACAAGGATTCAAAGGGGCTCTTAATTAGAATCGTCAACTGACATTCATCTTTCATTTTTGGGTCGTCCTGGCGAGAAAATTAAGTTTTATATTAAAAGTTTATCAAGGTATCTATCTGACCAGGAAATCGGGAAAATCAGGAATTTTGTTCACATATTTGTTTCATATATTTTATTACTCTAATTCTGAGTTGAAACAGGAAATTTGTAAAAAAATCCTAGTTCTCACTTGGAACAGGGAGTTTTTCAAAAGAATTACAATTCTGACTTGAAACCGTGAATTTTTTCAAAGAATTATAATTCTGTGTTGGGACAGGGGATTTCCGTGAAAAATTATAATTTCGACTTTGTGATAGGAAATTTTCTAAAAGATTTCACAGCTAGCCTCGATCAAGTTCAACCCAGAAGGCTTTGCACATCCAGTTTTTTTTGTACGTATTTTGGGAATGCTCCTGGTTATTTTAAGCCATGAAAGAAAAAAATCGTTTTACGAGTTTTTGAGAAAAACGATTTTTTCATTTTTAACGATTCAAAATCTCATTTTTCTTGAAAACGACGCAAAATATGAATATCAGTTCATAGCTCAAAATTGTTCCTTTTTCTGAAATCTGTAAAATCATAGTCTTACTAGATGTGTATTATTTGTATTTTAACCAATTTTTTCAACAAAAAAAAAAAAAAAAAATAGAAAAAAGTGATAAAAATCGACTAAAATAGCATTTAGCTTGACGAACTTCAACATTTTATTTTTGAGAACGTTTGGAATTTTCGAGAAGAATTATAATTCCAAGTTGTGAATTTCAGTAAAAAAATATAATTTTGAGTTTAGTACAAGAAATTTCCGGAAGATTATAATTTTCACTTCGGGATAGGGAATGTTAGTAAAGAATTATAATTTTGAGTTTGTTGTAGGGAATTTCCGTAGAGTAATATCATTTTTTCAATTGGAACAGGGAATCCCCGTAAAGAAATATAATTTTGACTTTTGAACAGGTAATTTCATAAAATTTCATGACTTTGGGACAGAGAATATTCTGAAAGAGTTGTAACTTCAAAGTTAGAACTTCGAATATCCGTAAAGAATCATAATTTTCATTTTAAGTCTACTTTAGAGCAGAAATTTCGTTGAAAATTATCATTTTTATTTTAGGACAGGGAGTTTCCGTAAATAATTATAACTTGACATGGCACGGAAATTTTGGAAAATAATTTTAATTCTAATTTAGAAGAAGGGAATTTAAAAAAATCCCTGTTCCAAGTCAGAAATCGTCACAATTTGAAACTTTCCTCTTTCAAATTTTGGAAGAAGGGAGTTACTATATTTCCAAATTATAATAAAAATTTTGTAAATAATTATAATTCTGACTTGAAACAGGGAATTCGGGAAATGAATTATAATTTTGCCTTGGAATAGGTAATTTTTGACATGGAACGGGAAATTTTGGAAAATAATTTCAAGTCTTATTCATAAAAAGGAAATTTACAAAAACAATCCCTGTTCCATGTCAGAATTTGTCAGATTTTGAAAATTCAAATTTTATAAAAAGTGAGTTGCTATACTTCAGAAATATAATAGAAAATGTTGTAGTTGAATATAATTCTGACTTTTAACAGGGATTTTTTGAAAATAAATGTAATTGTGCTTTGGAACAGGGCATTTTCGTAAAGAATTATTATTTTTCTTGGAACAGAGAATTTTCGACATGGAACGGGAATTTCGGAAAACAATTTTCATTCTGATTTAGAAGAAAGAAATTTTTTTTTAAATTCCTGAAGTGAATCACTTTAAATTTGAGATATTTCAAGTTTAACAATAATTGTAAATTATTCACGGACAGAAAATTTTAGAATTCCTAGGATGTGTAAAAAATTTGAAAGAGTAGACTTTACAGTTTTTTATAGAATATACAGAATTTTCAATGATATTACAGATTTATGGATAGTTTTTATATAACTTGTTGATTTTTTTGTGCAAAATTTACATCTTAAGAATCTTAAACTTGAAAGGAAAAGTCTGTCAGTTTGACAGAAAATATGTCCGTAAATTATAAAATTCCTGAATATTCTGTAAATCCTACAGAAAAGCGATGGTCTCCCGATTTAAATTTTAAATTTTGTACCTTGTGCCATCTTTTTATAAATACGTCAAAATAAAATGATTTAAAAATTTAACCTTTAGAGTGAATAATTTCAATTAAAGGCCGTGACTAGGCATACCGAAATTTCTGTATGAATAGTCGGATTTTGTCGGTACAAACAACCCTTTAAAAAGGATAGACGGATTTTTTCGGTAAACTTAAACACTGCCAATTTTTAATTTTGAACGTTCCAACTACTACTGTAAATTAGACTATAAATAATTTACAATTTCAAGATTAGAAATTCTCAGAATTGAACAGATTCAAACTAGAAATCATTCATAATTAAACAACTTGAAATTGTAGCGTTTGAAATTGAAATATTTAAATCCTTAACAAAATTAAATGGCAAGTCTTTAAGATTGAACAATTTTAAATTACAAGCTTTTTAATGTTGCAAGATTCAATATTTGACGTTCGAAATTTGTTGTGCTTAAAATTAAAAAAAGGTTGAATTTGAAGTCTTAAAAACTAAACGATTTAAAAAGGTATTGCGAAACTTCAAGCTATGTGAAGGAATTAAACAATTTTAGAGTCAAGTGTGTAATAAGAGTAAACTATTTTAAATGGCATAGTTCAAAGCTGCAGAATTTATAGTTTATAATTAATCAGATTTATTACTTCAAAATTCAGAATGTTAGTGAATTTCAAGGTAGTAAACCTGCCTTATGTTCATTAGTTCAATTTTCACTCGTCATTCAATAGAATTACAAAAAAAAGAGGTATGGTTGAATGTTTGGTGAATTCGGTGAGGCTTTGGTTCGCCTGGTTTTGACAGCTTTTCTTCACGCTCGTTACGTACTGCAAATTGCCTGTAAACCCACAATCTGGGTTGCGAATGTCTTGTTTTTTAATACTCGAATAATCCTTCTCTCAAATTCTGTTTTCAAATAAAAAATAATTTAACAAATAAATTCAAGAGCAACAATTTTTTTTGTGGGTGATTTAGAATCAATCTATTCAGATTATTCCATTTTTCAAAAAGAGAAAGATAATAATTCAAACCAATGACACATTTTTAAAAAATTGCTAACTTCATCAAATTTGTAAACTATATTTAAGTAAAATAGATATCTTGGTAAATTGAGTTAACCATTAATACCTCAATTAAAAGAAATCATAAGTATTCTTAGGCATCCCTGCAGATTGGAACAAATCCTTGTTTAATGTCTCTCTTTTAAAATTTCTTAAAGATCGAAATGAAATCTACTTTC
>JAUMHM010000005.1:37249259-37262238 GCA_032362435.1 Melikaiella ostensackeni | reverse complement strand
ACTGCCCAAAACGTGGGAGGCAAGGGGACTCACACCAAAAAGTACTCCGAAATGTGAAAGGCAAGGAGACTCACATCGAAAAGCACTCCAAATTGTTAGAGGCGAAGAGATTACCACAAAAGACTCCCAAAAACGTGAGAGGCAAGGGGACTCACACCAAAAAGCACTCCAAATTGTTAGAGGCGAAGAGATTAACACCAAAAAAACTGCCCAAAACGTGGGAGGCAAGGGGACTCACACCAAAAAGTACTCCGAAATGTGAAAGGCAAGGAGACTCACATCAAAAAGCACTCCAAATTGTTAGAGGCGAAGAGATTAACATCAAAAAACTCCCCAAAACGTGAGAGGCAAGGGGACTCTTGAGAACCATCTCGAAGTAAAACAGGCGAGAAGAACCGTCTACTAGAATCGTTTCTTATTTTATTATTAACTAGAAAGAAAAAACAAGAGAAAAAGAGAAAAAAAAGAGAAAATCTCAAAAACGCTTTTAAAAATGAAAAATCAAGGTGAAATATTTTTTTATTCTATAGTGATTATTCTTATTGTAAACCTTATTAAATGACCTTTCGGAAAACCTGATGAAAAAGTTGAATTGGATAACTGTATTAGAAGTTATGTACAATGGAAAGCTAGCGGTCGGGGTGAATCAGCCAAAATTCGGGCCCCTGTATCATGACAACCCCTTGTACTAGGTGCGCCCCCTTTAGAGAATTTCAAGAGGTCTACTAGCACTACAATCTGGCAGGGTTTGAATAAAATGGAAGGCAACAAAATTTTAGGCAGGGACATTTGGCAAATTTTACCTCATACATTTTTTCCCTTTCTTCTTTCCTTCCTTCTTTCCTTCTGATCTCTTTATCCCTTCCACTGTGACTTGTGAAATTTTACTTGTGATGTCTATTATCAGGTTTTTAATCTTCTCCTCTCCGTTTTCACTCTTCACTTTCATGCCCTTTAATTTACAACATTTTTGTACCATTCTTATTTATGACCTATAAAACCTATGGCGAGAAAATGACTGTACAAATAAATATGACAAATGAGAACATCCATTATGAGATAATTTTCAATATGTGGAAATATTCAACATTATACAGTTTCTGCTTAAAACGTTCAAAATCGGCAAATCTACTGAGAAAATATAAGTTGGAAAAATCTCTGATCAGAAAATTTTACATTTTGAAGCTGTAAACAAATTTTATTCAGAAGCATTTGTAATCAAACATTTTTCCTATTTGCAATCATTTTAAATCAAGCGAATTTTTGTAAATTTTACAGTTTAATAGTTTACGAATATAATCAATATTGAAAGGACCAGCTTTGAAAAATAATTTTTTTCTCAAAACTTATAGTTATAGCTAAGAAAATATTTTCAGTTTTCTAAATTAGTATTTTGCTATATGCAATTTCAGAAGTGCAGAAGAGTTCAATTTTAACAATGTCGATTTTCATCATTAAACATTAAATCTGAAATTTAGACTCGTCTCATTTATTCGTAAAGTTCTACAATTCTGCCTATATTGTTAAGTAATTTAGGTGTTTAATTTTCAATTGTCCCAGTATTATTTATAAATTAGAATAGAAATTGTTTCTAAAATCTTAGTTGGTTAAATGTTGAATTTTTGAATTGGAACTATAAAATAAAATTGATTCAGTGACAAGAAAATGAGAGTATAAAAGATAAAGTGTTGATCATGCAAGTGAAGTTTAGAGCACTCCTATTACCTTCTTGTAGGCAATTAGAGTGATAAAAAGGGGAGAGACAATTAGACCCAATCTTGTCATGATGAACCTGTTTAATGGACCGTCCTCTCATAGGTTCGTCCTCAGCCTATGACTGCATGCATTTCTCTGATATTAATATTTATTATCAGGTCAACGACCTCACGCGGACGTGAAAAAGCCTCCTCGCACTAACGAGAACAAAGGAGGATCTCGGGCCACGCAATAATTCGTTATGTGCATCATGCCTATACCCACAGAAATATTTATCATCGGGCTTACTTCCTATGGGCCCTATCAAATCGCTGAGGTGTGTCACATAAATTATTTTTCGAATTGATTTTTTGGAATAATTTCTCCCTTAAAGAAAAGAAAATAATAAAAAAGGTCGATAAAAAGTTTAAACTTTAATGAATAAATAAAATCTTGTTTTCTCCAGGAAAGTTATTGTTCTAAACAATTCCCTGTTGCACCTAGGACGTCAGAAATTTTGTATTTTTCAGGAAAGCTACTATCTGAAATCTAAAAAAACTCTGTTCCAAGTGGAAATAGCTATTTGTGACACAAGTGCGCAAAATAGGCGTTCGCTAACGAGTGTGAAACTTCCATCTTGAGCCGGAGGCTCGAGGCACGAGATGGAATTTAGCGAAAACGTAGACGAGTGCGAACAGTTCAAGGCAAATGCTGCAATCATACGAATAGCAATTGCTTATGCACATGTCTATTACACGCTATTTTGTGCAACAACAGTCCGAGAAAATTATTCAGAAATTTCTTAGACTTTTCCACCAAATTTCCGATTCCTTATGGTGTTCTTCAGTCAAATTTGTGTATAATTTTTTCTGAAGAATTTTTAAGAATTTGTTCTATTTCGCCGATGTGTGAAGTTACTTATCTTGAGTGTACGAACCTTGCACATCACTTAGATGAATGGAAGTCCTTACTTTCGAGGTTAGTGTTGCAAAAAATAAATTCATCAGAAGCTCTAGCCATTTATAGGCCACGTATGGAAAATCTGAATTTTCACTTGACCCTGAACTTTAAAATATTCTAAACAATTCCCTGTTGCTCCTAAGACGTCGGAAATTGTATATTTCTCAGCAAAGTTACTATCTGAATTCCAAAGGGAATGTGCCTCTAATGAAACAATATATTTCGAAGAAGCAGTAGCCATTCATAGGCCACCATTCGAAAATCTGAAGTATTACTCGACTCCGAACTTCTAACTGTTCTAAACAATTTCCTGTTGCTCCTAGCAAGTCAAAAATTTTGTATCTTCCAGGAAAGCTACTATCTAAAATCCAAAGGAACTGCGTCTCTGATGAAAAAATAAATTTCGCAGAAGCTGTAGCCATTCATCGGCCACCATCGGAAAATCTGAAGTTTCACTTGACCCTGAAATTAAAAACGTTCTAAACAATTCCCTGTTGCTCCTAGGACATCAACAATTGTATATTCTCTAGCAAATTTACTATCTGAAATCTACAGAAACTTTGTCCTAAGTAGAAAAATAAATTCCGCAGAAGCTGTAGCCGTTTATAGGCCACGTATGGAAAATCTGAATTTTCACTTGACCCCGAACTTTAAACTGTTCTAAACAATTCCTTGTTGCTCCTAGGATGTCGGAAATCGTATATTCTTCAGCAAAGTTACTATCTGGAACCCAAAAAAACTGCGTCTCTAATGAAAGAATAAATTTCGCGGAAGCTGTAGCCATTCATAGGCCACCATCCGAAAATCTGAATTTTCACTTGACCCGAACTTTAAAATGTTCTAGATAATTTCCTGTTGCTCCTGAGACGTCGAAAATTTTGTATTCTTTAGCAAAGTTACTATCTGAAAACTAGAGAAACTCTGTTCTGAGTGGAAAAATAAATTCCGCAGAAGCTGTAGATTTTCGTAGACCATCATCAGTAAATTCGAATTTTTACCCAATCCCGAACTTTAAACTGTTCTAAACAATTACCTACTGCCCCTAAGACGTCCGAAATTGAGGCTCCTCATTCAATAACCCCGCATAAAATCTTACGCTTGAGAGTGGGGATGCCCTCTTGTCGCTTGGGTTTAAGCGACGTTCAGGAGCCCTCCCACTCTCAGGCGAAAAATTTTATGCGGGTTTCTTGAATCTGGAGCCTCAATTGTATATTCTCCAGCAAAGTTACTATCTGAAATTCAAAGGAACTGTGCCTGTAATAAGAAAATAAATTTCGACGAAGCAGTAGCTTTATAGGTCACCATCAGAAAATCTGAATTTTCACTTGACCCCGAACTTTAATTTGTTCTAAACAATTCCCTGCAGCTCCTAGGATGTCGGGAGTTTTGCATTCCTCCGAAAAGTTAGTTACTATCTGAAAACTAGAGAAACTTTTCTCCAGGAGAGTTACTATATGAAATCCAAAGGAACTGTGCCTCTTATGAAAAAAATGAACGCAGAAGCTGTAGCCATTCATAGGCGACCATCGGAAGATCTGCATTTTCACTTGACTCGAACTTTAAACTGTTCTAAACAATTTCCCGTTGCTCCTAGAACGTCGGAAATTCTGTATTTTTCAGCAAAATTACTATCTGACATCTAAAGACACTCTGTTCTAAGTGGAAAAATAAATTCCGCAGAAGTTGTAGCCATTTATAGGCCACCATCGGAAAATCTGAATATTCACTTCACCCCGAACTTTAATTTGTTCTAAACAATTCCCTGCTGCTCCTAGGACGTTGGAAATTTTGCATTCTCCAGCAAAGTTACTATCTGACATCTAAAGATCATCTAAACTCTGTTCTAAATGGAAAAATAAAATCTGCAGAAGCTGTAACCATTCATGGGCCACCATCGGTAAATTCGAATTTTCATCTAAACCCGAACAAGTTCAAGTATCGAGTTCGAAACTTCACATCAAGGAGTCTTTCAAAAGGGTGACACGCTTCGCCTGCATTTTTATCAAGTATGTATATCACTCTCGCCATCAAAGTTCTTGAAACTTTAACGATCCATTGGACGAATTACTTTCACGCCATTTTATTTGCTCTCCTTCCTCTTTACTTCCCTGGTGCCTCTTTCAGTGTAACTGGAGTCTAGAGAAGGGTCGTGGGCCGAACATGGAGGCTTTGAATTTCAGGCTTTCAAGACTTCGTATACCTCTGATCGCGATATTACTTTCGTAATTTCCTTTCATCGATATTGGCTTTCACCGATATCTCGAGGTTAACGGCATCCAATGAATCGATAGTTGAACTCCTGTGGATTTAAAGCTCTTAAATTAAAATATTGGTCGCCAACTTTTTCGAACGACCGCATTTGCTGCTCAGTCAGTCGACTTTACCTTGCTTGGAAAAGTTTGCTTCAGCGACGAACGAAGAAAAATGTAATCCTCGTAAAAAGTTTTAACAGATCCGGACCGAGAAGGGACAAAAAGACGCGGAGGCATTCTTAGGGAGTCTGATGAGATTTTCAAGGGTGTCTTTGTGTCCCGTTGTGCAAATATATCAATTTCTTGTGAAATTAATCGCGTCGTATTAAAACTTTTTGCTGCAATGTAAGTTTTATAATGCTTTTTAAAACATTCGAGTTTAGAAAGACAAGAACGATTTTAAATTGGAAAATTTAATGATGTCGATTCTATTAAGGGTATTCTAGGTGTACAGTCAAGTTAAAAATTACTAAGTCTTCAACTCGATTTATAAAATCGAGAAAAAAAGCCCATTGATTATTGCAACAAATTTTAGTACAGAAACGCAAGCGTAAATATTTAAAGAAAAAGCTGAGGTCATAATTGTTTATTTCATTATAGTTGTTTGTGTTGTGTACGTATAATCAGTGGCCGCTCAAAAACTACGTCACGCTATTTTGAAAACCTTATCTGCCCTTCCCCTTCTTCGTCGCAGATCATCACACAAAGTTTGAACCCCAAAAGTGACGTCATAAATACGACCCCCCTCTTAATCAATTAATATGACTTAATTTGATAAGTGCCTAAAATAAAACATAAAACATATGCAAACCATATTTTAACAGACTTCACAGTCCAAAATGCTCTCAAAACAGGGGGAAATAGGGTGATTTTTCACGAAAACAGGGGAGTGATAGGGCAATACATTCCTTTAAATTCAATATGAAACGCCTTAGATTTCAAATTGAAATATATTGCATTTTCAACAAAATAATTAATTTCGAACCAAAAAAGATTAATTCTATACCAAAAGACATGAATTTGTAATTTAGAAAGATGATTTTTCAACCAAAGAGTTGAATTTTCAACAAACATAAAAATTAATTTTAGACCAAACAGCTGCATTTACAACCAGATAGTTGAAATGTCAAGTAAAAGAGAGAAATTTCCAACAAAATAGTCAAATTTTCAACCACGTAGTTGAATTTTTAACCTAGTAGTTGAATTTTCAACCTTCAAAGATGAATTTCCAACCACATGGTTCAATTTTCAAACAAAAAAGATTAAACTTTAACCATAAAAAGTTGCACTTTTAAACAAAAATAGTTGAATCTTCAAGCCAAGAAGACGAATTTTTTAGAAGACAGTTAAATTTCCCATCAAGAAAGATGAATTTTCAACCCAGAACTCTTTTAACAAAACAGAAAAATTTTCAACAAAACAGTTAAATTTTAGACAAAAGGATAACTTTTTAACAAAGTAGTATAACCTTCAACCAATTTGTCGAATTCTCAAACAAAAAAGATTCAACTTCGACCAAAAGCAGTTGCATTTTGAACCCTATAGTTACATTTTCAAGACAATAAGACGATTAAAAAAAACAGTTGAATTATTAACCAATAAGAACATATTTCCTATCCAAAAAGACGAATTTTCAACCAAATAGTTTAATTTTGAATGAAAATAGATTAATTCTTGATGAAAATTATAATAACTAGATGATATTCCAACCAAAAAAAAAAAAGATTTTTATTTCAAATCAAAGACAGTCGAAATTAACCAAAAAATATGAATCCTCAACGAAAAATGTAATAGTTGATATTTCAACCAAAGAAGATTGTGCTTTTAAATAAAAGAAAAAACCTTGAATTCAACAAAAAAAGACGAACTTCCAACAAAATAGTTGATTCCTAAACCAAAACAGATTAATTTTTACCGAACTGTTGCGCTTTCAACTAAGAGAGATAAAATTTCCAGCAAAAAAAAAAAAGATTTTTCACTCAAGAAAGGTTTGTTATTCAAGAGAGAAAAAAATTGTCAACCATGTTGTTGAATTTTCAAGCCAAAAAGGCGAATTCTCTAGAGAACAGTTAAATCTTCAACCAAAACAGATTAAATTTCAACCCGAAAGTTTGATTTTGAAATAAAAAATAAGTTCTTAAATGAAAGTGGAATTCTTAAATTTTCAGTTGAAAAATTAATTTTCAACTAGAAAACAACGCATTTTTAACAAAATATATGAAATTTTTACAGAATAGTTAAATTTCTAACGAAAAAACGAATTTTCTACCAAGAAGATTAATATTCTACCAAAAAAGACGAATTTTCAACAAAATACGCTAATTTTCAACAAGATTATTGAATTTTGAAGCCAAAAAGGCTAATTATCTACAAAACAGTTGAATTTTCAACCCTGAAATATGATTTTTCAACAAAAAATTAATTTTCTACCAAATAGTTAAATTTTCAAATGAATAGTTTAATATTTTTTTAAACTGTTGAATTTTCAAGTCAAAAGGACGAATTTTCTACAAAACACTTGAATTTACAACAAAAAATTTAATTTACAACCAAATAATTAAATTTTTAAATAATGCTTAGCCAAATAGTTGAATTTTCAACCAAAGAGATAGGTCTTCAACTAATAAACTGAATTTTTAACAAAGTAGTTCAACTTTCAACCAAGTATGTAGTAGCATTTTTAATCTAGAGGATTAATTTTCTACCAAAAAAGATGAATTCACAACAAAATATATCAATTTCTAACCAAATAATTGAGTTTTCATTTAAAAACGATCATTTCTCAGCCAAGAATAGGTTCGTTATATTTTCAGTTAAGAAAATTAATTTTTAAGATCTTCAACAAATGAAATGAATGTTTAACAAAGTAGTTCAACTTTAAACCAAGTAGGTTAATTGTCAACAAAAAAAAAACATGAATTTTCAATGAAAAATTTAATAGTTGAATTTTCAACTAAAAACGATCGATTTTCAACCAAAAATGGATTTGTTATATTTTTAGTTAAGAAAATTAATTTTCAACCTTAAAAAACCTAATTCAAAAAATTCTTAAATCTCCCACCAAATAGTACAATTTTGAACCCATATAGATGAATTCTGAACCAAAAATGTAACAGCAGACTTTTCAATCAAAAAGAATTAACGTTCAACGAAGAATAGTTGGATTTTCTTAATAGAATAAAATGAGCTATTATTATTTAAAATACAATGAGAATTCCGATTTAAATCTGAAATAGAAGGAAAAACATTATCTGACGAAAATATTCATGTCACATGCGTGACATTTGTCAAGTGACACTTGGATGTCAAGCCCCTCCCTATTGAAAAAATCCTAGGGGTTATGAAATGCCTGATTTTTAAAATATTAATTTTGAATCTTTTATATTAGAAGATTTTAACAACTTGAATAATTTTCGTCTCGACATACTCGTGTTATTTTTGGACACGATTCACCCGAGGAATTCCACGAGGATTTTTAAAACTTTCTAGGAAATCTGTGAGTCAAGGAATTCAGGATTTTTTCAATAGGGAGGTGCTTGACATCGAAGTGTCACTTTACAAATGTCACTCACGTGACATAAATATTTTCATCAAATAAATTTTTATCTGTCGTCAGATAAATTTTATCTTTGAGTGGATGAATGTGATGCAGCGTTTTCATCCAATTTAAAGATAAAATTTATTCCTGGGGCTTACTTTGTCTTTGAAATCTTTTGAATTTCAAAAGTTGAATTTAGAAAATTAAAAAATTTTAAATCATACAGTTCTGAATGCCTCATTCTGAAACTGATTAGTTTTAACGCCTGAAATGAAACAATTATTTTTTATTTCGAAACCTTGAATTTCCAAATGCTGTTCAATTTTGACGGCAGTAAATTAAAAATTATTCAGTATTGCAGATTTCCAATTTTAATTTGCGCAATTATATTTCGCACAGTTAAACTGAAAGCTTCCAGTTTGATATTGTACAATTATTTATTTATTATTTATATTTTTTTCTAGATTCGTACTAATGTAAAGAGTATACTCCATGAAGGACTGCCCTGTACACGTGCCTTTTAATGAAAAAAGCTTTTTTTTTGTTTCTCTAAAAAAGTTCTAAAAAAATTTCTCTTGACACATTTTTTTATCTATCGTTATTTCCGAGATTTTTGCGGAAATATGTAAATAAATATTTAAGATTGATTTTTTTCAACAATAGAATTTTATTGTGTCATGAAAAACCAAAAAGGAGGTTATTTAACAGTTTCAACAACGTATTGGGGGAAAAATATCGAATTAAGTTAAACAAACTGGAGGGTATAGATTACTTCAAAAATATCGACTTCAGAGGAAAAAGTTTGATGTAAAAGTTGCTGAAACTCTTAAATTACGTTCTTCTTTGTTTTTTATGATACCATAAAATTTTGTTTTTAAAAACAATTGAGTTTCAAAGGATTTTATACATATTTTCGCAAAAATTTCGAAAATAACGCATGATAAAAAAATTTGTCGAGAGACATTTTTCTAGAACGTTTTTCCGTCTATTGAACAAATTTCTCTGTTTTCTCCAAGGCACAGGGCATATTGTTATCATGGTATATATTTTTTACATTAGTATGAATCTAGAAAAAAATCAATAGAAAAAAACTTTGGGGGTTTTGAGTAAGTTGACTTTGAATATTTTCAGAAAAATCTCTACCATTTTGCCCATTTTAAACTTTTTCAAATTTTCTAACGGATTTCGAAAGAAAACAAGAAATTCTATTTTGAAAAATCATTCCTCACCCGCTTGGATGTTATACATGAAAATAACGAAAAATCGCACGATTCTGATCATTTTATGAAAAAAATAATATTTCTAAGGCCGTGATTGATGGCAAAAGTTGTATACTGCAGCTAGATTCGTAATTGTTTAGTGTAGACCCCGTCATGAAATTCCAGATGTTCCCAAAATTAATTGAAAGTTGCAAAAAATGATAAAAACTTGAATTTTTTCTATTTTCTAACAGCTGTCGCACGTTTTTCGACCCCCTTTCCATGAAGAATTTAATATATGTGGCCGGACATGTATGTGGAATAGTTAAATATAAATAAATATTTAAAAAATCGAAGCTATGATGATTTTCTGCAATGTAAAATTGCAAAAAATGTTAAAGAAACGGTTTCTTCGCTACTATGACAGTTTTAGTAAATTTCCTACAATCCTGTGAATTGTATTTTGGCATTCTTCTGTATTCTGGTATTCTTATATTCTGGTATTCGTATATTTGAAAAATGAAAAAAAATTGTTTTTCAATGCTAATAACTGAAATATATTTTGTTTAATTTCAGTTTAAGAAAATGCCACAGTACAATTCAGAATTCATAAGATTGTAGGAAATGTATTAAAACTGTCATAATAGTTGTGAAACCGATTCTTTTACATTTCTTGCAATTTTACGTCGCAGAAAGTGATCATAGTTTCGCTTTTTTAAATATTTTTATATATTTTGCTATTCCACATTCACTTCCAGCAACATATATTAAATTTTTGATGGGCAGAGAGTCGAGAAATGTGCGACAGCTTTTAGAAAATAGCGAAAACTCAAGTTTTTATAATTTTTTTGCAACTTGAAATTAATTTTTGGTACATGAGAAATTTCCTGATGGGGTCTACACTATACAGTTACGAGTCTAGTTGCAGTATACAACTTTTGCTGCCAATCCCAGCGTTAGAAATATTGTTTTTCTCATAAAATAATGTGAATTGTGCGATTTTTCGTTATTTTCGTGTATAACATCGATGCGGGTGAGAAAGAAATTTTTTATATAATTAAACTTTATGCGAGTCATTTAAAACCCAATCAGCAACTTCTTCACCCCCCTCTAATAAGAAAAAAAAAGTTTTTACTCTGCGCCCTAATGAACATGTGCTTGAAGTACTGAACTTTCAAATGAACGAAATTTTTTACTGATAGCATTTTAAAGTAGAAACAGTGCAAAAGTTGTGGTTTAGTACACTGAAAGTAATACAATCATAAAAGAAACTTATAATTTATATTTTTATTTGTATTGGAAATAATATTTCTGGATAAAGTAAAATTGTGAAAACATATTTCGTTCATTTGAACGTTCAGAACTTTAGATACATTAATGTACAGCCTGTCCAATCTGAAATAAATTCGGTCAAATGAAGATGTCATAAAGTATGAAATATATTTTTGTAAGTAAAATTAATTTCAGCACATACTTTACATTCTTTACAATTTTGAATCGAATTCAGAGTTGATGGCTAGTAAAGAGCGTTGGGTTGGAGGTTCCGTTTGTCACTTTTGTCGAGCGATTGCTTGGCCCGCAACGAGAGAAACGGCTCTCATTAATCTTCGTATCCCAACGATAGGTGCACCCTGCCTAACACAAGGATATCAAAATCCTGGCAGTTCTGAATTTTCCCTGAAAAGCGAACTCCTCTGCTTCGCTCTTGCTAGAAAATTGATGAAACTTGTTATAGCTGTTCGGCTCCTCGCAATAGAAAATTTGCGAATATGAAATATAGTAGAGCCCCTATAACTCAATCTTTCAAAGGCAGATTTCAAAGTTGTCAATCTAAAATGTCTAACTCTATAAATCTGATTCATTCAATCTAATAAATTCGATTGGTAACCAAATCGCAGAAAATCGTGGGGGTTTACTTTCATCTTGAAGTTCGATCAAAGTGATTCGCAGCATACTAATACTTAGTTGCTTAAAATGATCCAGGTTTGGTATCAAAATTATAACTGACAAGTTATTGACATTCACATTTCAGCCAATTCGATCAAGTCTTATTTCCATTTTGAAAACATAAAATTTTCAGAGTGGTTTTTCATCGTATTGATCATCAATCATAGATCATCATATCTCATCAGATCGTTATTATCAACTCGGAACATCATCTTCAGAGAATATTATCGTCAATCATAGATTATTATCATTATCAACACTCATCATCTTCAGATAATATCGCCATCAGTCATAGTCACTTATAACACTATCTACATATCTTCAGATAGAATTATCATCAATAATAACTCAGCAGGATCATCATCAACACATAACACTATTTACATAACATCATCTTCCTCCAATCTCACTATCAGTCATAGATCACCATCATCATATCCTTCCATCATGAACACATAACACCATCTTCAGATATTATCACCATTCATAGATCATCAACTTGTAACACCATCCACACATTTTCAGATAGCATTTTTATCAATAATCGGTTATCACTATCATCATCGATCGTAGACCATCATCATCATTATCATTATCATATAATCATCATCGCCTTGGATCAGATTTGTTGTTTATTGCATAAGTTCCACTAAAGTTTCAAGGCTGGGCTGAACAAGCTTTAATTGCAAGGTTCTTGCATATGGGATTTTCCGACTGATGATTATACTCTATAACCCTATGGACATTTTAAGACCAAAAACAAACAAAGTCCATCGAGCCCTTTTTTAAAAAGTTTCACCTTATAGCACTTTACAGCACCTTATGTTTCCACATGAATTTTTTCTTTCCGTCTGTTTTCAAAAAAAAAAAACGACGCGTCTGTCTGTTGCTAGGATCGCGAAGTTGGCTTAGTAGATTTTTTGATTCACTAGATTGGATCATTTTGATATTAAATGAAAGTTTAGATTGAGCTGCAGCAGTTTTGATTATTATAATAATAATATTCATATTATAAAATATATTATAATAATAATGCTATAATTAATTCAAACCCTAGTTGAGATCCTACAATTTAGATTTAAACAGTTAATTAATATTATGTATAAGTTAAAAATATATTTTTTGATGTAGAATATGTACAACCAATAATGATTTAAGAATTTCCTGAGAAATTTAGAGATGTTTTAAACTAATGGACCTTTTTTTATTATTTTCAGGTATGTTCAGAAATCATTTGGAGAATGTCGGAAGTAGCAAAAAACTCTGTGATAAATAAAAATAGACGTGAAATGTAAGTAGTAAAAATATCTTTAAAATTATTTTGGAATTTTCGGTGATCGAATTGGCTTTAGGGTCCAATAATTGAATACAATTTAAATTGCTTCAGA
>JAUMHM010000005.1:37229613-37249159 GCA_032362435.1 Melikaiella ostensackeni | reverse complement strand
GCTGTTAATTGCACTGTTTACGTATACTTTTGCAATAAATCGTTTTCTTCTTCTCTCGCAATGCGAGTCGACCCAATTTCGTAAAGCACAGACGGCTCGCCACATCGCTTAATCTGGATGCAGCCTTTTAGTGGGTCAAGTGCGGAAAGCCACCAGTGCTAAACGAAGGAAGCATTAATCGATGATTCTCAAGTACCATGTGCTGATGTGCAACAGTCGCGTATGTTAGTACTGGTAGGTCGTGCGACTAAACGAACTATGCTTGTAATTACTACTGACTGACACTTATTATGGTGCTTCGGTGACTTAGAATTCAGAAACAGAAGTTTGAGCTAATCACTTTTATTATAATCTTTTCAGAACAGATTTAGCCACTGATTAAACAAGTTCAAAACGTGATTTCATTACTGTCTAAACTGTTTAAAATTATTCTAGTTTTATAATACAATGCCCGTGAGGTGCATTAACATTACCTAAATTTTATTTTCCCTGATAATTATTTTATCGAAATCCATATGACCGAAAAACGATTTGCTATAATTTTAGTATATACGAATTGTCATTTTCCTTAATCTTTGTTTTCCTTAATTTTTTTTCTGAGAAACGATTCGTCATAATTTTTATACTTCCGAATTATCATTTGACGTAATTTTATTTTACCGAATTACAATTTGCTATAATTTTTATTTTTCTTAGCAACTATTTGTCCTAATTTTTATTTTTCCGAAATTCCATTGGTAGTCATTTTTATTTTTTCGAATTATAATGACATACTCTTTATTCTTCCGAATTACCATTTGTCATAATTTCCATTGTCACTAATATTTGTTAAACCTAATTTCTATTTTACACAAAGGTGACCGTGCTCAAAATAGGCGCAAAATTTAAATTGCATCATTCGAAATTCAGATAAAGTATGTGCGATTGCTGCAATTTAAATTTTGCGCCTATTTTATGTAGCGCCACCTTCGCCACCGGAATTCCCGTTATGAAATACGAAAATTGTGTAGGTATGCACATTATGGCACATGTTGAATTTTTAATTCGTGAAAAAAATTACGTTAAATGAACATTAGTGGGAATGGAAATTATTAAAAATAGTAATTTGGAGATATAAAATTTATGCCAAATGGTAATTTGGAAATACAAAAATTTTGTCAAGTTGTAATCCGTTAAAAGAAAAATTAGAGCAAAGAGTAATTCGAAAAGATGAAATTTATGACATGATAATTCGGAAAAATAAAAATTAAGACAAATGGTGATTCGGAAATATAAGAATTATTACAAATTATAATTTGGTAAAATAAAAATGATGTCAAGTAGTAATTCGGAAAAATAAGAATCATTTCAAAGAGTAGTTCGGTAATATAAAAATCATGGCAAATTGTAGTTTGCTAAAATAAAAATTATGTTAAATGGTAATTTGGAAATATAAAAATTATGACGAATCGTTATTCAGAAATTTAGAATCGGGTTCAAATTGAAATTAAACATTTCTGCTCAAAGGTTTCTAATTAAAACTAAAATTATAAATTTTGAGAATAAAAATAAAAAGTAGAAATTTATATTACATTTGGAAGCTGCAGAGTTCAACATTTTCTAATTCGAGTAAATCCTACTCTCTTCGATTGGAAAAGTTTGTCAACTCACATTAAAGGATGTCTGGAACGTTGAAATCGGTGACACAGAAAAGCTCTACGAACCCTAGTACTACTTACTCTCATTTCGATTGAGGGTTGCATTTTCTAGAGTGCAATGGACCGTGCATTATTCTATAATATACCGCGGTTCTCCTTGGAGCCAGTGTAATTTTCCTGAATGGCAGTTGCCCCCAGGGAGACCCTGCGGTGGTTGTTTAACCAATTTTTTTTTATATGTACTCTGCTCTAAAGAAAACTGAAATACGAGCAGGAGATTTGCGAGGACTATTTTCTCTCTGTGAACTCGCGTAAACAACCCTCGCCAGTTATATTCTCCGCTCGACGAACATCCATCGTTGCACTTTTTGTCCTTTCTTGATTCTTTATTGCAATACTGCAACAAAATCCGATGATTTGTCGCGGATTCCCGACGCACCGACAAATGAAACTCATCACCCTCCATTTTGAGAGAAAACTCGGAAAACTGTCCTTTGTGCTTTCACTGAGTAAAATTAATCCAGGAGCGTGATTTGTGCGCTGCTGAAAAAGGTGTTTTGAATTCGTTCGCGAATTGAATCCAAAGGTATTATGTATGGAAAGAGTTGTATAAAAATTTTGTAGAGAAGCAAAGACTGAAGTTTCGAGAAAACAAGAGAATTTTGGAAATGGGTTAAGAAGATTAGGAAAGGAAGTACTAATACTGAATAATTCGGAATTAAGAATGCTGTTGGTGAAATAGTATGGGATATGGACAAATGGAAAGAATGTAGGTGTGACTTTTTCAGGAAATTGTATGGGGGTCAAGCTATGGAGCATAACAACTGCGGCATGGAATAGGATACGTTCGACAATCCCGTTGTAAATAGCAAAAGAAGAATTGATATCCGCGACAATATATCCGTAATTAGGAAACTAAAGAATGATAAGGCTGTTCTTTTGGACAGTGCTGAGAACGGTGAAGTTCCATATGATTGGAGAAACTCGATCATTGTTCCACTCTAAAAGGGGAAGGGTGATAAAGGTGACTGTACTAATTACAGAGTGATTAGCGTATTAAGTGACGTGGGAAAATATTTACCAAAATACTTACTGGAAAGCTCATGGGAATAACTAAGAAACGATCTGAAAAGTCAAGTGTGGATTAATGCCAGGGAGTGCATGTGCGGATCAGATATTTGGGTAGTCCTGCAAGGGTATGAGGTGAGTGGTTGGATTCTAAAAGCAATAAAAACAATATATATATTTAGGACGGGGAGAAACATCAACATCCAGGCTCCTTCCAGGCCCCATAATCTGGATGAAATGGATGACGCCCTTCGTGAGGGTCTTCCGGAGGAGTCCGACCTCTGGACCATCACTTGTTCAGTTCATGAGGCGGCGAGAGCTTTGGCCGATTCAAATCGAAGGGAAAAGCCGACGATAGATCAAAAGACCAGAAGGCGCTTTCATCAACTGAACAAGAAAATTAGCTGGGCTAGACAGAACGCGTTCCGTATTCAGTGTGTGATTGACTACATAACATCTGGTAAGTTTTTAACGGTAAAGGTCCAAAAGTTCGCTTACGAACTGAAGATTCACTATCACACATTTAAGAAGTCAAAGCTGCTGACTATCAAGTAGCACATTGTTGACAAAATACGGGTATTATCGGATGTGAGGAGGAGAATACAGAAAAGGAAGGGATCGGTCAGGTAGAATCAAAAGTTTCTCGCTGACCCATCGCGCCTCTTCAGCGTTCCCCCTTTCTCTGTCAATAATCTGCTTCCTTTTGAGAAGGTAGAGACTTTTTGGAGAAAAATTTACGAAGTTCAACATCCATTGCATGGAGACACTGAGAACATCGTGTGTTTCAAGGAACTGTGCAACAACTTCATAATGTCCGAGTAACAATGTCCACTAATCAGTGCTAAAGAGGTGAAGAAAGCACTGAGGGACACGAAGAATTTCTCCGCTGCCGGAACCGGATGTTATCAAGAACTGGTGGAAAAAGTTTGCTTCTACACTTCAACATCTGGCCCGGATCTTCACCTCATATTCAAAGTCGGAGACGCCCATTCCACAGTGGCTGATGTTAGGACGCACCGTACTCCTACCGAAGGAAGGCGACTTGTCCAACCCAAGGAATAACAGGCCCATAACTTGTCTGAATACGCTGTATAAGATCTTTACAGCTATCCTGAACGACAGGATTGTTCGGACAATTGTATCTGTGTGGAGAGAGATCTACGAATAACGTGGATCGAAAAGGGGCGTACCAGGCTGTTGGGAAAACCTGCTAATCGACAGAAGCGTCTGCAAAGACGCTGCAGCCTACAGTCGCAATCTGTCGATGGCCTGGATTAATTACCAGAAAGCTTTTGATTCAACCTCCCATAGACTAATCATCTGTCTGTTGGATAGCTTGACGGTTCATCTACACATAGTCGGATGCATAGAGAGATTGATGTCCCTTTGGAAAACCAGATTTACTATCTCATCTAGAAAACATCATGCGACAACTAACTGCGTCACCTTCCTGAGGAGCGTCTTTCAGGGTAACACCATGAGCCCTGTTCTCTTTTGCATCACACTTTTACCACTATCTCTCGCACTACGCAATTCTCATCGGTACCTCCGCAGCGGTTGCGGTGGATCTAATAATCGTGAGCATGAGGTCACTCATATATTTTATATGGATGACTTGAAGATCTCTACTTCTGGGACACAGCATCTTAAGGATGCTTTAAAGATCGTCGAGAGGTATGTACGAGAAATTGGTATGAACTTTGGATTAGACAAGTGTGGAGCGCTACTAGACAAGCATCTCCTTCGACAGATTTTGTTTTCCAATCTGTCGGCGTTGAACAAGATATCTGCAACTAACATGCTTGCCATCCCGGTTCTACTCTATTCATTTTGGGCGGTTCTATGTACGAAGCACGAACTCACAACCCTCGATATCGCTACACGTAAGATCATGCATATGCAGAAGAGCTTGCATATCAACTCGTCCGTTCCGCGCGTATTCATCCGACTCCCTAAAGACGAGCGCAGACTCCTAAATATTCAGTGTCTTGATGACCGAATTATCTTGGGTACAGCTCACGTCGTACCAAATGGAAGAGATACTCTCCTGAAATTGATCAGGAACCACGAGATGATTGGCAAAGGAGCATTTCTCTACAAAGCCGCGGAACAGGCGGCCGAGGCCCTTGGCCTGGATCTAAACATCAGAAGTGAGGAAAGTGCGTTAGTAAAGGAAGCAAAAGATGTATGTAAGGATAGGGATGTATGGAGGACAATTGTTTATAAGAATAAAAGTGATGAAACGAATGATTCTGGATACTCATCGGCCCTTGTGAAGAACTTTGCTTAGTGGATGTGGTCGGGGCTTATAGATTTACCTATGGGTTTATCAGTTTATGGATATAAACCTATGGGTTTAAATCCAACTCAAAAAGTGCCTTTGACATATTGAGCTGTAACCATCTTAAGTCTGAGATATAATTCATAATAATAGTAATGATATTTTAAAAGTTTATAAGATATACGAATGAAAAGTGACACCATTCTGTCTGGAGATTCCGCCAGAATTCAGCTCATTTCCTTCGGGAAACAGTAACTCAATCGGTGACTTTTCGGAACGGAAGTTGTCCTACTGTCCTCACATTTCTCTTCTATTCTCTCCGAGCATGCTAGTAACGCAATACGCTTGATCGTTTTCTTCGTATTCCGGACCTACGTGATTCTGAACGCAATAGTGGACTTGATATCGGATTTGCGGTTGAGGTAGGACATCCTCTTCTTCCATTAATAGACCGACTATATTTTTTATATTTCAGATTAAATAAAGGTCATTATTTGATATTAAATGATAATATTAACTCAGAGATATTGTGCATCATAGACGTGGTGACACTAATAGTGGGCCACGTACCCTTCAGTAGTGAACCACCTCCTCTGATTTTCGCTCGGCAGTATTAAATAAGAAAATAAATATTAAACTTGTATAATTTGTTTGGTATATATTGAATACTTTCCGAAGCTGTAAGACCTGCAAAATTCTTTAATTTTAACCTCTTGCAAAACACGGTTCCGTTGAAATGATTTCAACCCGAAGGTGCAAATACCAAGAATTTTTTTCTTGATTTTGTATCTGGTATGTCTTGCAACTATTTTCTGACAGAAAACAAAATCTTCGCCGAAACCCTTTTTTGATAAAATCCACTTTTAATTTCAAAAAATCGAAATTTCAAGTTTTTCTTGAAAACGAAGCGCGATGTGAAAAAAGTTAGAACATAGAAATTATTTCGTGGAGAAATTGCTTCAAAAAGACTCTGTTATTATTTTCTTTATTACACTTTGTTTCATTGAAAGACTTTGATTTTTCGATTTTAAGAGGTATACTCGTAAATTCGTTATTCACTGTTTTAGGCTAGAGAATAAATTAGAACAGATAAATATTAATCTTCGAATTGTCTAGGGATATTTTTTTTATTATAAAAATGTTGTCGGGTTATGATAAAAAGAATTTAATGTTGAAAAGCATGTGGGTATAAGTTCATTTTGAGCTTTTCTACTTGAAATAATTATATCGAGAATCAGAAATAAACAAAGAAGAAATGCTTTCATATCTCGCTTAGTTGTACGACATCCCAGATACAAAATCAAGAAAAATATTTTCGGTGTTCGCACCTTTGGTTTGAAGTTATTTCAATGGAACGGCGAAAATTGAAATCGTTCAATTTTAATTTTACAATTGTAAAATACCTACAGTTTTACGATTTCCATCAAAAACATGGTTTAATTCAAGGGCAGCGTTCATTACGTAACCTCTGAAGCCATATCATTTTTTCGTTTTATTTCAGAATTTTTGTTTCGGTTACGAGTGCTTCTTCAAAATTTGTTATCCGTATAAAGAATTTTCAAAGTAATTTTTGTAGACCACTTATCATTTAAAGTTTGACGATGAAAAACAGAAATCTTTTGCTACATTACAAAACCTACTGTTTTATAATGTAGCAATAGATGTAGCAAAAAATTTTAAATTTAATTTGTGAAATAAGAAAACAGATTGCACGTTTTTATATTTTTAAAAAAATTTGAATTATGTTAAATGGATGTGATCGAAGAGTTTCTTATTATTTCAAAATTCTCGTTTTTGGACCCTTAAAAATATTGTTACCCTTAGAATTGTTTATTTTTCAATGCGTCAAATGTGCACTTAAAATTAACATTATTTTGATTGAAGACTTTCTCTTTTAAATTTTTGGACGGCTTCGACTTCAAATTTTTTAATCATAAACGCCACATTTTGAAATTGTCCAATGCACTTTGAACGTGTCATTCGAAATTATACATTCCTAAAGGCTTTGCCATTCAAAATCATGCAATGTGAATTCTTTAATTTTGAATACTTGAAGTGAATGAACGAATACTGAATTCATAAAGTACCCCTGATTATACGAGGTCGTTTGATAAATTTGGTAAAAAGTAAGTAAAATTTTTTTTATTGAAAAGTTTGCCTTTATTTCTCAATATAGTCTCCGTCAGCAATACACACTGAGTCCAGCGAGATTCCAATTTTTTGATCCCTTCAGAAAAGTAAGATTTCTCGAGGTTTACAAAATACGCATTTACGGTATCGATTACTCCTTCATTGGACGAGGTGTGAGCCGTTGCGTTGTAATGAAACAGCACTTTTTTGTTCGCGAATCGTGGCCGTTTTTTTTGTGGCTCGGCTTCCAAACGGTTTAATAATGATGCGTAGTACTTTTCTGTTATAGTCTTACCCTTCTTCAAATAATCAATGAGAATAATTCCTTGGGAATCACAAAATACTGTGGCCATCGCCTTCCCAGCTGACAAAACAGTCTTTGCCTTCTTTGGCGCACTTTCACCAGGCAGTGCCCTCAGCTTTGACTGCTGCTTTGTCTCGGGTGTGTAGTGGTGGATCCAGGTTTTTTTTCACAGTCATGAATCGACGTAAAAAGTCCTGTGGACTCCAATTAAACTTCGCCAAACACTGCGCTGAAATGTCTTTTCGGTTGCGCTTTTGATCGGAAGTCAGCAATTGCGGAACTCATCTTGCACACATCTTCCTAACCTCCAGTTTTTCGTGCAAGATGTTATAGACTCGTTCAGTGGAGATACCTACATCCTTAAAAAATCTCACGCACCTTGATTTGGCGATCTCCCATAACCATATGATGAATTTTTTCCACCATATCCGATGTGGTGACCTCAATTGGTAGTCCAGAGCGCGCTTCATCTTTAGTTGTGGTTCGGCGACGTTCGGCGACGGAATTTTTTAAATAAAAATGTTTTATCATTGCATGGAACTCTTCTTTCTCCATTTTTTCGAAAACTACTGACACGTTCACTTCAAACGTATCCCAGACGCTAACTAAGCGTCGGTTTTGGCTGAAGCTTGTTAGAGTTTAGTTTGAAGAGTGCTATTTCTTAGCCATATACTTCAAAGTTCATTTTGGCGCCATCTAGTGGGAAATTTACCTTACTTGCCAAACGAACCTTGTATACGCATAATTTGATACATAATTTCTATTTACCCAAAGGGCCTAGCTTAATTGTCTCTGAATTTACGCATACCTTACCCTTCTAGAAATCTACTTTATGTGACGTTGAGAATTTAATTGACTTACTACCACTTAGGGGCGATTATGTAACTTTTTCACTTTCGCTTCCACTTTTTTGAATTAGTGTCGGTTGTCTTTTTTTTCGAAATTTTAATTGTTACAGCAACAACAAACAACTAACGTGAATTTCGGAAAATTGGAAGTGGGGTTGAAAGTGAAAAAGTTACACAATCAACTCCCTGTAGCCCTTTCTTGTTTTTCCAGCAAAGGTTCTTCATAATCTGCTAACAACACACAAAAAGATTTTTTTTCATGAACAAAATGACAAATTAAAAATTCTGTTGATTAATTCTTATTTTTCACATTTTTTTCATACATCATTATATAAAAGTACAATTTAAAAAAATAATGTATTACGCATTCTCCATAGCGGAAGTAATTTGTGAATGCGAATGCGAAACAAATTGCAAGCAATTCAAGAGAGAGGTACGTAACCTCACATACTCATTCCCTAGAAAAACATTGTTAGTGAATTTTCAGAGTTGGTTTCTCTGGCTGGAAAATGAATTTGGTAAAGCGCCGGGAGGCATCGACCTCGAGTCCGGTACGATCGATATCACCCAGCGAATATGGTACTCTAGAAAAGTTGACGCATAAAAAAAGAAGCTGGTTCTGGAAATTAATTTTTTTCTTTCTAAAAGCGATTCTACAGATTTACCTAGTTCCGACTCCCATTTCTGGAAGATGATTTACAACTTTCTAGGATCAACAGAAAATGTTTTAGAAAAGGTTGTATAAAAAAAAAATAAATAATTTTTCGACTCAAAAACATGAATTTTCAACCAAATACTTGAATTTTCAGTTTAAAAAATCAATTTTTGACAAACGAAAAAACGGACTTTCAACAAAATTGTTATATTTTCAATTGAAGAGCTAAATTTTCAACTAAAATCATGAATTTTCAACCAAAAAAATGGAATTTTTAATAAAGGAGTTCAATTTTCAACCAAACAGTTGATATTTCAATCAAAAATATTTTAATTTTGAATCAGAAACAGTTGAATTTTAAATCCACAAACATGAATTTTCGACTAAAGAGTTCATTTCCAACCAAATTGTTGAGATTTAAACCCAAAAAGATAAATTTTTAACAAAACGGTTGTATTTTCAAGTAAAATAGACGATGTTTCAACAAAATAGTTGAATCCTCAACCAAAATAAATTAATTTTCAATCAAGAAGAATAATTTTCTACTAGAAAAGACGAATTTTTAACAACATACATGAGTTTTCAACTGAAAAAACTAAATTGTCAACCAAAAATAAAATAGTTAAATTTTCAGTTAAAAAAATTAATTTTCAACCAAAAAAGATAAGTTTTAAACCAAAAATGAAATAGTTTACTTTTCAATTAAAAATGAATTTTCAACCAAAAAAGATCAGTTCTCAACAAAAAATATAATAATCGATATCTAAACCAAAAAATATTTTTATTTAAAACGAAGAACAGTTGAATTCAACCAAAAAAGCGACTTTCAACAAAATAGTTACATTTTCAACCATATAATAACATCTTTGGCCAAAAAAGATTAATTTTCAACCAAAAATATAGTGGTCTACTTTTTCACCAGAAAGAATTAACATTCAAACAAAAATAGTTAGATTTTCAACAAAGAAGATGAATTTTCAGCCAGGAAGACTAATTTTCTACCAAAAAAGATGAACTTTCAACAAAATACATGAATTTTCAAGTAAATAGTTGAATTTTCAACTAAAAAAGATCAATTTCAAACAAAAAGTGGAATAGTTAACTTCTGAGTTAAAAAATGAATTTTCAGCTAAATGGTTGAATCCTCGGAAAAAGCAGAGTAATTTTCAACCAAGCAGTTGCATTTTCAACCAAAAATGATGAAATTTCTACAAAAAGATATGAATTTTCAAACCAAAAAAACGAATTTTCTAGAAAACAGTTAAATTTTAAATTCTGAAATACAAATTTTCGAATTGAATGTTAATTTTTATCCAAATACATAGCCATATTTTCTACCAGAATAGTTCAATTTTTAACACAAAATGACTAAAATAGATAAGTTTTTAACCAAAATTGGAATACTTAAATTTTTGGTTAAAAAAATTAATTCTTTACCCAAAAAAAAGATTGTTTAACAAATTAATTAAATTTTCAACCAACGAGATGAATATTCAACCAAATAGTTGAATTTGCGACTAAAAAAAAAGATTTTTAACATAAGAGTTAAACTCTCTACCGAGCAGTTGAATTTTTAACCAAAGCTGATAAATTTTCAACCAAACAGTTGCATTTTCAACCAAAAATGTTGAAATTTCCACTAAAAGATATGAATTTTTGAATCAGAAAGACGAATTTTCTACAAAACAGTTATATTTTAAATACGCAAATACAAATTTTCGAATTCAAAGTAATTTTAATCCAAATAGCTGCATTTTCTACCAGAAAAGTTGAATTTTCAACGCAAAATGACTAAAACAGATAAGTTTTAAACCAAAATTGGAATACTTAAATTTTTTGTTTGAAAAATTAATTCTGTACCAAAAAAAAATTGTTCAAACAAATTAGTTGAATTTTCAACCAACGAGATGAATCATCAACCAAAGAGTTGAATTGTCGACTAAACTGACAAATTTTCAACCGAAAATGGAATAGTTAAATTTTCCATTAGAAAAATTATTTTAAAAAAACGAATTTTCAACAAAGTAGTCGAATTTTTTGCCAAGAAAATGAAGTAAAAAAAAGGAGTTCAAGTTTCAACCAAGCAGTTGAATTTTTAAGCAAAACAAATTAATTTTCAACCATACAGTTGCATTTTTAACCAAAAAGGTTAAAATTTGTACCGTAAGAGATGAATTTTCAATCAAGATAGATTTTTCAGTCAAGAGTGAAAAAAATGTCATCCAAATTGTTGAATTTTTAACCGAAGAACACCATAAAATATAAGTTTCCAACCGAAATTGGAATACTTGAATTTTCGGTGAAAAAATCAATTTTTAACAAAAAAAAAAAAGAGAATTTCCAACAAATTAGTTGAATTTTCAATGAAAGAGATGAGTCTTCAACCAAAAAATTGAATTTGCGACCAAAAAAAAAATTAATTTTCAACATAAGAGTTCAACTTTCAACCAAGCAGTTGAATTTTAACCAAAAGTGATAAATTTTCACCCAAATAGTTGCAGTTTTAACCAAAAAGGTTGAAATTTCTATGAAAGAGATGAATTTTCAAACCAAAAAGACGAATTTACAAGAAAAGAGCTGAATTTTCAACCAAGAAGAATTTTCCAGTCATGAGTGAAAAAAAGATTTACCAAATCTTTGAAATTTTAAGCCAAAAACGCGAAACTTGTACACAAAACAGTTGAGTTTAAACCGCAAGTATGAATTTTCAACAAAAAAGATGATATTCAACCAAATACTTGATTTTGCAACCCAAAAAGACGAGTTTTCATGAAAACACTTAATTTTGTGAGCAAAAAGAATGACTTTCTAACATGATTGTTGTATCTTCAACAAAATAATTAAACTTTCAATTAAATAATAAAAAAAAGAATAAAATAAACAAAAAGGATGAATTTTTCACCAAAAGTATAATAGTAGTATTTCTTGTCAAGGAGATAAATTTTCTACTAAAATGAATCATCTACGTAGAATCTAAAATTTTGATATGATTTCTATAAAATTATATTAACAAGAAGTCTTGCATGTTCAAATATTTGTGGATACATGCACAGATTCTGTAAAATTCATATTTGACAAAATTTATATCTGCTAGAGGGCAATACTTTAAAAAATTGAGACATGTAGACGATATCATGAAATGAGAATCCGTCTCTAGCTCGAGGCTAATTTTGAAATGATGGAAGGTCTGGATATGCTGTGCTTTTATCGCAGTGCATTTCTGATAAAATTACGTTTCTAACCCTCATGCCTTTACTTTTTCCTTTTCTAGCGAGTCTGTCTTCGTGCATAGCGTGAGAAATTCATCTTCTACGTCTAATATTTGAGGAGGAAGAAAGGGGCGAGAAAGTGGAAAAATAAAAACCTGAGTCAACGAATATATTTTCCTGCACATCAGTTTCAGGAAATAATGCTCAGAATATTTCTTATTATATTTTCAATATTTTTTTATTCGTTAGAAAGATTTTCTGATTTTATTATATTGATGTTTTATGAGCACTTAAAGTGATAGTAATAAGGAATTGATTTATGGAAATACTAAAAGGTATATAATTGCTCTCCCTTAATGTTATCAATGTACATTACACAATTTGAAACTTCTCTTGGCCATTAATTCACTCTTGTAAGTTTCTACTAACTGAAACTAAGTTCAGCTCAAAATTACTTAGTTAGGTATACATAGAGCTTTGAATTTGAATAGGTTCTCCGAATTCAGAATCAATTTAACAGTGAGAAATTCGCCAATTCAGGTGCACAAGTAGCGGATTTTTTATGTAATAGAATTTATTTACTATTAAATTTGAATAAAATATGGAGCATTCTTTGGAGAGCGGGCCACCCTGAAAAAATTTTCTTCGAACGCTGCTCGCTTAAAAATTAGATAGCTCCGATTAGAATGATTATACTTTTAATTTACTTTTAATATAATTAATTATTAATAATAATAATTAAAATTAATAATTTAATCAATTATAATTAATTATACTTTTAATTTACTTTTAATTTTTTTAAATATGCAGAGCTACCTCACGGTCACTTAAGTCACTTTTAGTCACCTTTTTAGTCGCTTTTTTCAGAAAAAGTCACTATTAGTCACTTTTTTTAAAGGGAAAGGTCACTTTAGTCACATTTCTCCATCTCATTTTATATTTTATCTAGAAGAAAAAAAGAAAATCTGAGTAATTTATGTATGGAATCTATATAGTAATCTATATTATGAGAATAATATTCAATATTAAAATTTAAATTGTTTTAATTTATGATTTTCTGGTTCTCTAGTTCGTATTGTAAAGTATGACACTGAATCTGAAGGTATAAATTTGATCTGCAGCAAAATCATCCAATAATGTAACAGTCTTTTATTTATTTATATTGATACAGATTTTCGTATCAATTGAATACTGTTACAGCAGAAACGATACCTTCAGATTCAGTGCGGTTGCGGCACAATTAAAAAAATTCATACTTAACTATAATATTCATTGTTTTTTGAACTCATTTATCGCATGAATCTGTTACATTACTTTATTTTCATTTAGATATTTAATTATCAAAATGCAAAAATACAGAATAATGTTACATTAATTATGTGCTTTATAGAATAGAAAAAAATGCTAATTCTTGAATGTAAAATTGAATTGAATCAAATTAGACATATTCTACAGTTCCTAAACTTTTATTTAACATATGCAAAAGAAATTTTAAGGGTAAATAATAAACGAAAATTGTATTTTGACAACAACTAAAACGTAACTATTTTTCAACACATCCACAGCCTTATTAAAATCGCTGTGTTCAGTTTTTTAAATTAAAACTCACCTCGTAAGGTTCATTTTTTGTCAGACTTCTCTTAGTTGTAGCCCTTTTTACAACTTTTGATGCTGAAATATTCAAATTTTCGTTTCAAAATTACACACTTTGAAGGTTTTGTTCATTTTTGCGGATAAATAACTGATGGGGAGGAAAATGAAAAAATCCAGGATTTACAGTATATTTAAATCAGGTCTTCATTTTATCCCCCTGAAAATTTTGCTTAGGTCCTGAGCTTTTTTCTACAAAAATATCAATTTTCAAAATAGCCCAAAAGATTTATATTTTGAGGTTTTGCTAAACGAGGTAATGTCTAATGCAAGTTGAAGTTGGCTGAATATTTAAATATTCAATTTTTAAATTAGAAATCCTGATATTTTTCATTTCCCTCTCTACGAGTTATTCATCAGCGAAAATGAAAAAAACCTCCATTGTCGAATTTCAAAACGAAAATTTTCGTATTTCAGCATAAAAAGTTGAAATTATTATTATAATTTTTAAAAATTTTAAGCTTCTATCTAAAATATACTTTTTATAGTTTCAATAATAATTAATTATTGACAAACAAAAACGATTTGTTCTAATACCCTTTTTCTTTTTTTTATATAAAAAAATATAAATATTCTAAATGAATGTGAAATCTTTTAAATCTTTTGAATTATTTTGAAATCTTTTGAAATTTTTCTGAAATCTTTGAAATATTTTAGAATTTTTATTATTTTCAAATATTTTCAAAATTTTGAATCTATAAAGTATAAATTCACGTTCGCAAATTTTTCAAGTTTCTACTTAAAATTGATTTTTATAGCTTGAATCATAATTTATTATTGACAAGTAAAAACTGTTTTTTTTTCTATTGGATTAACGAATCCCCTCTTTCGTGAGTTAAGTCTACAATATACCATAATTATAATAAACAAACTAAATATCTTAGAAAGCAAATCATAATTTTAAGAATTTCAAGTTCTAATATAGTGTTTCTTTTTTATATAAGAATATAAATATTCTAAATGACTGATCTCTTTTAAATTTTTTGGTATCTTTTGAAATCTGACCAAAAATGAAAATTACGAAAAAAGTTTAAATTTTATAAAACTAAACACAGAGTTTTTAATAAGGCTATGAAATTGCTAAAAAATGTTAATGTTTTAGTTGTTGTTAAAACACAATTTTCGGTCATTCTTTCCCAATAAAGTTACTTTTGCAGTTGAAAGAGTGTTGAATGCATTTTATTTGATTCTATTCAATTTTTCATCGTAGAATTTGAGTCTTTTTTCTGTTTTATAATGCACGTAAATGCGACATTTTCCTTTGCATTTGCATTTTGTAAATAAAATTTCTTAGTAAAAATAAAGTCATTTATTAAATCTATGTGATAAATAAGTTCAAAAAACATTGAGTAAGAATTAGAATCAAAATTTTTAGAAATTAGGCCGCAACCGACTTCGGCGAAATAAATTGGAATGATCCTTATTTAGCATGTGATAAAATTAATTATAAAATTTATCTAAACAGTACTTGCAGAATTCATTATAGCAATTATAACCTTGGTATTCAACCCCAAGTTCAGTAACAGAATTTCATCTAATTTTTTGTGTTATTAGTAGTCAATTTTAGTCACTTTTTGCCCTGCAAATATGTCTTTTTTTACCCGTAAGAGGATTTAAACAAACTTAAATTGTTAAAAATAAGTAAGAACGCATTTTCTCATCTGTATTGATGAAAAACACATAAAATCAGTCAAATAAAATAAATTTTTTAAACAATTTCAATTTGTTTAAACATTTAGGAGTATTCTTAGAAAACAAAGTAATACCTAAAAATATGTCAGTCTTTCGAAAAATGGCAAAAATTAAAGATTTAAACAAAATAAAATTGTTTCAACAAATTCAATTTATTTAAACATTTACGAGTATTCTTAGGAAACGATTAGTACCTTAAAATATTACAATCTATGGAAAATTTGGTGAGATAAAATGTTACTCCTGCTTTTTTAAAGTAAACTATGTATATCCTTGAACAAACACGTATTATTCAAATAAATATTAAATCATTTAAACTAATTATTTTATTGTTGTTAATAATTAAAGAACACATAATGTCTATAAAATTATTTTTTTAGGCATTCGAAGTAAGCGTGGGGGTGAGAGCAATGAAATTCAAAAAGTGAAAAATAAGGGCCACCCTAATGCCTCATATATAAATTTTTCATTTCAAATTTAGCATTCAGGGTTAAAAAATTGTAAACTGACATTCAAAAATTTTTTATTGGGAAAATCTAAAATCAAAATTTCGAATTCATTAAAATTAAAAAATTTAAGGATACAAAATTGAACAATTTTAAATTGGACCCTAGAATTTTCCAAACTCCACAGTTTTAAGCTGGTAGCTGCCAAAAATTGAACTATTTGGAATTTAAGCGTTTAAAACTCTTGAATCTGAGATTCGCAACGTTTAAAAAAAACGCAAGAATTTTTTTTCAAGTCGGAATGTTTTCGCTGCTAATGGCAGCATTTTATGCCAAAGGTGCCCCAAAAATATTCCACTCCTGTGGCGCATGTGGAACCCACCCTTAATTAGCCTCTGAAGTTCAAAAAATCCTTTAAAAGGACACTAAATTGCAAAATCGAATTTTTTCCCTGATATTTTCGGGTATAGAACCCACCTCAAATCAACCTCTAATGTTTTGGGAATGATTTAGGGTGAGTTCCACATGCGCTAGAAGCATGAAACTTTTTTGGGGTGCTTTTGGCATGAAATTCTGTTATTCTCGTCAAAAACATTTCGACTTTCCAAATTAGTGTCTTTTTACAGAATCTTCAAAACATTAGGAGCTGATTGAGGATGAGTTTCACATGCGCTAGAGCGATTTAACTTTTTTGAGCTACTTTTATTTATTTTTTATATTTTATTTCATTATTGAAACTTGTGGCATGCAATTATGCCATTTTTAGTGAAAACATGTTGACTTTTCAAATTAGCGTTTTTATGGAATTTTTTAAGTTTAAGGAGTTGATTTAGGGTTGCTTCCATATACGATTAATGGATGAAACTTTTTGGAGAGCGTTTGAGATGAAATTATGCCACTATCATCAAAAAGATTTCGACTTTTCAAATTAATGTCTTTTACAGGACTTTTGAAGCATTAGGGGTTGACTTAGCATGGGTTCCACATATACTCTAAAGGGATGCAACTATTCTGTGTCTAAAATTTTGAAACTTTACAAAATTGTGCTTTGATATAAGTACTTGACTGAGATTTTCTTTGAAAAAATTTATTAATCAAAGAAAAAGTGGGAAATGACTGGGATTTAAGCTAGCGGAATTCTAGGAACACGGTATATGGGGGCCGGTTAAATGAAACTTTCAGTGTACTATCAAGAAGATGCACAAGTGAAGTTGTCATTTGCGCATGATAAAATTGTTGCAAAGCCTCTCTAAGATTCGTCATTCTTGTGTGTTCAAAAATTACATGATAAAGCGCGGGTAGAAAGCGCAAAGCGCAAATATCACGTACGTCGCGTTGTTTTAGGTGGAAAATTAACGGTGCAGCATTTTACATGTCGACGCTTGCACAGGAAGTAGTGCATAAAACGAAATTCTATCCGAGCACCGTTCTGCCATGCCGGTGCAACACTCTACATTAACTTCGTCTACACAATATTATAATACCGCGGAGTCGTAAACACGCGAAATCTAAGGCGTGCCAATAGAGCATTCTCACTTGTGACGTCACGAGCCCAAACATTAACATTAATAACATTGCCCGTATACCCTCATAGTTTGCACGTGTTGTTGGAGATTTTTATAATTGTTTGTATTATTTCAAAATTCAGAGTCAGTATTTTGTAAAGTTGTCAGCAGATGTAAAGACCCGATACGTACAAAAATGTTAAAAATCGAAAATTTTGATCCATATGTTCTGCAAGATAAAAATTTATGTGGAAAATGTGTGTGCAGAACCGTCAACCGTCGATTAACACTATAATGGATACAGTGGCATATTCCATTCCATACCACAGTTTTTACATCACTAATCAAATGAAAGCATATCAAAGTTTAAAAGCCTATAAATTTTAGGATGCTGGTTGATGGTGGTTTTGTGGTATGGGTGAAGTGCAAGGAGTTTAATGGTACTTTTCTGATTCTGTGAGGGGTGTGAGGTTATAGATAGCATTAGAGCATTATTAGGTATTGGTGATTTGTTATTAGTTATTATTAGTATTAAAATTAAGTTATGTTCCGGTGAAGCATGTAATTTGTCATTAAAATAATTAACTATAAGTTTCTTTTCATAGTCTATCATTCCTAATATAAATGAACAAACGTTTAAGCACTGTTTCTAGTTTAAAAAGCCATCACTAAAAAAATTCGTTCATTTGAACGTTCAGAACTTCAAGCACATTTGCTGATGTAAAATTCGATGGCAGTTTTTTGAGGTTAGAGTGAATTTTGTACTTTTTAGGATGCAAGTGTGAACTGCGAACCATGCGAACTGTCCGCAGAATTACAAAGTTCATGTGAGAAATCACCGAGCCTTTATAAGATTACACTTTTTTCACTTCACCGACGTTTCAACCCGTCTTTGGGTTTTTCTCAAGGTAAAATTACAACTGAATTTGAAACATCATCATTGTCACGAAACACAAACAATTATAGGCGGTGATTCTACAAATCCATTTTTAGTTATATGTAGTCGTCCTCTTTTACGAAAAAGAAGAGGGGACTACCAGTCCAACAGTTTTTACATCATTATGATATTGTTAAAAAGATAAATTACAAACGTCATATTCATGACATGCGCCAGGATGATATTTTGGTGAACACATTTAGTGCAGAGAAGGTTAGGTATGATGTCAGGTGAACTTATTTTAAGTAGACAGTGAGTCAATACAGCTAGAGTCCCAGCACACGTCAAAAGTTTAAAATGAGAAAACAAATCAGTTCAACAATCACTGATAGACATCATTAATATGCATTCTTTCAGTTCGTAAGTTAATTCACAAATTTGTATACTTTTTTATAAGAAGGGACTCTATAATTTTCCTTTTATAAGTAATAAATTTTTTTGCCAAAATCTTGATGATTTTAAAATCAAAATCGGAATGATGATCAAATGACTACGCATGTTGGGATAGGCCTGTATTATTATTACCGATTCTGCAATCCCTGTTGTGTTCAGCCATTCGCGTTTTTAGTCTTCTGCTCGTTTCACCCATGTAAATACCATATTTGAACAAACTTTGCATTTTATGAGGTAAACAACACCCGATAAATTTTCTGTTGACTTCGGATCTCTTTTGTTGATACATAACTCTCTAATTCATTTCCGTTTTTGAAATGAACTATAATATTGACGTTCTTGAGGGAACTTTTAATTCTTTCTGACAAACCATTTATATAAGGAAGAGTCAAACTCTTATCATTTTTATTTAGTATCTCTAACCATTTTAATTTTTTATTGTTACTGGAGTTGTAAATTTCATGTATTCTTTCTTTAATTATACTTTTTATAAGAGGTAATGGATAATTGTTAAGAATTAAAGTTTCTTTAATTTGGTTAATATCATCTTTCCTAAATTGAACGTCACTAAGTTTCATGCCTCTGTCGATTTAATTTTTTATTAATCCTATTTTTTGTCCAAAGGGATGGTGTGAGTTGTAATTCAAATATTGACCAGAAAAAGTTGGTTTTTTGTACCAATTAGTTAGTATTAGTCCATCATCTTTCTTGAACACTGACAAATCGAGGTAGTTTAAAGTATTTTTTGCCTTAATCTCATGAGTGAATTGAACCGACTAATCAATGCTGTT